>JAVJGI010000062.1:81368624-81398473 GCA_035590275.1 Ibycter americanus
CCGGTTCAGCCCCCTGAGCCGGCGGGAGGCGAAGGCGTGAGGAGGCGGGCGCGGGGGGGCGGGGGAGCGCCCCTCCGCCGTGAGGCGGTGGTGCCCTGCGGCTGTGTCACTGGACTCTGCCCTCCCACTGAGGGAGGCTGCTTCTTCAGGTGTCACCGCCTTGTCACTTGGGCTTTACAGATACGTCTGTGAATGTAGTTCTAGAATTGTTCATCCTTGGTGGTAAAAAGGCGGCCAGTACAGCCGAAAGCGGAGCGTGTGTTGGGCCTGTGAAGCGCTTGTTGTGGTGATGGGCGCTCGCCTGGCGGCCTGTTGGTTCGGCCTGGGCAGCCACACGGGCCTCCCTTCGGAGCGGGCCTCCCTTCAGCCAGAAAGCGGGCTCTGCCACAAGGAAGCTGGCATCTCTATTTTTCAAACTTATGGCTAAGTTACTCTTCCTGCAGCCTGTGGGTCTCTGATATTCAAGTTGTTGGTTATTCACTGGAACCTCTTCTCTATTTCTCGCTTCCCCACACACGCACGCTTCAGGAGGGCCTGTTTTTTCCTGTAGGGCATTATGATGTTCCCAGCTTTCGGAATGCTGCAGGGAGTTTAATTCTGTGCACTATTTCAGGGGTTGTGTTTGTAATGTTTTCAACTTCTACAGGAAAAACAAAACCCTGAACTCATGTCCTAACAGAAAAGAAGGAAAAAATGATTTTCAGTTTCCTCTTTTAGAAAGTAACTACACCCACTTCTGGTTTTGGTTTGGGATAATAAACAATTAAACGGAAACATTTTAAAATCCAGTGTTCGTCTGTAACTTTTAAGTAGCTTCCTTTTGTTCTTCTTTTAAGGAAATTGAGAGAACTCCACATATTCAAAAAGGTATGCTTGTATGTAAGTTTGCCAGATTTTGGCCTCTGTTAGGAACACAAAGTGTACAGCTGTCACAAAAAGGAGGTAGCGAGAGGGAGGAATGGTTGAGACATGAATGACACAGTGGGTCAGTCCTAGATGAGGGAAGGACAAAAGGAGGAAGCAGTATAAGGTGCAAGTCAGTGGTAAAGTAAAGCAGTCCAAAAGAGATGAGTGCTGGGTGAGGGTTGGAAAAGGGAGGCTAAGGAAGAGGCGTACCAGGCCAGTTGAAGGGAACAGCTGTATCAGGGTGAAAAGGAAGAAACTGGTTAATGGGCAGAGCGTAAGGACCTAAGATGCTATACTGCAGGAGCTAAACCTGCATGCCTGGATAATGGTTGCCTACTTAAATTACGCCTTGCTTCTTTTTCTGATTACTGAAGACCCATGACATAAATAATTATGGTAATGGAAAACTTGTAGTTTTAATGACTTCTGTTGAGCTGAATATTTAAAATAATTAAAAAAAAAAGGGGGGGGGAGGAGGGAATAAAAGGCCTAATCCTGTAGGCCCTTGCTCACACAGGGATTCCATGCAGCTATTCCGTTACAGAAAGGAAACGTAAAAGAATATGAAGACCTTACAAAAAAAATAAATAATACTTGGGATCCTACCACACACAGCCATTAGAAGTGGTAGGATTTTTTTCTAATTTTCACTAGGAATGTGGTGGAAAAAGTAGCATGCTAATGTGAAGGTGACGTCTGTTGGTAATAAGGTTCATCCAGTTACCTTATTCTATCCTGTAGAATATGGCTACGGTCAGGGATGCTCTGACGACAGTGTTCTGGTCCTGCTTATGCTCTGGCAAAACTACTTAATTTTTAAATGTAATTTTTGTATGTATCTTCTATGAATAGGATCGGGTGGGTTCAGAAAACGAAAGCATGACAATTTTCCCCATGGTCAGAGAAGAGAGGAAAAAGAGAATGTTAATTCATCTTCAGCTTTGATGACATCTTTCAAATGTAAGTAAGCATTTGGAAAGCCAGATTATAATAATGTATAGAAATTTGTTAGGAAGTTTTTTTGGTATTTAGTGATGGAATAAACCAGCTTTCTCTGGGGGAGAAACTTGTAACTAGTTGGACTCCTTCATACATTTAGAACTTGGTGTTTTGCTTTTTGTGCAGTGAAGTCCGGAGAGCGGGATTTCACATTACTCCACCTGACTTGTGACTTGCTCCCTTTTTCATCCTACCTGTGGTTCCCCCTCCCCACCCCATTTGTGCTGAACCTGATGCTAAGCAAGCTGCTTAAGTGTTCAGCCAGACAAAAAGTTACTGGGCCCTTTGGTAGCTGAAAACTGAGATCTGCAGGTATAATGCAAAATCTGAGCTGTGGGAACAGGAGGAAGAGATGGCTTCCTTTAGGGAGACTGAAAAGGCTCTTGACTGTTGACCTTGACTGTGGTGCATAGATCACTAAGTTACTTTAATGTAAATCTGGGTGCATTGATTTGCCATTTGGTAGCTGTTTATTCATGCTCTTTAAAAATAATGAGTTTAGCTAACTAATATAGACACTTATTTCAGTGTGAGTGCCTTTTCAAAATTAGCTTATGTTTCAGTTTCTTTAAATAAGCAAGTGTAAACTTCCCTCCAACCAAATTGTTTTTACAGGATTTTGCACAAAACCAGATTTGACTCCAGTTAATCTAATTGAACTTTCTCATTAGACAAGCCCTAACAAGGCTAAGTTGAGCTTCAGAAATGAGAAGTTTTGACAAAAGGAGGGAGATGTGATATGGGAAACAGATTAATTCTTGGTGTAAAATTTTCCCTGTCCCATGTGTTTTTTTATGAAGCTAAGGAAGATGAAGAAGTAAGAGCTGGGTGGCTGTTATAGCTGGTCACTTCAGCATCATGTAATTTCCTTGCTTTCTTTAAAACAGATACTTCTTTTTTTCTGTGTAAGTCAGCTTGGTAGGTGATTAACTTTGACCCATGAACTTTTATAATGAATAATGTACATGTACTTGCGCTTCAATTGAGTAGTGCAACTGTACTTTCAACTTTAATTTTTCAGTTAAGCATATCAGTTTATCATAAGGTTGCCATTAATTCAAATTCAAAACAACACTTGTTTCCCTCTTTTCCCATGAGATCCAGTCAGCAGCATTTGGTTAATTTCAGAAGGGATGCAAGGGACTCAGTTTATTCAGCTCTTCAAAGGTGGACTCTTTGTATTGCACTAGTGCTCATAGCCTCACACAGAGACGCTAGTGGTCTTTGTCTCCATGTCAGGCACAAGTATTAAGCGAAGGTGTGCTCCGGATGGTTTATAATTGAGCAAGCTGTGTAAGATGGGCCAGAGTGGTGCACTATTTCTACATATGTTGCCTGAATCTAGACAACTTAATGTGTGACATTAAATGGTTATACACATTTTGCTCTTTTTAGTATCTTTGGAAAAAAAGTACTTGGATTGCTATAGTTACCTTTTGGCACCAAAGATTTCCAAACTAGTGGGAAGTTGTCTTCTCTAATAATAATAATAATTAATCAAAACCCAAGGAGTATTCAGTTACAACTTTTTTTTTGCTTAATACATTTTAAATATGACAGCTCAGTGATACAGAGAGTGGACAGCATCTTGGTTTGTAAGGTTAAGATTTATTAAGTGTCATTTTTAATGGTCTGATTCTGCATCACCACAATCAATAGAGTATTGAGTCTTGGCTTTCAGTGATGGTTTAGACAGTAAAGCAGAAAGTGTGGAGGAAATGGCTTTGTGGTCTTGATGCATGAGCCTGGAAAATCTCCCGAGTTCTAGTCCTTTGCAATTTAGGCAACAGTACAGTAGGTATTCTTGAATTCTTTTAGGCTAAAGATTACTGTATTTGTTGCTGTTCAGGTCATAAGACACTTCCTAGTAGTCCCTAACAGGTTTAAAGTCTAACATAAAGGCCTAAGAGCCACAACTGTCCAGAAGAGACTGGGGGCATTGCTAATATTGTAGATTTTCAGAATAGTGAATTTCCTGGTAGATGAAATTTGTAAATGGACATTGGAAATGTCATATATGGCATTCTATGAAGGAAAGTACCGGTCACCCTCCCTCAAGTTCCTGTTGGTATGATCTGAGGGTAAATTTCTTCTTGATGGTAATTTGGTGGTGGACTAGACTCTCAGAATTTAGAAGAGACACACCAATCAGACATGTGAAAGATTTAAAAGATTAGTAGGAGTGTTTGTAATTTATCTTAGAGTTGCAGAAGAAGACTGGGGAGAACAGAACAAAGTAAGAGGAACCAAGTTTTTATCAAGGCAATGAGAAGTACAGTTATTTTTGTAGCTTCATCTAAACTTTGCTTGCCAGGAAACTGCTACTCTTTTCTAAAGGATATTCACTTGTCAGACCCTTTAAAAATGTAACCTCTCAGCTAATTGTCCCCATCTTCTCACACAGATATTTTAACTCAGATAGTTACGCAGGAGGTGTGTTAGATTTCTTGTAGGTATCTATTAATGGTTTATTTAGTGGAGTAATCGTCTATAAAATGTCAGTGGTTTCTGTGAAACATTCATAATGTTTGTGATAACAAGATACACATCCTTTCTTCTCTGCCTTCATTGGAGTTAGACAGAAGCGATGTTTGTCTGTAAGTCAGAAATCTTATTTTAAGTAATTGATCTCACTTTGCTTTAGTACTTCTAGTTCTTAGGGATATTAAAATACTTGACTTTTGGCCAAGTCTAGCTGGGATGTGAACTTATTTTTACTAAATGGTGAGTTTTTAACAGTGTATGTGCCTTAGTCAAATGCCTTGTTGGTTTGGTTTGGTTTAGACTGGTGAATCTTATTTACCAATGATTGTAGGGGTTTATTTTTTAATTTATCTTGCTGAATTGGGGTGAAATTTTAAGTCTTGTTTCCTGAACAGCAGTATTGCAGAACAGATTTTACTAGTGAAAAACAAGTATTTTACATTAAAATTGTTTGGGCTGCCTTAAAGCATCATCAGGGTTGATGCTGCCTTATTAAAAAAAAGTAGTATCGATGACTAATTTTGCAGCTCAGGCAGGTGGTAGGCAGTGGTGGCCTTCACAGCTGTGCCCCATGCAGGAGCAGCTGCGCTGCCCACCTTGGGAAAAGACATTCCCAGGGAAAAGACTGGTGGGGCTGGGGCCCATAAACAGTCACTGTAGCACAGGCTCTCTGATCTTCCTGTACACTGTATATATGTGATAATCATATTGATTGACTGCAGCATTTCAGCTGGAGCTTGACACCAGGCATGATAAATATGAACGGCTTGTGAAGCTCAGTCGTGATATAACTATTGAAAGCAAAAGAACAATATTTCTGCTCCACAGGTTTACCAGGTGAGTCACATTGAGCATGAAAGTGTTCATGGAAACCTAGAAGCTGCCTTGCAGTGTTTTCTGTGTTTGTGATTAATAGGTGCAGTGTTCTGTTGAGAGGAATTTAATTAAGGGTGGATGTGAGCTAATGAATGCACACTCCGGTTAGAGAATTAAAAGATGCTGGTTCAGGTTTCTCAGTTGGTTTTATTGATGTATTAAACAGCATCATAGTAGTAGAGTGTAACAGCAGGTGAGAGCTTTCCAGATTTCAGCAGGCTGGGTGAGAAGAGCATGCACCCTTCCTTCAGATCAGTTGCCTCTGCAGTTACTTCACCATTTCGGTTTTTGCAGCCCTGCCCTAGGTCATCAATGCAAAGAGGAGGTGACCTGGGTTCTATTTATGTCAAGTCATACTGCAGTCTAAGAGGCTTTTGTGTGAAGTTTTGAGCTTCTACATGTTTTGTGTTCTCATGAACC
Organism: Ibycter americanus; assembly: GCA_035590275.1. Taxonomy (NCBI): domain Eukaryota; kingdom Metazoa; phylum Chordata; class Aves; order Falconiformes; family Falconidae; genus Ibycter; species Ibycter americanus. The sequence continues at coordinate 81,374,310 of JAVJGI010000062.1, forward strand.
TTCAAGCAATCTTTGTAAGCCACAGACAAACTAGAAGAATAACAAGGAAATTTGAAGCTTTGCATAGCCTGTTGTGTAAAATATTTACTATATGTGTCAAACATTGGTCTTAATGTGTTAAAACTGTAACAGCTCTCCCTGTTCCTTCTATTTTTAATGTAATTTATTTTTTGTTGCCTATCAATGCATTTCTGCTGTACTAGTGACTATTTATAGTTACCATAGCAGTAACAGTTATAAATAGGTATTATGAAGTTGCCCTCTTCTTAACTTGCTGCTGTTCTGCAAAGAGGAGGCATTGTGGTAATTCTAGTAACTGCTACAGCCTTGACTGTAAATAGCTACTCCCACTGCAGGGGCTATGTATCTGGGAACTGGTAGAGGAAAGAACAACAACAAAAAACTCCTCTTTACTCCGAATTTTAGATTCCTGTTTTGTAAGACATTCCTGTTTTTGTGAGGGTGGAAGCTTTCCATGCTGTATTTTTATTTCCTTCTCCTTTGCTCTTCACTATTATTGTGGCTTTACTTTCAGTAAACTTTACTGTTTGCTTTTAAACGTTTTCTTGGGACCAGTCTATCAGTAGTTCCTTAAATAGACTGTAAACTAATACACCATATAGGTTATTTGAGGGTGGGGAAGTTTAAAGGAAATTAGATAAACTAAACTTTAAATGCCAAGTACATATTATGTTTATGAATCAGATATTTCACCTGTTCTTGAATTGCATAGTTCATAATTACTTCCTAAAAAAAAAAAAAAAATCACATGTAGAAGTAGATTCTGTATTGTATTTTGCAATATTGTAATGTATTGCAAAATATTAATTTTTTTTTAAAGAGCTTGAGGGGCTTCTGCAAATACTGCTAGTTTTCTGGCATAGTTTTTTGAAGCCTTTGCATGTGTTTCTCATTGTTCTTATTAAAGCAATAATTAAAATTCTAGACTGGAATAAACATGCTGCCAGAACTGTGTTTGGCTGGTTGATTATTTTCATGGTAAGAATCTACAGAATTTCAGAATCTGCAGTAAGTATCAATGAAAGTTAAACTGTTTCTCATTCCAATATTGGCTTTGGTTTTTCCTGAAGCCATTGAAAATGTATGGGTTAGTGAAGAAAATGTGTAATGATTTTAACTGTTAGTGCACGTTCTGAAAGCTGCTCTTTCAGTTTCTGTTCTATGATTGCAGTGCTCCCAATGGGGAAGAAATACTAAATGAGTCTGAAGTCAAGCTAGATGCTGTCCGACGGAAGATTAAGCAGGTTGCACAAGAACTGATTGGAGAAGACATGTATCAGTTCCACAGAGCTATATCTCCAGGTAAATTATCTTGAAAGAGGGAAAGTATGCAATTTTGCACTATGCTCAGTTTCTCTTTATGTAGCAGTAGTTCCTCTTCATTCTGAATTTGTTACATTTCTATGGTTATAAATCAGGACTCCGATTAATCTTTCTTGTTAGCAAAGTTAGCTCTGGTATTAGAGAGGCTATTGCCCCACAGTCATCTTACCTTGCAGTTAAATGAAGAATTAAATGGGAGACTACAAATGGAAAGATTTGCACCTTGACCTAAAACGAAGTTGGGAGTAGTTCTAACAAATGTACTGGCTGGTGTTTGACAGAGAGGAGTATGTGCAACACACTAATTTACCCCACCTGAAGGGTTATAATTTCTAGGAGGAGAGCAGGAGCAATTTATCTTGTGAAATGACCCCATCTGCAGTTGACAAAGTTAATGAATTAAAATCTTTAGATTAGCATTTCCTTTCTTCTAAAGACTCCGAATGTGCTTCTGCCTCTGTGTTACAAGCATTAAATCAAAGTTTATATCTGTTTCAATTGCATCTTTTTCTGCTCTTCTCTGTAAATAGCAGTCTTACTAACATCCTTGAGATACAAAGTCCCAGTGCTTTCATGACTTTTGCTGTCAAATCATATTTCTTTGCTGAATCGTTGCTGACAATCTGAATCTTACCTAAAATTGTTATGCCTTGTTTAAAATAGTAAAATACGTCACTACTTCTTTGACATCTTGGACATGGCATAGAAATGTCTTGTGTTTATCAATCTTGTTTTAAACATACTGGAATCCTGTGTGTCTTTCCATGTTCAGGCAAGATTTCTTCAGCTGAAGAGAGCTGAAGATTTTCCCTGAATGATTTAATTGTTTAAAAATTTCTGTAGGATTGATTTGATAAACCAGCAGCAAATACATCTATGTAATTTACAGGACAAACAGCTCACAGATTAACTTGTACTTGTGTCTTGCACAAACTTACGTTTGTTAAGAGTGAGACAGCTCTTAAGTAAAGGCTCAGTTTGGCACTTCTGAAGCAGGAGGAGCTTGCCATGCTAGTCTTCAATCGCTCTAATGCGATTCCACAGTCCTTACCTGTGGTGCATTGCATTGTTCAAATTAAATATAAGTAGTTATTCTTAAAGAGCCACTTCATCTGTGTGTGTCTTGCTGCTGTTTATAGCTTAGTATGAGATAGTAATGAGTACTCTCATTTGTACTCTCATACAAAAAAGTAATGAGGCAATGAAAAGAAAGATAATTCAAAACTCTAACACTGCAGACGACCTCAAACTGTGAATAAAGCTAGTCCAAGTATCCTGACATGCTGCAAATGCATTTTGATTTTCATTTGAAGTGCTGCTAATAAAAGCTGAAAATGCTTGCATTCAGTTTCATGAACATTTTTGAAAGCTTCATTGAGACTTGGAAACCTTGTCTGAATAAGCCCTGAAGTTTGTTGTCCCATGTGAGTCATGTAATGCTGTCTATAGAACAACAGCATCTGAGGTCTGCTACCTCATGAATCTTTGTGAGACCTCATGATAGGAACTATCAGCCTTGCCATGTGAGTAAACTTGTTACGGGGTAACCAGTTACCCCTGCATTAGCTGCTTTACCTGAATTGTCTCTTATTTTCTTAGCATGTGGCTTTGTGTGGGTAAATTCAAAGAGGCATACCTATCTCTGTTTTTACTGAGGGGTGGTTTGCCTGGAATTAGCTTGCATTCATCTGGGATGTAAGAGCATGCGTACCTAGCAGACATATGGAAACTTACTGTGTGATAACTTCTGTGTGTACCCGTGTCGTACAAAGCAAGTGAGCAAACCTGATGCTAGGTTTCTACTTCCAGATTCTCTCCTCCGAGTAAAAAAAAAATACTGGTTTTGGTTTTTAATCAGATTTGGAAAGTTAGATGTGTGGGGGTTTTTTTGTATGAAAGATTTGTAAACTTAAGCTAGCCATAGCAACCTGAAAACAAAGACATTAAGGAAAAAAATTTGGTTCAGATTTTCTTTATGTATTTGGTGAATACTCATACATAGTCAACTACACTGATTCTCCTGTAAAATTGATTTCTGATTTGCATAAAGATACCTGTTAATATCAAAAGGGACCTGAATAAACTCTTCAGAAAACAACAGAAAATATGCGATCAGAAACAATTCAGCATTTCTAAAACTTTTCCCCAGTGGTTTAGATCTCACCTTCTTAAAGTGACTAAGATGTATTTGTCCATTGTAGAGCAGGCCAAATTACTACAGACCTCTAGTAGAGGATGTTAGAGGCCTGCTGCATGTGTATGATGACTCAATGCATCCACAGCTGCAAAGTTTTTAGAATAGACTATTTCAGATGGAAGGGAGCTACAACAATCATCTAGTCCTTACCAGTCATCTGCCTAACCACTTTAGGGCTGACCAAAAGTTGAAGTGTGTTAAGGGCATTGTCCAAATGCCTCTTAAACACTGATAGGCTTGGGGCATTGACCTCCTCTCTAGGAAGCTTGTTCCAGTGTTTGACCAGCCCCTTGGTAAAGAAATGCATGCTTCCTAATGTACAGTCTAAACCACCTCTGATGCAGCTTTGAACTATTCCCATGTGTCCTATCACTGGATACGAGGGAGAAGAGCTCAGCACCTCCCTCTCCGCTTCTCCTCAGGAATCTGTAGAGAGCAATGAGGTCACCCCTCAGCCTCCTCCTTTCCAAACAAGACAAACCCAAAGTCCCTAGCCGCTCCTCACAGGACATTCTTTCCACCCCTTTCACCAGCTTTATTGCCCTCCTCTGGACACATTCAAGGACCTTCACATCCCTTTTAAATTGTGGGGCCCAGAACTGCATGCAGTTATATATATACAACAGCACATCCCTAACACTTGTATGGGACTTGGAGTGAGATTGTCATAGAATTAAAGAATTTTCTTACTACAGTCTTAAGACAACTGAAGAGAATGAATCTTTCTGACCTCTCCAGGTAAAAAGCAAGGACGGCAAAGAGGTATTAGTACACTAAATAATAAGGGGGGGGAGAAGCAGACTCTGCTGTCTGTCTTTCCAGCAATCAGGTGTGCAGTCTCTGAAACAAATGTCTGAACTTCACGGTTGTGTGGACAGAACTAAAAGAGAGAAATATGCAGCCCCCGTTGCATTTCTGGAGTTTGAACTGGGAATGACTGTACTTTTACCTTTTTCCTCTCTTCAAGTGACATGAGTAAGCAGCAAGTCTATGGAATCTCATCAGTTGTATAATACTGCCTGGCCTTGAGATCTCCCCATTGTTGCAGTGATTGGGTAGTTCTTGTCTGATTAAGAAGACTGTATATTAAATCCAGCTGAAATAAGTTAACCTTCATTCCATTTCTGTAGGTCATCCACAGTGTCTACTTAAATTCTAGCTCTTCTATATGATGCTCCCCTTTGAGGGAACTTTGTGCCGGCTGGGGTCCATTGTGTGTGTTTTGTAAGGGCACGTGTTAGAATATACGTGTGTGTCACTGAGAAGACAGGGAATGCTTCTAGGTATTGTTTAAATGAACTTGTATGTCAAGTATGAAATGCAAACCTTTAGCCAGAGCTTCACTCTTACCTTGTCCATTAAATCCTCCGCTCTCCAGTTAGGTATTGGGATGACAAAAAAGGGAATATGCAGGTGTAAAGACTTGTAGACTTTTGATCATGCTGAAGCTAGGATCAAGGAGGTGTCAGAGATACGAAGATGCTTGATGTCAGGGTTATAGAGCTGACATAGAAAACCTAGAAACATGAAGAATGAGGGGACAGTTAGATGAAGAGCAGCTGTGAGGGGGAATGCTTTATTCCCTCTGCCCTGCACTGTGATAAGAGTTAAGAACGTTGCTTTAAGTTTTGGGTTTTAGTGTTTAATTGCTGCTTTGCTTTTTTCAGTTGCATGTGTTTTTGAAAATAAATGTAGCTAGGAGAAGTGCTAGATCTTCTGTCTATATATATTTCTTAGAGCTGTAAATCTTGATCTTCATTTCACCTAGTTTTCAATTCCAATTTTGTATTCTAAAGAAAATCTGGAGAACTAGTTAAAAAGCTTTTTATGAACAAAAACATTGCCATTAAACTGCTTTTTTCTTCAAAAAAGGATAAAGAAACGCCTATGTCCCATATCTCAAAAGCAGCATGTCCAATTAACCTCAAACTTCCTAAAAATATTCTCCTTTGTCTTGAAACCAAACATGAAACATCCTCCTGTTCCCCACCCTACCTCTCACAGAAAGAATAAAATGGATCAAAACTGGGCTTATAATGGAAACCAGCGTAGCAGCCTTAGCTGGAGAGTCATGACTGTCTGCATAATAAAGCTGCCTAATACATATTTTATTCAGTATAACTGTTAGCCTATTAATAGAAGAGTGCTATGAGTATAATGCTTGGGAATATTGTTTGCCACTTGTAATTGTTAAATGCTTTTTTTGGGGTTACTCCAAGCAGTTGTTCTTTTGACTTGAAGATAAAACAATTCTGGCAGAGCACTAAAGGAGTTTCATGCTTTCCCTCATTAAGAATAGTGCTAATGGCACGCAGGACGTTTCCCCAAAGGACACTTGCATGAGCTCAAACACTGAGTATAGCACTAATTGAACAACAACAAAAACTGATGACTGTTTTCTACACGTTTCTTAACAGTACAGATTGTCCCAGGGGATGATTAAACAAGCAAACAAAGAGATACTGAAATAATGAAGTCTTTTTTTAATGTAGAGCTCTTCATTTGTTATGTTAGAATGTTCTGCTTTGTTGATATTTTTAAAGCTTTACTATTTGTAATATAGAATTCCTGCTCCTTTGCCCCACTTTGCAGTGTATACCTTATATATCCTGTGAGGAAATGTGTACTGTTCCTTTAAAATTGTTGTGAGACACTGTGCAAAAAAGGACTGAAGAAAGATTGTGCAAATTTATGAAGGGGAGGAAGAAATCTTTCAGGATTTTATATATGTATATATATGTGTTTGGGTGTATATATATATATTTAACTCTAAAATACTAAGGAAGATACCAATAGTATACAGGAAAGACCTGTACGAGCCTTAAAGACAAGAAAGAGGGTGCTCTGCAACATGTGCCCTTGGGTCACAACAACCCCACTCAATGCTACAGGCTTGGGGAAGCCCGGCAGAAGAGGACCTGGGAGTGCTGGTTGACAGCCAACTGAACATGAGCCAGCGGTGTGTCCAGGTGGCCAAGAAGGCCAACAGCATCCTGGCTTTTATCCAACACAGTGGGGCCAGCAGGACCAGGGCAGTGATCGTCCCCCTGTGCTTGGCACTGGTGAGGCCGCACCTCGAACCCTGCGTTCAGCTTTGGGCCCCTCACTGCAGGAGGGACGTGGAGGGGCTGGAGCGTGTCCAGAGCCGGGCAGGGGGCTGGGGAAGGGGCTGGAGCACAAGCCTTGTGAGGGGCGGCTGAGGGAACTGGGAGCGTTTAGCTTAGAGAAAAGGAGGCTCAGGGTGGACCTTATCGCTCTCAGCAACTACCTGAAAGGAGGTTGTTGTGATGTGGCTGTCCATCTCTTCCTCCAAGTAACAAGGGATAGGACAAGAGGAAATGGCCTCAAGTTGTGCCAGGGAGGTTTAGATTGGATATTAGGAAAAATTTCTTCACTGAAAGGGTGGTCACGCATTGGAAGAGGCTGCCCAGGGAGGTGGTGGAATCACCATCCCTAGAGGTATTTAGAAGATGTGGGGCACTTAAGGACATGGTTTAGTGGTGGAGTTGACATGCTAGGTTATCAGTTGGACTTCATGGTCTCAAAGGTCTATTTCCAGCCTAAACAATTCTATGATTCTCTTAGCATTTATGTAATTATTCTATGCATGTTCTAAATCTACTCTGCATAAATGCAAAACTTGCGCAATGCAGAGGGAAAGTAAGCCTTGCTTCATAGGTTGGCATTGTGTGGGATTGAATGGAGTACCTTTTAAGCATGATTTTGTTAAATGAAATCTCTAGCTCTTTGAAGACTTACTCAATTTTTTGTCCCTTAACAATAAGGGTGTGTGAGAGAATTGTAAGGCTTTTGAGGTGTTAAACTATTTTCTGTAGGGCAGCTTGGCTGAAAAACCTCTTCGAGTGATAGTTTTAACTACATGTTGATGTTTTTACAATGAGGTCGTTAGATTCTGCTAGGAGCAAATATAGGTGTGATATTATCTTCACAGCTGATAGCTGTACCTAAGACAAAATATGGAATGAGAAGCCCATAATTCTTCTGGGGCTTCTTCAGCAGTGTGGTGTAGGGTGATGATAGGAGATGCAACCAGAGCGTTGTTGGCTGACCTTTCTGTTTGCTGTGTGCCTGTGCTAGCAGCAGTGGTGAGTGCAGTAGTGTGCACAGAGAAGCTCATTAGCTCTTTATCATGTCTGCACTTGCTCTCAATAGGATTAGAGGACGAGGCTGTAAAATGTCAGCACCTTGTCAAAACTATTGCTCTGTGACTGCTTCTGCCGCAGATGATGCGGGAAATTCTATGTAAAAGTTCAGCATTGACGCAGTCTAACACATAATTTATCTTGTGCAGGCACTATTTGTGTTCTGAGAGAATGATATAATAGAGCTTATTTCTGTCTCCTGCCTTATGCCATTTAGAGTCACTTCAGGTGTGTAATCATACTGCAACAAACTGGATTGCTGGATTGGGCAAAGCCAGTTAAGTCTGCATGGATGAAAAGGAAATACTTTAATTGTACTAGAGTACCATTTTTTAACTGCAGTATGTAGGACCACCAGCCATGATGCTGTAAGAAATGCTGTGGAGATGAGTGAGGTCTGTCCAAGCAGGCTGGATTTAGATTACTGGTTATTTAAGTAATATTGGGGATTTTTTTGGTATTGTATGAAGGATTTGGATTAGAACACAAACTAAAGGAACTATCCATGTAATGATTTCTGTTAGCTGTTTTTTTTGTTCTTAACCTTTTCTGCTCGTGTTATGTAAAGAACATGTCATACTCGAACTGTGCTAGCTACCTTTATATTTGTAGATATCTACGTATTTCTGAAATAATACCAAGGTGAAGAACTATTCTGCTTATTAGGAACAGTAGAAGTAGGGCTTTTTTTTCTTTTCTTCTTCTTAAGAAAGTTTAAAAACTCTAATAAAAATAGGTGGCATATTTAATCATAGGTTGGCAGTACAAAGGAAGAGCTTTTTACAGAATGAGGAAGGTATCATGAATTGTATGTCTCACCCAGGAAAAGACTTGAATACACCTAAAACTTGAAAGGAAAGCTATCCATGAAGGAAGCAGTCAGGTTTCTGCAAGATGGTGGGAAACCGTAATAACACAGGAACAGGATGTAACTGAAGAATTAATTTCTCTGCTGTTGTGGGTGAGAGGTAAAATGCCAGAAATGGAAACAAAGTTTCCTGATTATACTGGAAAATTAACAGAATTTGTAGTGAATAAACCAGTATTTATCAGATCTAATTCTGTTAATTTCTTTGTTTCTCTGTTATGTTACTTTCTCTATTTCTCTGATGGTCTCGCATCACCAAGTGTGCCAACAAACTTTGTCAAACTGATTTTCTTCACCCTGCAAGTTGATTATTTGAAAGTTGATACTCAGCTGATTGCATTTTACTACTCTTTGCTTATTTCTGGTTCAGGCCTTTTTTCTAGGTTCTTCCAGGGAAAGTGAAAAATCAGCAACTGCAAAACCTCTCATGTTTTACTTTCTGCTGCAGGGTTTTTATGTCCATACACAAAAACTTAAACTGGGAACATGAATGTGAATTCAGACGTAATCACACAGGGCATGCACTATGTGAGCATTGATTATCAACTGATCCCTGAATGAGCCATTGAGTTAAGTGTAAGCTGTAAGGTCAGCAGGAGCTGTTCAGGGCAGCGTAAATCCATAAGAAAAACTATATGCAGTCTTTTAAAGATGCTATTGTGGATTGGGCCAAAGAAAGGTGGTCCTTTCCTAGTTCTAACTTAAGATCTAACTGTCCTAAAGTCCTGCAGTACTATTATGGAAAATACTGCAGTTGTTTATATGACAGTCTGAAACTAGTGACATTGTTTGTCTTTTAATTCAGTTTCATAGCTAGCAAATGGAGGAGACCTTGTGCTCTGGCTCAGGAATTGTTTTTCAACTATGCAGCTGTTAACATCAGTTATTCACAGACCAGAGCTCTCCAGCCTTTACAGGACCCAAGTGCAGGTGGAACATGAGAGAAGACCAAGAAAAATCTAGGAATCATTTTTGTTTGTTTGTTTAAAATCACACAGGATTGTGTCATAGAGGAATTCTGTTCCAGGAAACAACTAGTCTAGCGCATCATGATTAGGATTTTGTTTTGCAGTCATATGGTGAGAAATAGGGGTTGGTGAGTGGTGATGTACCTTTTTTACTATCCCGCCAGATCTATATTTATGAAGATAAATGGCCACCATTGGTTCTTCTGACGCGCTAGTGAGTTGGGGCTGTTGCATGGGAGCAGCATCGTCTTGAGAACTTTCACTGGGGTTTGAACTGAAGAAGCTGTGTTTTGTTAGGTGCTTTTCCTTCTTTGATCATTTAACATCCTGGCTGAGTCAGAGCTTCCTCTCTTTGGTGGCTTGAACACAAAGCCTGAAGGCTGTAGTAGTGTAAAATTTGCCATGTAACTGAATGACTTTTAAAACTCTGTATCAATTATCAAGGCAGTTGGAGGTAGTCAAAGCAATCAGGAAGACTATTTGTCACAAGAATAGTTTTGGGTTTTTTTGTTTGTGTTTTACTCATGTAGTACAGTGACTGCTCTTCAGAATTGCTACTTTTTTGGGGAGAAATAAACAAAGAACCTCAGAACAAACCCTTCAGAACAAAAAACTTGGTTACAAAAGTATATCCCTCGGGTCTTCAAGTAGAAGCAAAATGAAAGCTTATGAATTTCTCATCCGTGATGAGTCATCTGCAAAAAAACTAGTGTTTGTCATATGTACACGTGTTTCTAGTAACAGTAACAAAAAGGCTTGATTAAACTGTTCTCTGCAATGAGAGATTAAAATATTCTTTGCAGTTTTCTGCAGGGTTTTTGTGCCTGTTTGGGGAAATAATTTAACTCTCACAGGCACCTGTGCCTATTAAATAGGGAAACTGTATTTGTTTCTGCAGTTACTGGGAAAACAGACTAATTTTGGGATTACCTTTTCCATAAAGTTGATGTACATTCAACTTTAAACAAAGTGCAAACAATATTAACCATTCACTGTCTGAAATGCATCACGTCAACACATGCAGCTAGAAGGGAAGGTGATCACAGATGTGTCAAGTAGCAGTTGACTAATCACCAAAACATTGAGGGCTTAATATGAGAAGTTTGCATCTTACTTATATTCCTTTAGTAATTAGTTCAAGGTTATTTAAAGTAAGTTTTTCTGACAAATATTCATATCTTGCTTTGTACTGATTACTAAATTAATTTCAAAACTGGATTGATAAAATGAAGCAATTTGTTTATGTGGATGTGGACTTACCTGTGTTGTTTGTCTCCCCAGTTCCCTTAGAAATTCTTTTGATGTATTAGTGAATAGAATTTTTTTTTTTAATTTGTAAGCTTTTATGGACATTTGTTCTAGTGCTTTTATTTGTATTTGTTAGTCCCATTTTATAAAATTAATCCCTGAGTGGAATTACTCTTTTAAGCCATTTTCACAACAGGATGTCCAGAGCATGCCTGCCTCAGGATAGCTGGCTTCATGCTCTTTCAGTCTGCTATTATAAAATTAACCTTTGACTTCACACTCACAATCAACAAAGCAGTTGGATTGTTTCACAGCCTCAGTTTTAGTTTAATTACTGAAGTTTTTATCACTTGTGCTTGGGAAGAGACCTGTGAATCTAAGGACACATTGCCAAGTCTGTAGACAACTGAAATGGGAAAGGCCAAGTTGTGAATTGTCAGTTTCATCTTAATATGATGCTGACTCTGAAGCGAAATGATTTAATTTGTGTATTAATAGTTTTGAATTTATTGCTTGTACTTGTTTCAGTTGATGTACCTAGTTAATTATTTGCTTACTTCACCAATTCTCCCGTTCACTCATCAATATGCTTGTAGAAGTGTGTTCTTTAAGTCTACCATCCTTCCCATATTTTGCAGAGCTTAGTAATAAGGGCTGTCCAGTTTAACTTTGGTTTTTTTCTGTTTGGGATTTTCCCGGAAATATGACTTCTTTTTTTTCCTGGGTTGTGGGGGGGTTCTGTGGGTTTTGGTGTGGGTTTTTGTTTGTTTGTTGGTTTTTGTTTTTGTTCTTAATGAGAATGTAACTTGCCAGCCTAAACATGATGATAAGATAGAGCTGTGGCTGTGCTGTTTTGATTTTGTAATGAATTTGCAAGTGGTTAGTTTCACATGACTTGCCCTGTAAATAATGTGCCCCACCCTTCATATAGTGATCTGGAAGAGACTTGCTATGTGTATTTTCCTGCCATCTTTCTAGTGGCTGCTATTGGCCTGTGATTCCTGCTGCATGGTTTAGGGGAGGAGCTGGGTAAGAGACCACAGGCTGTCATCTGTTCGTGTCCTAACCATCAGTGCAGGATGCTCTGTGAACAAAAAGATACAGAGAAAGAGGAAAGAAAGAGGACAAAGGGACAGAAAGAAAATGAGTTTGAGAAGAAATAGGAAAAGAAGCAGCTTATTCGGGAATATGGCAGGTAGCATTGACATTGCTAACCTTAAGAACTGAGAGGCATGAAATCCTTTTTAACCCATTTTTAAACTGTTGAACAGATACTTAAAGGAGGAAATGAAGTAAAAATTTTAGGAGGAAACTTTGACCTCTTGTTTTACCTGTTGTTCTTGGTTAAAACTTCTGTGCATGCATGCACATCTCGGGTGGAATTAGATTCTGTTTACCCTATCCTGACTCCTGCAATGACAGAATATCTATTCTTTAATTTTTTTTTTTTTTTTTTTTTTAGATATAACCATCTTTTCCTACCCCTTATGCATTCATTTGCCTCTTTGAGTACTCCAATGACTTGTTTTTTTGAAGAAAGCTGATTTCTTGCTAAGTTTCTTAGAGAAACTACTTAACAGTTCTTTCTCAGAGCTTGCATATGTAGGTAGGTGAGGATATGTGTCTTGAACTGATACAGCTGGCAAAAAAAGTGCACAAACTTTTAGGCACAAAATCTCCTCCTTTATAGATAATATGTGCTCAGAAGATATCTCAGTGTAACTTTCTACTTCTTTTGTAGAAAGTAAGTTTTTAAAATACAGAATGAAGCTCTTATATTGCGTTACTGTAACTTGTCACTAGTACGACCTATTTATATAGAGTAGATGTAATAAAATATCAAAATACTTCAGCATTTTGTTACCTTACATCTGTAATTATAAGAAATGGTAGTAGAAATAATACAGTGCTTTTAATTGGGATTTGTAGTCCACGTACCAGAAAAAAACAAATCACATAAAAGGCAGTCTTACAAACTATTCCATTACTGGCAGCTCAATCAGTAAATAAGCCGATTTTGGAATAAATCCAAAACAAAAACATAAGGGGAAAGGTATTGTTGGATGGTGTAGTGAAATGGGATGGGGTTTTTCACCTTGGGGATTATTTGCTGAAAATAGCGGATGTCCTACCATTAAGCTAAAACATAACATGTTTAAACATCCTTCTACCTGCACATGGAAACACCTTATTTCAAGGTCTTGGGTCATTGAAGTGTCATGTTGTAGCTACTTCTGCAAGAAGGACTTTAAAAAGAAAAAAAAAAGTCAAATATGAATATTCTTTGCAAAGTAGTTGTTACCAGGATTTGTTACCGGTCTATTTGTAATGGTGACAACTTTAAATGAGGTTTTGTAAGGCTTACTTGTAAATAGTGGGAGATCCCTAATTGTGAGAAGATGACAGTAAATGACAAACCAGACTGTGTGCACAACACTCACATGATGGTGTTAAAACAGAAGGAGCGAGAAGAGTGGAACATGTCAGCTGGGGTGGGATGGTGGGAGGAAGCAAAAACTGTGTGCTTATACATACATATATATACATGTATGCCTATATAAAAAAAAATACATAAAAATAAGTGAATGGAAGAGCCAAACACTTGTCCTGGAAAAGGACAAAACGTGTGTGGAGTAGTAAAGTGGAGTGGGCTGAAACTGGAGGTTACGATTGATCGAGAAGGCTGTTTACTAAAAAGTTTGAGAGCCGATTTGATCTCTCTGAGAGCTTGGGAAAATGCCAAGTTGATTCTTCATATGCGATAGTCTTCTCCACAGATAGCAGGTTCTCCCAGATGATGTTGTGTTGAGTGCAGGTGTATCTGGTAGCTTACAGCTTATCCACAGAAAAAGCCAAAATTTCGTAATGGATTACTGCCTGTGTTACATCATAGGGTAGGTCAGGAAGAGAATGGGTGATGAAATCTACCTCTCTGGAACTTTTGAAGTTATCTTAGAAGATCCTGAGTAGCTTTTATCTAGTATTCTTCTATTGCTTGTGCCCAGAATGCTTTACCTGAATTCAGTTGATTAAATTATTGTATTTAATTGGCCTTGCAGCTCTGGGTCTGTGTTCTGACTTGTGAACAGTAGTGCTGAGCATGGCTTTGGTTGCTGGATGTTTATTCTGCTTTTCCCACTGCTGCTGTACAGAAGCATAAAAGGTGCAGGCTAAATTGCCATTCTGAATTGCCTCTGCTCACCTTGCAAATACATATTTAAAAGGAAAAAAATGCAGGTCACTTGTCACACTTTTGTGACTGTATGTGGAAGGCCTTCTACAACTGAATTTTCCCTGGAGGTTTCCTCAGGTTTTCGGTGGTATTTCCACCCTCTTCTGTTATCCAGATCTGTGTTGTCGTCTTTTTGATTTAGACTTTTTCTTTGATCCAGATGAAGTCTAAATTCGCTGCTTCTGCATATCTCTGTAGGCTGAGGTCCTGGCCCTGTAGAGGTCAGTTGAGGATTTAAAAATTATTCTAATGGAACTAAGATTCTATTTCTGGTACCCTTGGGTACCTCCACGTTTTCTCACTTCACGCACTAGCAAAACTATTGTCTAATTGTGGCCCTCCTGCAGCATGATACGGCAGTGTCACCTCTTTATTTCTCTTGAAGTGAAGCCATCCCCTTAAAACAGCTCAGAATGGCTCTGCTGAGCCATCTCTGTCATGTTACAGTCTGTTCCTTTAATTTCCTCCTTTGGTGCTTTCTCTGGCCATAGGTCAGATATACATGTGCATTGAGTTTGTCTTCAAGACTTTTTTTAGCTTAGTCCTGCCATGGCTGTTTGTTCCAGGTTTGTTTCTGCTTTTTTTCCACCAACAGTGCCAACTTCAGCTTTCTGCTTGTGAACTTTTCCCACATGCTTTCCCCAAATCTGCTGTCTGCACATAAGGAAAAACTGACAACCTGTGAATTTGCTGTCTGAACATTCAAGCTCTTTTTTAGATCTCACCTTAGCTATAACGCATACAGAAAATCACCATCTGCTAAGTAGGTAGCGAGCGGTAATTGTGGCAGGTGGCTGCAGATGGCGTACAAATCTGCTACAAGCTACATTTGTTATCCCATCTTTCATTTCCTTGCCAACACACCAGCTCCTTTTGTCCCCCTGCATTTTTAGAGTGTAAGTTCTTTTGGACAAAGCTGTTGTCCAGTATATTCCTCTGATTGGATATCACAGCCCTGTGTGTTTGATTTTGATATTTATTTTTTTTTGGTCTGGCATGATTTGTAACAACAGATGCTTTGTCCTGAGCATGAATTTCACCTCACCTGCATGTTTTAAGGAGCCTGTTTGCTAATTCGTGCAATAGAGAAGTGGGAAATTCAGTTTTAAGCAAGTATCTACTGTTGCTAGTAAGATGAAACAAAGGAAACTTCTTCCTTTTTTGTAGGTGAGCTGCCTTGCTTTTGATTTATCTGCAGTCTTTTTCTCTGCACTGTGTCCTGTTTCGTTGTGAACTCATGAAATAGTAATCTGCACTCTCCGTCATATGAATGCTGTATTTTAAAAGCTCCATTACCATAGAGTGGTTTGGTCTGGAAGGGACCTTTAAAGGTCATCTAGTTGAGCCCCCCTGCAATAAGCAGGGACGTTTTTGACTAGATCAAGTTGCTCAGAGCCCTGTCCAGCCTGATCTTGAATGTTTCCAGGGATGGGGGCATCTACCATCTCTCTGGGCAACCTGTTCCAGTGTTTCACCACTCTCACTGTAAAAAATTTCTTCCTTATGTCTAGTCTGAATCTGCCCTCTGTTAGTTTAAAACCATTACCCCTTGTTCTATTGCAACAGGCCCTACTAAAGAGTCTGTCCCCAGCTTTCTTATAGGCCCCCTTTAAGTACTGAAAGGCTGCAATATGGTCTCCCCGGAGCCTTCTCCTCTCCAGGCTGAACAAGCCCAACTCTCTTGGCCTTTCTTCACAGGAGAGGTGATCCATCCCTCATCATTTTTGTGGCCCTCCTCTGGACCTGCTCTAACAGGTCCATGTCTTTCCTGTGCTGAGGGCTCCAGAGCTGGATGCAGTGTTCCAGGTGGGGTCTCACCGGCATGGAGCAGAGGGGCAGAATCACTTCCCTCAACCTGCTGGTCACCCTTCTTTTGATGCAGCCCAAGATACTGTTGGCTTTCTGGGCTGTGAGTGCACATTGTTGGCTCACATCCAGTTTTGCATTCACCAGCACCCCCAAGTTCTCCGCAGGGCTGCTCTCAATGTCTTCATCCCCCTGCCTGTATTGATGCTAGGGGTTGCCCTGACCCAGGTGCAGGACCTTGCACTTGGACTTGTTGAACTTTGTGAGGTTCACTCGGGCCCACTTCTTAAGCATGTCCAAGTCCCTTTGGATGGCACTCCATCTCTCAGGCATGTCAACCACACCACTCAGCTTGGTGTCATCGGCAAACTTGCTGAGGATGCACTCGATCCCACTGTCTATGTTATTGAGGAAGATACTAAAACAGTACTGGTCCCAGTACAGACCCCTGAGGGGCATTATGGGGAGCTGGTGTTCGGTATGTTTCTGAGAGTAACATGATGCTTTATACTGAAATTACAGAAGGTTCTGAATAATGAAAAATGCAGTTGGAGTAAAAACTTGAAAATGTTTGTCTACTGCGTTCTTGGTCTGGTTTTCATACTTAAGAAGCATGTTATGTTAGATTATCTTTCAATGTTATTTCTGGATTATCTTAGTTTTCACTTTTTGCTAGTAAACTTAAAATAATCTTACTTAAAAGATTTCAAAAAATAAATATATGTGAGCCTAGATCACTGCTGGAAAGTTTGAATCATTAGCTCAATTCTTCTATTTTTGCAGGACTTCAAGAATATGTTGAGGCAGTCTCATTTCAGTATTTTATCAAAACACGATCTTTGATTAGTGTTGAAGAGATCAACAAACAACTAGTATTTACAGCAGAAGACAGAGAAGAAACAACAAACAAGGTAAAAAGTTTTTCTTTTCTCATGTAACAAACATCTTTCTGGGATGGAAATGCAGTGAGTAGGCGTAGTCACGTTTTTGGCATCTGATTAAATAAGGCCAGTTAGTGGAATAGTATTAGATATACATACGGGCGTTCACTCACTTGTTCAAAATGTGCTTTTTATTCGGACAAGTTGTAAACTAAATCCGTGGGATACAAGTTTATAAATTTCACATCCTTTTTATGCAGAGCAAACTGAACTCCTTCTCATAGGGGGAAAGATCCAGGATAGTGAAATATCAGCAAAAAAATGTAGAGGAGCGGTATTTAATGGCTGGAACTGCCTGTAAGACCTACTGGTGTATAGTGATGTAACAGAAGTTGGGGGAGACAAATGAATCCAGGGCAGGATGAACTCCATGAATTAAATCTTACTGCTGGTACTGAACTAGTCACAGGAGGCACTGTATTTGGCTTCTGTTAAAATGCATTACATATGTCTTAGCATGGTCATTTGTAACTTTCCTGGAGTTGATCTTGATGCTTCCTCTCAGAGGACAAGCTTGTGTCCCATCATACCTTAGCCCTAATACCATAACTGCTGTTTCTTGACTTGCCCATACTTCTACCCTGCCCTAAATAGGACTTTTTGCATAGGGACATAGTACTGCCACCGACCACAGCAAACTGGGTACAGTTTGATTTTTGATTCGGGACAAAAGGCAATTTTGTAGGAATGTACAGAAATGCACATGCAGTACATGTGCAACGTACAGTAATGCACAGCACTACTGCTTTAGGTGAATTCCAAAGTCTGCTTCTGTTGAAGAGATTCTGCTGTAAAGCACTTCTTATTCTTTCTTCATTCTCTTGGTAAGATATTTGCAAAGAAGCCAAGTTTTTAGCTTAAGTTCATTTGTTCCTACTGAAGGCAAACCCATTGTGGCACACTTGTTTTACAAATTGTGAAATTGTTAACCCCTAGCTACATGCCTCTGACCAGATTTGTGATTTGGGTGGATAGCATGTTATGGGAACAAGGGAACAGAAAGAAACCTGCATTGTCTCCCATGTTACCAATATTTTGGCAATAAAAAGTACTTGGATACAGAGGCAAACATGTAACTTTGTGGTGAGTTTTCTTCATGAAGTATGTTTTTAGCTGTTTTAATAAGTTCAGCTGATATAAAATGGATCTGAGAGAACTATACCTATCAGCTTCTTGTAAAAAATGTATTTTGAATTTCAAGGTACTATTACAGAATTACATTATTTGTTTTTATAGTGCAGACTCTTTTTGATTCTTGGTTGCTTTGGTAGCTTTGGACAGACCATTTAGGGAAAATTTAGATCTATTATGCTGCCATCTGTCAGCCAAAAAAACCCCAAAAGCAACAGCAAATAAATGTTGATACAAAGATGTGATAATTCTGTTTGCAAATAGAGATGGTAGAAGCAGGGTAAGCTTATCATGCTTGCTAGAATGGAAATCACATCTTATGTAGAAATGATGCTTTTGTACCTTCCAGTATCCTGGAAGGAGATTAGTACTTCTGAAAACAGACTGTGTGGAAGTGCCATGCAATTTAATTTTCCAGAATGTTTCTAATTACCAGTTTTATATTAGATAAGTTAGTGTGTATTTGAACCATTATAGACTGCTTTTTCATAGTTCTCTGTACTGGACTTTGTTCTGTTCTGTCCTCAGACCTCCAATTCCCATGATAAACAACCACATACTTGGAGCCTGAAGGTAACACCTGTAGATTACCTGCTGGGAGTGGCTGACCTAACTGGAGAGCTGATGCGGCTGTGCATCAGCAGTGTTGGAAATGGTGACATAGACACGCCTTTTGAACTGAGCCAGTTCTTACGTCAGATTTATGATGGTTTTACTTTCATTGGCAACACTGGACCTTATGAAGTATCTAAGAAGCTGTATACCTTGAAACAGAGTCTGGCAAAAGTGGAGAATGCCTGCTACACGTTAAAAGTACGGGGATCTGAAATCCCAAAGCACATGCTGGCTGATGTGTTCTCCACCAAAACAGAATTGATTGACCAAGAGGAGGGTCTTTCTTAAAATAAGGAGACTGTTCCAACTCAGAAGTGAAGAGGACTTAGAGAAAGCTTTTTTGTTACGGTTTGTGGGGTTTTGACTCTTCTCAAAGCTTTTTAGGTAGAGACATTTTGTTTTATCTGTGAGAAGATGGTTTGCAGTGGTAATTTGTAACCAAAAATACTTTTTATGATGTGCAAGAGAACAAATGTTTGACTTTGTCCTCTTGGTGTGGAATCTCCTGTATTGCTCCATTGTATCTTCTTTTAGAACAACGAAAATGTCCACTGTGCTCTACACCCAGTGACTGTCTGTTGTGTGAGTCACCTGAAACTGTTATGGTTGCTGTTACCAGTTTTCAGCAAGCATAGCAGTGGGGGAAAAAAAATGGTTAGGTACTGTTATTTAGCATTATCCATAGGTTTCTGCTGACTTGTTTTCTGAGTATTTGGGTTCTATAGTCGTGTTATATATAAAACGATGTTATGTGTAAGTTCATCCCTTGACTTGAAACTGAGGTGGTCTCAAAGGTGCCATGTAACTTGTTTTCTCTGATTATGCTTTTGAGCATAAAACTGAAGCTAAGTAAACTTTTCACCAATTGACAGTGAAGCTAATTGCACCAGGCAATTACTACTGTGCTCTCATTATTTTGGGGCTCTGTTTAAATTGAGCTCTCTTCAAGTTAACACTGGTACTTGACAGTTTTGACATGAGCTAGAAAATCCACACACACACACACGAAAGTGGAATGTATTGGTTTACATTTTTTGTAATACAGTTTAATGCAGAATCTGACATCTTTCTGTTTGTAGACAAAAGCAGAAGACCTGCCAAGTGTGTATAACGTGAATAATTTGGTGTTCGGACAATCAGGTTTTGGCCAAAACAAATCCAGTGTGGTGTTGGAATTCTGTTCTCCATTGTTTGTGCTGCCCTGAGGACCTCCAGTGTGGTTGAACGGGTTTGAGTGAGAAAGGGCTACCCAAGCTTTAAATATCTGTTAGCAGGAACTATATAATGTGCATGTTTCTATGGAAAGGAAATTGCAAACAGAAATAAGGCAGACATTCTGACTTCCACATTTATCTTTGAGGTGGGTATGTCACTATTGGCAAAAAATCAGGGCTTTCTGCCGGTGTCTGAAGTTACGAAAGTTTGATAATGTACATTATGCTAAAGGAAAACAGATAAAACGACATGATCTTTAGACTCCAGGAAATAGGCCTCCCAGCTGCAATTGAAAATACTGCATGTTTTTTATTTCCACTTCCATATGCTGTGATACTGCCAATATTTTTCCCATGAGCATGTCCTGAGTAGCTTGGATCATCTGATGTATGGATAGGAATGGGTAAATACATTTCTGTCACATTTTTCCATTGTTTCCACATAAAGCAGTATGTGGTGGGTTGAACAAGGAGTACCTTTTTTTCCTATTGTTTAATACTGGTTTTTACAATAAATTCTGAAAAGTAGTCACAGCCTGTACGTTGGTCCTTTTGCCTGTCAGTCCCAGCAGTAAATAATGGTGTGGAGTTTCCCACTGTGCAGGACTTGGCTTGGAAGTTTCACTCCATTCCTATATTCATACTTTGAGGGGCACTTTCTAATCCTGAATCTTTTTTCTCTTTATCCCTTAACTTCATTCTGTGAAGTCTAAAAACTAGTTAGGATAGAAACTTCATGTGATGCTCTTGAATTAAAAAAATGCAGAGGATTCAGATGACAATACAAGTTTAATGCTGGAATAAATCTACATCGGTACCCACATTTTTACATCTCTCCTTGTTTTTTCTCTGCTTTTTTTCCTGATTGGTGGAGGGGAGAGAAAGGAGAAGGATACTTATTAATAAGGAATGGTTTTGGTTTTGTTTCCACCCACCCCTACCACCCCGAAATGTATGCGTTTAGTATTTCAGTTGATGCAGGTAAGAGTATATAGTTCTGTGTCTTTTGGCACAGCTAAATTTACTGCAAGTTATTGTTTGCTGAGTGTGTGTGAAGTGAAAGCAGATATTATTAGAGGTATTGTGTGATACTGAACAGAGATCTGTCTCTTGTGTGTCCTAGCAGCTATCTGGTGGAATGTAAAAATTTTCGTGGCACAGTTTGAAAAGGGATGAGATAAACACCAGCACATGGCAGTGCTTGGTCAACTGACGTTCTGCTGCTAGCCATGGAATGAGCACCCAGTGGCCACCGCTTTAGTCACAGTCACCTGCTTTTGTACAGTCACTCGTTAGTTTAAAATGAGTCTAAATAGATGTCTAACAAGAGTACTTTTTTTTCTAGCAACTTTTATAAGTAGAGGTGCTTTCAAAAAATACATCTTGGTCCTAATGATATTAAGATTTAAATTTTCTGTAAGGCAAGAGAAAACTTTTTAATGACAGATGTGATTTCTAAACTTCAGGCTGCCTGCCCGTAATCAAGAGCTGTGAATAATTTCAAATAGGGAGCAAAGTGTATGTGTGGTGTATTAAAACACCAGCACAGATGGGAAATAGCTAATGGCCTGCAAACCTCCTGCTCAAGGAAATATTTTCCCCAAAAAACAATTACACTGTAGCTATTTGAAAAGTGACAGACATTTATCAGCAAAACAAGCTGCTAAACAAGCAGTGGCAATTTTCCCATTTCTTATCCCGTTACTCTGTGGAGCTATTGATACGCTTGGTCTACGGCCAGAAAAGGACTACGTCATAGCAGATGTTTCACGAGGGCAGCTCTGCGTGCTAAAAATCATCTGCCTTTCTGGAATCTCCTTTCTCAGAAATGGTTTTTCTTTATGGGTTCACTTTTTTTCCTGACTATTAATTTGCAGTGAGGAAAATAAACCAAACTGCATTTAGCTTTCCAGAACTGCTGGAGAAGTTATACAAGAGAAACTTCCTGTTGACAGGACACGTATGTCTGTCTACTTAGAGTCCTGCTTACTTGGATTTTCAGTAAGTTTATTGAACATCAAAAGCAAAGAAATTAAAATAGGACCTTTTATAACATTTAGTGTATTAGGCGTCTTATGGAATTCTATGGACCGGATTCTGGCGCTACCCTCAAAGAGTTTGCAATTTAAGAGTAGGCAAAAGAGTAGCCAAGACAAACAAAAGGACGATGGTAGAAAGCAGGGGCGGGGAGGGGGGGGGGGAAGAAGAAGTGACAGGATTTTTACTGGAAAACTGTGTGTGGTGGTAGGTTGGTTTACCACTTCCCATTTCAGAAAAGAAACTTGTCAAAACTTCAGAAAGTCTGGAGCGTGACAGTAAAGGGTTAGCTGGGAAGGGTGAAGGCAGTGGAGAGGCAAAATGGAAGGAAGTGAGGTAGAGACAAAGGGGGGAAGAGTGGCAAGGAGTGGGACAGCATGGAGGAAGAACAGGCTGGGCTGCAGGACAGCGGGTGCACGTGTGGGTAGGGTGGGACTGGGGAGGACGTGGCACAGGAAGACAGCCCTGCAAGAACTTGGAAACAACACTTGGAAACCAGGTGACTCGGCTATAAAAGAGACTTGGAGTTAACTGCAGGAACTGAATTTAAAATGACCACAAGGTCTGCAAGGCATCTATATATCCTTGGGTCACAAACAAGGGGAACTTGATTCTCTGAGCAGCTGAGAACCTGCAGGTCCTGGACTGAGCAGGGTTTACAGGCTTCCAGCCGTGCTGTCGCAAATCAACAAGCTCTTGGTTCCCATACCGCCCACCTTCCCATGCACATTCCCTTCGCTCCCGTGTTGGTAGCCACAAACCTTGGTGTTGGAACTACCACCATTTGCAGCTGTTAGAGACATGGTTAGATACAGTTTTTAACATAAAGGAATGCTTACGGTGACCACCGTTTTCCCCTCGTGTGCTGTTTACGTGTCCATTTCGCTGTCATTGCTGCTTCAGCCCCTCTCCGTTTCTTCCCTTTCTTAGGCTGTACCGTTCTTTTGAGCCACTGCTGGTGGTCCATCCTGTGGTTCGGTTCTTTCCATGTTTAGCTGGAATCCTTGGGTAAAACATCTCTGTGCAGGAAGAGGAATCGGTTGGTTTCTTAGGTGGGTTTGTCTGCTTGCACTTCCAGATTTGGAAGCAGTGCTCTGGCTGTGAGGGGAGAGGTCTGGTCTCCTCCTGCACTCGGATAAGGCCTGCTGCATGCATCCTGCGGTGGCCGTGGTGCCGTGTGCCAGGATGGATGGGCGGGCAGATCTCACGTTGCTTTTGCAGGTGAGCAAACCTTAGTTATTTTGAGGTTTGCAATCATCACGAGCCAAGGTAAACTGCCTACAAACATGAAAGGAGTTTCTTCTCCAGTTCCGAGGAAGGCTGGCTTTGAGGAGTATCAGTTCCCACCAGCTCCACCTCTTTCTACCTGACCCCTTGTCCCTTTGAAAGGCCTGTTCGCTGAAGGTAGGAGAGACTTGCCTATGACTTCTGGAGCCAGTCGGTGCCTCCCTGAACACTGGCCAAAAGTGGTGTGATGGCTTCTGTCTCAGCTCCTCCCACCGGCCGGGCAGGCTGGCTCTGCTGTCCCTCCGGCCACCCTGGGGGCTGAACTCTGAGCCTCTACTACTGGATTTTGCAGACCAGTGGCATGTGGCTTCGTTCTTTTTTTTTTTTCTTTTCCCTTTTCTTCCCCCAGTGGTGGTGTTTTCGTGTCATGCAGATGTTCATTCTTCCCAAAGAAAGAAGCTGTTGTGTTTCCTCTGCTCTTCCACTGCTGCAACAGGTCAGATGATTTCTTCAGCCCATCACAAACTGTTTCTGGTGCAGTGCAGGTTTCATGGGACTTCATCTATTTTCAGGCACTTCTCCCACAGCCCTGAGCGTTCCTGCAGGCTTGCAAGTCCTTTTTAATCTAGAAGGGTCCTACCACTTTCATTTAATTTTTCCTCAAGGTCCTCTCTGACGGCCCCACCATGAAGAGCTGACAAAACCGATCTGGGAATAGCCCAGTTTTTTGTTAAAATGAGCTTTTTGCACGCTTGGGGCCAGGAACCCGGTGGGTGAAGGATGCGCTTGAACAGTCCTGGGTGTTCCAACGTCGCAGGAATATTAAGCGCTGGCAGTCTTGTTTTAGGAGGGAGCGGGGGTTGCTTCTCTCCTTGTAGCAAGGGTGTTGGTAGGGATGTTTTGCTTTGCATGCCTCGGGAAGGCTGGCAGGCGGGAGATGCCAGGCTGTGAGGGGCAGCGGGATGTGGGGGCACACGGCAAAGCAGCCAGGGGCCGGCACTCAGAGGCGGCTCTGCCAGCCTCCGGCCCAGCTGCCAGCCGGCCTTCATCACACCCCGGGCCGTCGTATGTGCTCAGCGGCATCGCTTCTTCTAAGCCTTTCCCCGCGTACCGAGCCGCGCCTGCGTTTGCGCGGCGCCCCCCCACCCCCCACCCCCTCCCCGGCCCGGGCAG
>JAVJGI010000062.1:81398573-81409315 GCA_035590275.1 Ibycter americanus
AGGCTGTGTATGGGGGGGGACAGGACCCCCCCACGGAGAACACGAGTTGGGGGGTCGGCCAGACACGCGGACACCCCCCCCAGCCCCCCCCTTCCCAGCCCTTGCACCTCAGCCTTTACCCACCTAGCTGATGCGCTCTTGAAGAACTGCTGCTTTACAGGAGCAAAGCGATAATTAGCAAATAATTTAGATTCTTATTTCTTAATTTGAGCTACCTGTGCAGTGCCCTACCAACTTGCAATTACACCGATGTTCCTAAATCACCTGGGCTCGTTTGACAGTCTTACCTCTCCATAAAACTTTTTTCTCGTCGATTAAATGTCGGGGTAGAGTTTGCCTGGGTCCTGCTCCCGAAAAGGGCTCCATGGGGAAAGGGGCACCACGGGCATTTGCAGCGAGACTTGAGTTTGCGACTAAATCGTAATGCTGGTTGGAAAGAACGTAAAAAGTTTAAACTCAGCCTTAAGAGGGCCTGTGCTCTGCAGGAACTGATCGGGAAAAGCAGGGCAGCTATAAGCTTTCAATTTTTTTTAGAGATATGCTATACTTGAACTTCTCTGGGCCTGCCGCCTTAGTAAAATGATGCTGTTTGTTAGAGAACATACATTTGTTCTGCCACCTAGTGTCCACCTCTAGAAATACTCAAGCTTTTGGGGGTTTTTGAGTTAGTTTTTCGTTGTTTTCACTTTTAAGTTCCTATAAACACAGTCAGTGGTGTGGTGTAAGCTTAATTTTAAGACTTAGGTAGGCCTTTGATAGCAATAAATTATACTCAGCACCTTCTACTATTTGGAAATTTGGGGAACACCAGGGAATAGCATATGTTTATTTTATATCTCATCATATGCGTGTATGGTGTTTTGAGGACAAATAAACAAAAAGCCATAAGAAACTTTGACTAGACGTGTTCTTGCAGCCTTGTGAATTATACAAATAGTCTTATTTGAACTAGTACTTTTAAGGAGTAGCAGTGCTAATGAGGATTCATAAACTGGAGTCCTAAATTCCTTAATATATATTATAATCATGCTACTCATACAAGAAAATGCAAGCCTTTTTTAGCTGTTGGACTCCTGCTAGAAAATCAAATGCTTCTGTGTGTGTGAATGTGCCTGTGTACTTCCCTCCCATGACTGTGGTTGCCACAGAAAACCCTCAGGTGGAAAAGCACAAGTGGCTTCAAACCCACGAGGCTTTCTGTCTGTAGCATAAAAGCAGCAGCTCTGCTGCACTCTGTGGACAGAATGGGGCTGGGGTTGGTGTTTAAGCCCTGGGAGCTGAAGGTGAGTTGGTCCCTCTCGTAGTCCTGGTCTGTCAGCTGTCCCTTGCCCTGTGCTGCTCAGGGGTGTCCCGGGCCAGGAGAGACCTGGCATGTACTACAGCAGAGGGCTGATGAAACACCACAGTGGGTTTTTAAAGGGGATAACACAGCCAGAGTTGTTAAGTGGATTGCCCCAGTGGAAAGACACTGATAATAATCACTTATAAAATTGCATTGATAGACTTAGAAATGATGGCACTGTCACCATGGAGATTTATTTATTCTTCTAAAGGTCATTCAAGGGTAATTTAAGTGTCCTTCTCCTAAGGGGCCCATTCATTACTGAGTACCTTCCACAGCATACCCACCCTGGGACTGAAAGCCACCAAACAGCACAGATCTCCTGTTCTTACACCCACAGCTCCTGCTTGTCCTACACCCAGCTCCAGGCTGGTGGGCTGGCACACTGGCAACCATTGCGCAAGGCTGGTGTGTCTGGCCGTGTGGCTGCAGACATCTATTGCTACCCAGGCACTCTGCAATACAAAATTAGCCCTGTTTTACGTTATATTGTCACTGTCATATCTGAGCATCTTTGGCTTTTTGCAGCTTAGCTGGGGGCCAGATACCCCGTTAATGTAAACTGCTTTCTGGATTACAGCCACGGGAGGAAGGAGATGCTGGTTTGTTTTAGAGCAGTTCCTTTGCCTGTGGAAGATCACAGGTTTTGGAGGGATTTCCGTCTTTTTCCACCACAGCTTAACAAAGACTGAGATTTCATATGAACCTCTGAATGTATAGGAACCAACTTGCGCTGTGTATAAAGGTGGGAGAGAGTTGGAATCCTCGCAGTCTTTTGGATAAACTCAGGTGAAATTCCAGCTGGTGTCTCCAGTTAAAACACTTTGAAATCTCTAGCCCTGGCAGGAAAGTCAGTGGCATCCCTCACTTGCCAAAACTCAGTAGCCACATCCTGCAGCTCTGCCTCAGGTCAAAGCTCTCCCTGAAAGCCATCAGGAGCTCTGAGCTGAACTGGATGCTCCCGCTGGGCAGCCCGAAAACCTGGAGATAGGCAGCTAGGAAGGTGCCTCTGCACGTCAGCAGTCCATCCCTGGCCCGCCTGTGGCCCTGTTTCTTTTCTGATTCTGGTCTCCTTTGCTTTTGGGAATTGCATTTTGCTGTAGGGTGTTACCTCAGGGGTTTGCTGATGCAGCACCTGAAATCAGAATAACTGGTATATGAGTTCATACTTGCATTTTTGCTTTATTTCCTGCACACCTCCCTCCCCACTGCCCGGTGTACACACACAGGGCGTACCCGTAAAGATGTGGAGAAGAGGGTGAACTCTGAAGTGAGAGAGTTTGCTCACGATGAGATATCTGCTGTAGTAAGGACAACAGTTGACTGAAAAAATGTGGAAGAGCATTGCAAGACTGCAAAGTGACAGGATGGGAAAACAGATTGAGTGTAGGCAGATGTGAAGCAACATGCATAGGGAAAAATAATCTCTGTGCACCCCCTTCAAGATCAAAATACTGTTGTTTTTTTTTTTCCCCCATGAAAATGTCTATTTCAATGTTTGTCAGCAGGTGAAAATGCCAGTCAAATCTTAGGAATTATTAGGAAAGGACTAGAAATAAAGATGAGGATATGCTGTATAAATGTCACCGTACCTTCTTTTGAGTGTGACTGATCCCTTATCTCAAAAAGGATATAACCAAACTGGAAAAGGTCCAGAGAACGGCAAAAAGGATGACCAAAGGTAGGGAATAGTTCTGCTATGAAAGGAAACTATGGAAGTCCAGTGGGCTGGAATCCTTCAGCCTGGAAAAAATGACATTAGGGAGGGTATCGTAGAGGTCTACAGAGTTACGGGTGCCATCAAGAAGGTATGGAGCAACCATTCACTGTCTCTGCTAAGAGAAGAACTGGATGCCATCGAGTGCAGCTGGCCACAGGCAGGCTCAGAACAAGCACCAGGAGCTGGTGCCTCGCACCGTGGATGGAGACCTGGGGAACCCCTCACCCCTGGGTGCTGCCTGAGCCAAAGGCTGAGGTGGTCTCAAGGGGAGGCTGGGAAAGCGCTTGGAGAGCGTCAGCCACTGATGTGACAAACCGAACCGAGCTGAGGAAGCCCCCGAGCCCCTTTTGGGCCCCGGGTTGTTTTGGGTGAGCGCTGCTTTCGGCCGGAGGGAGCTTTGACCCGGCCCCACCGTGGGCGAGCGCAGCACAGCTGGGCACCCCGCAGGGGCTGAGCGCAGCCACAGCATCCAGGCCCCTGTGTGCCCAGGGGAAAACCGCCCGTGCTCTGGGCCGCTGCTGGTGTTCTCCTCCTTCTTCAGGAGGGGGATGCAGGAGGTCTCCTGAGAGGCCTCTTTGTGCGGAGGCAGCCACAAACATGGAGAGGGAGGACACTGGCATGCACTGCTGTGGTCTCATGTGTTTCAGCACAGGAGAATAGAGTTTAAACAAGGTTTCCCAGGTCATTGAAGCCAAACGCTTTCTACCAGAGCCAGCTGCATCTTATGCCTTTCACCTCAAGCACCCCCAGCAAACCGGTTGGGTTTCTCACGCAGGGCTCAGGGCTGGGAAGAGGACAGGGTGGCCGCAGCTCCTAAATACAGCAGGGCACGGCCCCGAGAAGCAGTGGGGATCCAGCCTGTGCATGTAGCAACACGCAGGAGAGACCACTCGGGCACCTCAACACAAAGGTGCTGCTGGACGTGCTTCAGGCACAGCTCTACGGCGCAAACGGGACCATCACAGCATCCCCCGGGCTGGACCTGGGCTCTCGCCTCTCCACAAAACTCACACCGCTTGAGCTAACGCAGGTTGTGATGTCGATGTCCTTAAACTGTTTGTCTCTGTTTGCAACAGGCTTGTATTGATTTAGATTAATTTGGTTACCCAAAAAAAAGGGTTGTGCTGATTGCTCTAAATGGATTAAATAGTGATTTTAGTTAAACTGATGGCAGGCTCGTGTGTAGACAGGGCCTGGAGCTTTGTAAGCTAATGACTTGGCAGTAATGCAATGAGTTTTTTTAGACAGCCGAGACCAAGCTGTTGTTTTAAATATAAGACCATAAGTGTTACTATTCTAGTAAATGGTCCCCAAATGTGACAATTTTCCACTAACCTGGGCTCCTCCTGAATCCTGGCAGATCTCTTTGCTAACTCTCACTTTCCTGATAATAATTTGGCAAGTACTTTTACTCCAAATGGATTTCGGAATAAATCCATATGTAAAACATGGGAAATTTCCATTTTTTTGTAAGTATTTCTAATTTTTGTTCACCTTCCTAGCCTGCTAATTTTCCACAGTTTTGGCAATGGAAAAAAGTTTGTCTTCACCTTTTAAAAAAACTCAAACAGAGGAAAAACGCAAATGTGCCCAGCTCCTGCCAACAACAGGGACCTTTCCCCACAAGTGAGACCTGAGAGGAGGACAGGTCCAGAAGCAGCCGCTATTTAATTTCTTCACCCACAAAAGAGCAAGGCTGAGATTAGCCGTCGGTCATTAAATCTTCTGTGCCCATATCATCTCAATGGGAAGAAATCACTGTATCTGCACAAAGCCTTTCCCGCCTGCCTCTGAACCAGCCAACTGAGCTCCTGCCAAGTGAATCTGCCTTCACAGGTCTTTTCTCAAGGGAAACTGCAAATTCTGTTTTGATTCATCATTCTCTGTTGACGCTTTTGTCTCCTGGTTGAGACTGAAATTTGGAAAGAACATGACTCCAGACCAGTGAGTCACTGAGCCTTGGTTATCTTTGATTTGCAAGGAAGCCTACTGAGATACTAAGTCTTAGCTCAGAAAACGACAGGCCAGCAGGTAGGCTGTGATCCCTTTCTGTCTTAGGCAGGTTTGTGGAACCAGAAGCAGAAACTTGGTGGCAAGGATGAGAGGGAGAGTTCATGCCTCAGAGGAAGAGAGAACAGGAGGAAGCAAAAGCTCAGGGCTACCAACAGGACAGCGACTGGAGACCAAGAATCTGAATTACCTAGGGAAATGAGTACGTGGTAACCTAGTGTGCACTAAGATGGATTTTTGGCAAAGGGTTTTCTATACCACCAGTGCATGTTGAATCCTGGACTGCTTTCTGCATTCCTGGATCTTGGAAGTTGGATCCCAATAACCTGGGGCACATGTAGAGGTGAAGCTGTGGGAGAGGGACAAGACACAAATCAGGCAAATTGGGGGTTAGAGCATTTCTGGAGGAGCTGGGTTACCCAGAAGGAGTAAAAAACTGGTTCTTTGTCCAAGACACAGGCCAAAGAGATCAAGGGAATCAGCACCGTAAAAGCAAGTGGGTTGCATGTGACCCAACCGAAGCAGGTTGCTGGGGGTGGTGGTCAGTAAGGGGTAGGGAAGGGCAACAGTACAGCCACAAGGCAGTCCCGCAGCTATAAACTCCCAGTCTGCTTGTAACCCTGTGGCAACTGGTGCTGTGAAAGCCATCCACATCTTCACTGACCCCCTTGCCAGAGCGATCTGCTAGTGGATGAATGCCCTTTTGCCCCTCCTTCTAACCTGCAGCATGTCCCCATCTGCTCGTGCAACACCTGGGCCTGGGACTGCACTCATCCCTCTCACATACATCCTCAGTGCCCATCACCAGGGTGTATCAGCATCGTGGGAGCACTGATGAACTGCCCTTATGTCAGGGAAAGGGAGCTGACATTCCACTGTGCACTTAGAATAAGGATACAGACTGCGGCAAAGCAGGGCCCTGGAACCACACACCATCCAGACCCCTGTTCATTCCCATTCATCACTCAGGGTGTAATATTCAGCCCCCATAAATTAAACCTCCACCAGAAGCCTGGAGTTCTTTTCCATCTTGCATCTGGCTCTACAGCCCTACTTGGCAAGGCTCAGGGGCTGATCACTGCGACATCCAAGTCTGGAGGCTTGGGGTAGAGATATTTGTCGAATAATAATTCAGTATCATCTTCTTGCCTTCAACACCTGAAATGTAGGTGAACAAATCTTAACCAAACTAACCAAAACGTTTGCCCAGAGCTGATGGGCAGCTAGACTGGGAATAAGGCCATTTATCCCCTCCTGTTTGCCATCAGGTGGTGTCTGAGAGCTCCTTCTGGACAGCTTCAAAGCCATTCCAGGCTCACAGCAGAAAACACTGCCCATGAGGGATGCCCAGCCCTGGAACACAGCCCTCCCTGGGCTATGAGTTGTAAAATAAACTCTCCTATCAGAACGGCTGGCTTTGGTACAAAAGACTACAAAGCTCACAATGAGTAAAAGAATATCCTACAAAATCCTTCTTCAGACTTCCCCGAGCCTCTTCCATGAAACAATTAGTGGATGCTCTTGTTTTGAACTCTGTGACTCACTCCTGTAATGCAGTTGTGGCCTGTGATCGCTCAGTCGCTTCATGTGTCGCAGGGAAATAGGCAATTGTGAGAATTTCCTCTCTCCCTCCCCGAGCCTCCCCTTGTACCTCTGCAGCACGTTACGCTCCAGCGCCATGCGACCGGAGTCTGGATGCTCGCATCCCAGATGTGCTGGCTCACCCCTTCAGGCAACACTTCCTCAGTTTTAAAGGGTGACCAAGAAGGTTTCTCAAAAAGAAAATGCCTCTCTCTACATTTTACGGTGCTTTGTAATCCAGCTGCAAGTGCAGTCCTTTTATCAATGGTCTTAACAGTTAAGTTGTGGCTTGGCTCTGCTGGAGTTTTATTTCTAATTTGGTATCTTCGCTCTGTGTGCGTATTTGTAGAAACTCCATTAAAGATAATAGACTCTATTAAAGCAATTACACTGGCTAATGTCTCCCACATTCTTTTCTACTAACCATATTTAACTTCACCAGTCAGCAGTATATTTACTGTTATGAACTAGTAAGTGATTTTTAATCGCTGGATCTGCATAACATACATGTTTGTGCAACTTTCCAAGTACATGGTAGACATTTAACACGGAAAGACATTTAACAATTAAACCAAAAGTGTTTCCAGAGATTCTTAGCAGCCACAGAATATGTTTGGAGGCTTCTCTGTGCTTACCTTGCCTTGGCCATGTTGTGATAATTTTGATGGAAGAGCAAGGAAAAGCCCTGAACAATTTGCCAACTTTTTCACAGCTAAAGCAGATTGAAAACAGAAAATTGAAAAATTCCTCCTGCTGGTACCACGCACCAGAAACCCTGCCCTGTGTCCATTACACAGGGCTGTACGTCTGTCATAAGGAAAAGACTATTTCATTCTCTGGCTGCTGACTGCCAAGTGCTAAATTTCTGCTGTTCACAGGGATGGCAGAGGGGTCTGTCGCAGGAGTGGCCCGGACAGAGCAAGCCCCAGTGCCCTTCATGCAGGGTTCCCTCCGGCCCCCGGGGGTGGCTGAGTCAGTGACTCCCACAGCCGTGGGCAGCAGCTGCTCCTTTGTCGGGGCTTGGGGATGAGGGCTTCTCCGCGTGATGCTCAGGCTTCTCGTTTGTCTGCTTTTGACTTCCCTCTGTTTGATCTCTTCCTTCAGACCCTTTCCCCCCCCACCCCCCCCCAGTCCCTTTGTTATTTCCCTTTGGCAGTTGCTTTCCCTCTTACCGCTCATCTTAATTTCTTTCAATTTCTTCCCATTTTCCTCTTTTAGCTTCCCTATTTCGTTTGGTTTTCTCTCTTGCTTTCTGCCAAGCCACGTGCATCGCTTTCTCCCTTTCTCATCATTTTCCCAAGGGCTGAATCACAGCATTTGTATGGCCCAGAGCCATCTCCCACAGCTTGGGGCGCTCAGCTGAGGAAGGTGACCTTCCTTGGCTCCCTCCATAGTCAACGGGGAGAGACGGGAGCCTCCAGAAGGTGACTCAGTTTTTAAGGCTGTCAAAAGACCTTACGAAGACTGATGTTCTGCCATGGTCTGCCAGTAAGACAGATGAATATCCTAACTTACGAGCTTTGAATTGGGGGCCAAAAGTTATTTAGGATTAAAATCCTGCTTTTGCACAGTCTTTTGGCACATGTCAGGATGGATGGGGAGCACAAATCAGAGCACCTTCCCTCTAACCAGCGTTGCCCTCCCAGGTGCCAGGCTTCTGCCCGCACCCTGATGGTCAGCACAAGTCGTGCCCGCAGCATAGCAGCAGACTTTCTAACAGAGCCTTCCAACAGCTCTCCCCCACCCCAAAGTCCCGTCTCTGTGCCACAGACAAAGCATTTGGTCCGCCTTCAATAAGCCAAGTGAGCATTTTTGCTCCTGTTCCTTTTTTGCTCTAAAAATAAGTGTCATGTAA
The DNA here is from genome assembly GCA_035590275.1 of Ibycter americanus. NCBI lineage: Eukaryota > Metazoa > Chordata > Aves > Falconiformes > Falconidae > Ibycter > Ibycter americanus. The sequence continues at coordinate 81,407,082 of JAVJGI010000062.1, forward strand.
GGAATAAGGAAATAAAAGTGAAAAGGGAAGCAAAACTTTCATTCTCACCCAACCATTCATAAGCAGAGTCGGCACAGCTTTTGTTTTGCCGGGAGAATGTCTCCCAGGGGCTAAGTTCAACATTTTGAATGGAGCCATGTTTAGCCTTTTCCATAACAAATCACACAGGAACCATGAACTGCAAATGCAGCCTTATCTCCATCCAGACATTTGTTCCCAAGGAGATTTTCCCAGTTTTCTGTGATCAGACCGAACAAATACAGGTGACATTCTAACAGCCCTCCCAGAGTTTCTCCGTAGGCACACTCTATTGTATACTGAAATTGCTGACAAGCTGTTATATGGTAAAGGCCCATGTCGAAATCTGGTCCTACAATCTGCCTGCAAGATTTAGTCAGTGGCTTTCCCAAGATTTTGCCTCCAGCCTGGATCACGGCTTTTATTGCTTGCTGATCCAGGAATGCAAAAATCTGTTGAAGTCACACGCTCCCTCCCCTTCCCTGTGTGTCTCTGCCCTCCCTTCCCTTTACACACTGGTGGGCACACGAGGATACGACCGCCCTCCCATGAAGGTCCCTCATCCCCAGGACAGGCTCGGTGGGATGCTCTTTCCCACACCTAACCCTTCTCCACAGGTCACTAGCAGAGGGAAAACTGCGTCCACATCCACATGTTCTTTGGTCCAGATAGCTCTTGGGAGTATTTTTGGTTAATTTTATTACTGGCTGCAGGACATGAGATAACAGCAAAGGGTCATTCCTTGGCCTTGTGTCTGCCCAAGGTGGCTGTTGTGCCGGTGGCTGCAGCTTGCTCTCTGCCTCCCGGCTGCCACTCTGTGTGCAGCTGACCTGGTGGCTTTGATAATCAAATTTTTATTAGCCTGTTAAATAAAATGCCGGCATTGAGCCACTGGCAAGTTGTAAAGCTGGTCAAATAATTGGAATAATAATTCACTATACTGAATGTGGTCCCTTTCAAGGTGGTGCTTATTTCCTGGATGGAAATGAATCTCTTCTGAGGATTTGGTTTAGGTTAGTTCACTGCATGGTTTACTTCAGCCCTATAATTTTACCACTGATATGTAAAGTAGGTTCATAAATAGAGCAATAGAGCCTTGGCTGTGCTAGGAGATAGGGCTATGCACTAATGTAAATTATAAATGTAGAGTTAGAAAACCTAACAAGCCCAGCTGGCAAACTTCCACGTATTATCTCACAATAATTGCTTCCAGCCAGTAGATATTTTTTGTACAGCAGAAGACAGGTTATTTATATTATGTATTTATCCTAAAACTGTAATAACATCCTCTGGCAAAGGTATTATCTGATGGTGTCTGAAATGGAACCAGCTTTTCCTCTTTCCAGGCATTAACAAATGAGAATCTTTGTGTCATCTTATGGCATTTCCTGAATTGGAGAATAAAATGAGGAGGATTTTTAATTCATGCAGTTTATTTCTTAAAAAGTAAATCTATTTTTGACAACCAGGTTTCCCAGAATTGTTACATGTGGTTTGTATCACCGACCAGAGAAATATTTCCTTTATGATTCTAATCGGGCAGAAAAAACAGTACCACTGGCAGGACTGGCTCTTGGCTTAGCACAGTCAGAAAAATACCTGTGAACAAACAAGGCGCGTGAAGGTCACAGAAAAGAGTATGTTTTTTCCTGTCGCCTCAGAAATGCCTGAACGCCTGCTATGTTGCCCATCCGCACATTCCCAGACAAGCACTACAGCGGTGAGGATGTGAAGCCAGTGATTAGGAAGACTAATGAGGGTGTGTTTCAGAAATCTTAGGCAGAGACAAATCTTAGTGATGGGCCAGGCTCACTACTCAGTGTAGCTGTTCCATCTGCCGGTGATGACAAAGAACAAGTGTCATGGTTTAACCCTGGCCAGCCACCAAGCCCACACAGCCGCTCGCTCTGTCCCCCCAGTGGGGTGGGGGAGAGAATCAGAAGAGTAAAAGGGAGAAAACTCATGGGCTGAGATAAAGACAGTTAAATAAGCAAAGCAAAAGCCGTGCACACGAGTGAAGCAAAACAAGGAATTCATTCATCCCTTCCCATCGGCAGGCAGGTTCAGCCACCTCCAGGACAGCAGGGCTCCGTCACGTGTAACGGTGATTTGGGAAGACAAACGCCATTGCTCTGAACGTCCCCCCCTTCCTTCTTCTTCCCCCAGCTTTATGTGCTGAGTGTGACATCATTTGGTACAGGATACCCCTGGGGTCA
>JAVJGI010000062.1:81424127-81506727 GCA_035590275.1 Ibycter americanus
CCCTTCCCCCCCCCCCCCCCCCCCAAATGTTTTACTTCAGGGAAACACGCTGGGGTTCTAAGGAAGGAGCATCACTGAGCCTGTTCAGTGTGCTAAATCCAGGCAGCCTCAGCCCTGTGAAATATCTTTCTGTTGTGAGGGCTAAGCTGATCATATCAGGAAGGGTTTAGTTTTCCCTTGTTGGAGAGTATGGCTTTGAGGACAAGAGCTTTCCCTTCTTTGTTAGGGTTTTGGCCGGGACTGGTTACTGAGGCAGGGACAAGGTTGAATTTCATGTGCTGGGCTAAGATCCAGGTGCTTCCTGTTGCTAATGGCCCATGGAGACCCAGGTGATGGGGGAATAAGCAGCGCAGCTGTTTGCTGGGGCTTGGCTGTTCCCATTTATTGAGTGGTGCATTAACCTGTCAGTATTTACACTAATAGCTCAGGCTGTGAGCCTGCGCCTCAGCTCAGGAGCTGAGCTGTGAACGTGTTGTGTTCCTAGCTCTGCTCTTGAGTGATGGGCACACCAATCTCAGCAGTGCAGGACAGGCAGCTGCTGAGTTTGGTGGTGTCTTACATTGCTGTAGGAAGATTTCCTTAATTTTAGCATCTTTGTGGTTGCTGTGTCCCCGGTGGGAGTGACACAGAAGGGGTGCTGACATCTGTGCATCAGCAGCGGTGTGGAGTCTCAGGGGCATGAGATGTTCTTGGACGCTGTGGATGGTCCCAGGCTGTGCTGCCACTGTGGTGGGGCAGCGCTGTTTTGGCAGGGCACTGTGCTGAAACTGCTCCCGTCCTGCCTGGAAGCCTTGTTTAGGAGAGCAGTATGTTTTTATTTGCTTAGAGCAGTGAAAATCTTGAGGAGACTCTCATTGAAATCCTGTGAGGAGGGCCTGGTCACTGTTGCCTGGAGTGTGGCACCAGTGCAGCTGATCATCATGTGGTTTTGCTCCCAAACTGGTTAATAATCAACAGGTATCCTGTTTCCCCTTTCCCTGGGAAACCTGAATGTGGCCATGGTGAAGGAGCTGCTGTAGTGTTCTCATGCTTGTGGGCTGCCAGGGTCTTGAACAGACTTGGCCGTGAGAAGAGCTGCTCCAGTTAATGGCTATTTCTGAGCCGGGCATCAATGTTGGCTTTCTCTGCTTCCTGTGAGAATGAAGATGGGGGGTGGGTGGGGGGAATCCTGCTTTGTCAGGGGGTCTCAGGTTGCTGTAAGGTAAGAAAAGACCAGCTCCCACTTCCTTTGTGTGCAGTGAGCACTAGCAGTAGGGTATGTTTTACCTGTTCTTTTAGCAGATTAAGAATTTTCCTGCTACGGTGCCAGCTTTTGCCAATGACAGAATTTTCCACGCGATCATCTGCTCCAGGGCCAAGTTAGGAACAATTTCCTGTTAGCCAAGGAGGTGTTCTCTGCCTCTCTTGAGTATAGTTATGACGCTTAGTTTTCTAGAAGTACATTTGTTACTGTCTTCTTCTGTATGGGGTAGGACTGGGGTCTAATAACCAGTGTTGCTGTTTTTGGAAGAACAATCCATAGAAGTTCTGATGGCCCTCTGTGAAATCTGCTGGCTTGCCCTATTGTTCTTCAGGGCCTTCTGTTTATCCCTTAGAGCACAGTTGGTAAGGTTTTTAGTCTTTGGTTTGAATAGGCTGTGTATGTCCATGCCATTCACGTTCCAGATTAATTGCATTTAATTTTAAAATAATTTAGCTTTGGTATAGCTAGTGCTAATGGTGTGTAGCAACACTTCTGCTGTGTTTCTGGTGAGCTTGGTGTGGCACTGAATTTCTTGATGAGGGTCCAGACCTTTCTGCTTGATCTGGACACACGTGCTTCTGTTACTGCTTTCTGTGCTGCCAGGTCTTAGTGAAACTCTGTACTTTGCCTAGGCATTAAGTGTGGCCCTAGTAAGTTTAGATTGGCTGTGGTTTTAATATTGAAAGGCCAGTATGACTGGTCAGTGCAAGTTGTATGAGAAGTACGTGGGGTTTGCTGTCTTTCTTCCAGGTTTCTTCTTAGGAGTAATTGTTCTACATGTTACCTGTCTAAAAACAATCTCTAATGAGTTGAAAATGGTGATATAAAATATGAGAGAAGTTTTTAAAGGAGGATTACAATGCAGGGAGCTAACCAGGGAATAATAATAGTAGTAATAACAATAAAAAACAAAACAGACCAGGTAAAGACAATGCAGAGAACAGCTTAAGGCTATTCTGAGGAATTCAGTGTAGCAGCCTGTGTACATATTTTAAGGAACAATGTTGTAAAGTAGTGGGAGAAGAAAGTGACCAGCCTCAGAAATCCCTCAAATTCTAAATAGAACCAAGAAAGAAAAGAGGAGATACAGAAATAACTGTGTTTGTGCATTCAGTTATATAGAACATATATGTCTGTGGCACGGTTATGGCTGCCTGATACTGCTGTGTGGCATAGTATTCAGGTTTGCCTTTTTCCATGCCTGTGTTATAATTAGACTTCATGGACTGGGTAGGGTAGAGGCAGTATTTCCTGGGCAGAGGTGGGCTTCCTTCTTCCTTTACCAGGGAATTTGTGTGAGAGGCAGGTTTTGTTGTAGCTGTTCAGAGGTGATGTTACACTTTTTTTTTGTGTGTGTGTAATGCCCTTGACACCATTTAAGGGATTATGTTTTTGAAAGGCAAGTGTCTTCAGACAGTTACAGTCTCACAGATGGGTCCATCTTGTCCTCCAGTTGGCAAGCAGCCTAGGAAAAGATATCAAAATAACTTCTAATATAGCAAACTGAATAATGCCTTGAGAGAAATGCTCTTCAATGTTTGTACAGGCAATAAAAAAGCCTCAGTAATAAACATTTTGTGAAATAACTGTAGTAGATCAAAGTGACATTTAAGCGATGCTCGTGAGCATCATTTAATCACCAGCTAACTACTAAAGGTCTGCTGCTGTGCAACAATAGGAGTTCCTATGTTGTTATGCCTTACTGCGTTTGTCTCGCTTAAGGCACTGACCATCACTGAAGCTTGTGATTTCTCTGTGTGTGTGTATGCTTAAAAGCTGGTTGAGAACCCATTTGTTTCAAGTACTGAACTTTATTCATAATTTTGTTCATAGAAATCAGCTGTTTCCAGCTTCCAGGATGTGATGAAACTATTGTTACCAACTTCCTTGTGACTCCTTTGTGGAATTGAATTGGATAAATTGCTTTCTTGCAAAGTTGGATTCATCTTCGCAGATGAAACTCTTGAACTTTTGCTGTGTGTGTAGATAACTAGTGGGATACTGCAAATCCCAATACATGTATTTAAAGCTTAGAGATATGATAGGATAGTTCAGGTTGGACAGCACCTCAGGAGGTCTCTGGTCCAACTCCCTGCTAAAAGCAGGGCAGATGCTGAGGTTGCAGAGTGCTTTCTCCTGTTGGGCCTTGAAAACATCCAAGGACTGTGCCATCTCTCTAGGCAGCCTGCTCCGCTGCTTGGCTGCGCTCAGGGTGAAAAAGTTTTTATTTGTATCTAGTCTGAACCTTTCTTTTTTTAAGTTATGCCCATGTCTTGTCCTACTCCTGTGTGCTTCTGCGTATGGATTGCTGTTATCCTCACTATTGGCATGTAGCGTCTTAGGAACATTGTTGCTAGCAGAGTGTAATCAGATGCTTTTTATAACATCTTTAAATGTTTTAGAGCAGCATACTTGGCATTCTTTGATTTACTTTCTTTCCTATAGCATAAAATAGCATTGTATTTATTGGAATTTACTGTTGCTGCAAATATATTTTTATACCCAAAGAGGGCATTCTAACCTTAAAGATGTTATTAGTTCTGCCTTCATGGCTTTCTCTGGTACAGAAGTCCTTGCTTATGACTCAGACTTCAAGGTAATTTAAGTTTAAAACATTTCATATGTTTTTGTTCAGTAAAGCACTATGACACTTTTATTGTACAGAAATGAAAATCCATGTGTCTTGTCTGTATCTCTCAGTTTTATTGGCACCTCTTTGTTTTTGTAAGGCTATTCATACAAGATGTTCCTGCTCACTGAGAATTGGAGGGGGATGCTTTGTAGGTTGTAAAACTTCGGCAACTACCTTCAAAATACTGTGAATTTTCCTTTCTTCCTAGTCAGGAGAGGATTTAAAAGGCTTCCAGCTTAAAGATAGCACAGTTTCACTTGGGAATTAAAGGAGCCCATCAATGAAATTCTAGGTATGGACTATCCTAGTGGACTTACTTGACACAGACATTTTATAAACATACTTTCCTGTAACAGATCTGTGGATTAGTATAGACTTGTTTAGATTTGGAGTACAGAAACATAGGCAGGCACAAGTCATATTATAGATAAATTAAGGAGCCATCTAAATGTGATGTTTGTATTTGCTTCAAATTTCTGGTGAAAATGTAAGTTAAACCTGAAGTTTCCAATGAAACTTCACTGTACAGAATCCCACACAGAATAACATTATTGCAGCATCTGCCACAGGGGGACCGATGATTCCAAGGTTTGGTAGTTTTGAGCCTATTAAGAGTCTATCTTAATCTACCTAAAATTCTACCTAAATGCTGCTTTCAAATTCTCCAATCTTTTCCAGTAAGACAGGAGTTCTAAAGGTACAAAGCCTTAGGTGTATTCTTATAGTGAAAATACTTTTTTCTAGCTGTCTTTCAGGAGACTTGTGTAAGTCCTTAGTTCTGTCTTGGGTGTGCTTTGTGACTATGGGCAAGTTGTATAGCTTCTCACATGGTCTGCTTTAACTGCAAACTAATGCAGCAGATTACTGCTGTACCTCAGGAGTAATGGGATCAAATGTCTCTGAAAAGCATTGCTTTCCCTGAAAGGAAGCTGCAGCAGTTCTGTCTGCTATTTGTAAAGAATAATACTTGTTAGGAGTACTGTGCGTAAACCTGAAAGAAGCAGGGGAAGAAATCTGTTGCTACTACACTAGCACTGCCCAAGGGCCTGTCCCACACAACTGAAAGGGATAGACAAATGTGAGCTACCTTGCACAGGACCTTGCTAATCCTGGATTCTGAATTCAGGTTTTCTGAAGCAAGTAATAATTTTTTTAAAAAAGTATTGGAAATAATGAATTAACTATCTGTATTTATTCTGGAAAACAATTTGAATGACACTCAAATGTTTTCCTCTGCCAAGCTTTTTGTTACTGAAGTGGATCTTTTCAGGTGTGCGTGTTTAACACCATATGGTACAATCTGCATCTTTTTTATACATTTAAAATGCTAAGCCAAATCCAGAATATGTTGACCTGAAAAAATGTTTCATTGGCTTATTCAAGATAATCTTCTTTTAATAAAGAGAGTATTTTTGAAAGGTCAGTCTGATTTTTGCATTTACTTCTCATTATTTTTTAACTTGAAGTATTTTGCTTAAGACTTTGTTTCATTACAGTATCACAGAGAGTCCTTGGCAGCCAAAAAACATCTGCAAGCTATCTCGTGTAAGGGTACAATTTCTTTGAAGATTAATACTGTGCTTTAATTTACTTGGGTAATAAAATCAGACAGGTAAGGTTCAGTGAAAGGTGACAGATCCTATGGCCTTGTACTGAAGTGAATTACAAATAGCATGTGGCAGAAATGAGTTTTAAAAAACCTCTGGCAAAAAATCTGTGCTTTTGTTGAGCATCATAGGCATATGTTAATAAGCGTAACCTGTATTATTAGTTAATATATGTTAGCCCAGGGAGACTGTCAGAGTAAATTGTGGCAGGTAATTGTCTTGATTTCTTAAACGTGAATAGCAGTGATTTACAGTCACGGGAAAGAAGCTCTTACAAGAGTGTTTTCATTGAAATGATCTCAAAGGGGATGAATGGAGCTAGTGTGCCTTTAGAGTGGGATTTGGTTTAGATGCTCATACAAACTGTGTGTGTATGGGTGCGCTGTGAAAGAGGTAACAGGAGCCCAGAGAACTGGCTGAAGTCCTGTAGCTGAAAGGCTGAGCACCTGGAGCCAAGCAGTGAAATCAGTAGGCACAGCTGAAGTGGGGTTGGGCTCCTTTTAAATGCACCTGGAGAAGCCTAGAAACTTCTGAACCCTGCTGATGGGGAGTGTGAAGTGGGAAGGCTACCCAGCTGAAAAGGGATGGGGTGGGCTGAGGGGTCTGGGGAGCTGGAAGGCCTGGAAGCTCATGTGAGGAGGATTTTTTAAGTAAGTTGAGATGTGCTTGTTTGCTGTTGTAAAGGGGATGCTGTTATGGGGCTGGGGGAGGCTTGTGCGCATCGGGGTCGTGACAAAAAGGATAAAGTGAAAAGGACCAAAGAGGTGGTAATGAGGAGCGATATTGGGAAAAAGAGTATTTCTGTGTGGTTTTGAACGTTATTTGGGAGCTTTGTGGATGGTTATTACCCTAGACTGTGTAAAGTGTGACCCATGCAGAGTTCAGTTAAAGGTCCAGAGCAGCACTGGGAAAGATTTCTGGTTCAGCTGTCTTTTTCACTTTCTTGAAGAGAAGTGAGCAGTCGGTTTGTGAGAACTAATTGGGAACCAAGAAGAGAAATGCTGCTTCTTCCAGAAGAAGGATCTGGTGGAAAAGAAGGCAGGGTTTGGTAGGAGTGTTGGAAAGCACGTGCAGAGTTGGGATGGAGACAAAAATGAGTGAGTGACGAAGTAGGTTTGTCAGTATTGATGATGTCTTCCCTCAGCCTGGGGTCTGACTGGCTACTGCATCTTGACTGTGTCCCCTGATCTTTGTCTGCCTTCAGTGGTCAGGGTTTTTGAGTGTGTGTGAAGACAGGGCTTTGGTCTGGTTGCACCTTCAGTCTCCAGAAGTGGTGCGAGCCACGTAGGGTGACTTAGCTCCTGCCTGGAGTTGGGTCGGCAGTTGCTCAGATCTCATGTGCGTTGTCACTCCAGGAGTCTGGTGAAGGAGGCAGTGTTCCTGCAATACCTGTTGACTTGGGTAGGAAATGCCAAGTTTGGCCTTTAATGCCAGGGCTCTTATCTGGGAAGGTATGGACTGCTAGCTGTCTGGTGGGTGTCATCTTTGAGTGCTCTCCAGCCCTTTCTTGAGGTCATCTCATCCTCCGTGTCCGTTGCCATCATCACTGTGCTGGCACATCTGTGAAGTTCTGTAATTCAATATGGTTACCTTCTAGAGAGAAACTGTATTATTTCCTGGAATGTTAATTTTTTGTTTTTATTGTTGGGTGTTCTTGTTTTTTAAGATATCTAATTTGTTGTAGGCAGAATGACTTTTGTACCACCTTGTCTAGATGGAGCTGTGATTTCTGCTAGAAGAGAGGTGGTTTTGCCCATGGTTAGTATTCTGCTGCAATTTCAGCAATACCTGCTATAGTACTTCTTCCATAGCTTGTTCATAAGATAATCTCAGAAATTCACCTGAACCATCTACTTTTCTCCTCTGTGTTGGAGGAAAAGGATATAGCTGATGTCTCCACTTTTGTGTTCTCAGGCCCAATAAAACAAATGTCCAACTTCTGTTTTGTCTGCCTACAGCCTTGGGTAAGGGTTGTAAGGGTCGAGCCATATTCTCACTGAAGAGCTCAAAAGGGATTTCACGTGCATCTTTCCTGCTTACCAGAGTAGGTCTCCAAGGGAGCTGCACTCGACTTGCTGGAGCACAAAGGTTGACCCCTCACAGGCTATAACACCTATAGAGCGACGATGCTGAGTAATCTGCTAGCCTTTAGCAAGGACTTGCATTAACTGAAGCTGCCTAACAGTTGAGGGTAGGAGAGCAGTGCTGCAGTCTGCGCCTCATAGGTTCAGCTGAGACTCTTCATATTGCCCCTTGGAGTGGCAGTTTATTGTCAGCCACTCCATTTTGTGTGACAGTATTGTCAGATTGTTCAGCCAAAGCACAATCCACGCAATCACTGCTGCAAAGAGCAGAGGATACCTGAGTACAGAAATTTTGTGGGAGCATAAAGAGTTGCAGGGGTTCACGCAAAGCCCTGAGATTTTCTTTTCGAAGGAGCAGGGTGAGGCACTAGCACTGCTCGTTTGCCTGCCTCCTTGCTGCAGGGGCTCTCTGTCCCATGCATTGCCCTAACTGAAGTTTGTGTGCATGTCAGGCTTTTGCAGTAGCTTGTATTTAAGCTGCATCCTGAAGTGCTGTGCTTTCTGTGGGAAGTTATTGCTCAGCTTTCCTGATGGTCTGGAGCTCTGTTCCATCTCCATTGTTGTCTAGACAGCATTGGCATCATGTCCTGACAGCCTGACAGGGGCTCTAAGGTAAACTTCCTTCAGCAGGCAAAGGAGGAGCATTTGTCCTGGGACTTTGATATTAAATTGTAAAGCTAAAAGCATTCTGACTTCTCACCCTTGGCAATATAGGAACTGCCACGTTGTTTTATTTTCATTATATGTGATCACTACTGAGCTGTTGAGAGAAAATTACTTTCTATTTCAGTAAACTCAATTCTGGTTTCAGACTGACTGTGCATCAGATGCTTAATTTGGAACCCACTCTCTTGGTGAAATTAAAAATTCAAATCTCCAAGCTGGAGCACTCAAACTGTGCTTGAATTGGAAATTGACTGCTGTCAATGTGCTCTCACACTTCACTTTTTCTTTTCTTTTTTTTTGTTCCATTCCTCCCCCCACCCCCCAATGAGTTTTATATTAGAGTCTTGCTGTAGATGATCTGACTGAGCAGAAGTAGTGGGAATCCACACTGTCACTCCATAGACAGAGTGATGAAAGAGAAGTGTGGTGTGTTAAATAGAGCATTCTTGAAAAGGACTGCTGTGTACTAATTTCATAGTTACGTGCATATTTGGTGAAATAATTTTGTGTGATATGACTGCAAACCCATTAAGTGTCATTTGCAAATTAATTTAGGACCTAACCAAACTTCCCAGTTTCTATGCAGAATCCTTGCTCCCCTGTTTCTGTGTAATATTTAAAGCTTTTTCAGATCTTGACTGAAAGAACCAGAGCGTTCTCTCCATTTGAGAAATTTGCATAGACTGCTGCATCAGACTTTGGCACTGAAATTGGTAACAAACGTTTTTTCCCCAGGAACAATAACATCAAACCTTAAACCCCCCCCCCCCCCCAACTCCTGAAATAAGCATTGGCCATCTATTGTGAGTGTTCTTGGTAGACTTGGAACTTGTGTGTCCTCCTCCCTCTTTGGAAAGTGGATAAATTATTCTCAATTATCTATAAGTTTAAAAGAATTAATACTCACAGGTTTAAAACAAACCAGGCTGGATATTGTGAGGAAGCTAACTGTCTTTTGTTACTGACTGTGCTGAAGGCATCCAGTGTTGGTACTGGCTTGTTTTCTCAGACCTGCTTGGATCCTTCCCCAGGATGTTTGTTGTCTACCTGGTGGTCCTTGGGATGCGTCGCAGAGCTGGGTGTAGGGTGAGTGGTGCCTGGGGAGCCTGAAAAGCCAACTGTTATGGTAGGCAGTTGGTTATGTGAGTTTGGCTGTTCCAGGTAGCCTAGGCTGATAGCAGTAGGTTGGGTGAAATACGTGAGAGTGCTGTATGAGGAGGTTTGGAGACTGATGGGGTTGAAGCTCATTGACCTGAGATGAATTTTGAATGTGAGATGTAGTAACAGCCAGAGAATGAGGTGTGTGCCGAGGGTCTGTAACACAATTACACTGAAATTTATTGCAAAGGTCTTGGGCTTCCCTGGTTTTTTGTTTTTTTTCTCTTGGGACTTTGGTAACAGTAGCTGACTGCATGAAAACAAAACTGAAAAGAGCGGAAATGTCATTTTATTGACAGTATCATCCTATCTAAGTGGTCCTGCTTTACTGAGACAGCACACAGTCACCTGGCTGTTCTAGAGTGAATTTGGCTGTTTGCTTTTCTGGCCAACAAAATGGATTTTCTTGTAATGCTGCAGTGGAAAGGTTGGGTGTTGTGGTTTTCATTCAGCTTGGAGGAATGCAGTTTTCTGTAATAGCTAAGCTTTGAGCCTCCAGTTGCCTGCCATAGGGTGTTGATTAGTTATCAAATAGGCCTTCACAGTGCAACTGCATGCTTTCACAAACTGGATGCTTATTGTACCTTTACATTTGAAAAGATCAGAAAGATATTTTTTGTCACATCAAGGCACTTGGGCCCTGATTCAGCAAGGCACTTGCTTGAGAAAAAAGCCTGTTTTTGTGTGTAGTAATGGCACTGCTGAATACTGATGGATGCAGATATGTTTTAAACTCTTTGTAATATTGAACACAATTATAATATATAATTAAGGAAAGGGGTGCTTCCCTTATTCCCCCTGACTAAATAGGTGATTGTTACTGACATGGGAAATGTTTAATATTTACCAGCTTACTTCTTAATGGATTCTTTATTTTCTTTCTTAGCATTAAGGCAAAACCAGGTTTAAAACAATTTTTTGTTTCTTGATGGGGAGGGGGCGAAGTTTATGGGCATGTTGAAACTGATATCGGCTAATGTGATTCTTACTCTAGAGAGAGGTGCTGCAATTTAATCAGATGGCTTAAAATGAGTTATTGCATTAAGGAGGTAAGTGGCTCAAATGTAACAACTCAATGACACGCGCGTTATGGGAACGTGTCAATAAAAATACAGTTACTTAAACACTGGCTAAGGAAGACCACTCTGACTTCTAAAATGCACAACTCTTTGAAGTGTTTTCTAATGAAGAATAGAAACTAACATGCATTTAATGACTTCAGAGAATACTTTATGCATAATGTCTTGGAAATTTAACGGTTGAATAACTGAGCCCAGCCTGCGACCTTAGAAATCACAGGAACCCTTGGTGAGGAATTAATTTGTAAATGGTATCAAATATAATGAAGCTCAGCCATTGCTTGTCCTCTATAGATATGCTTTATAAAATGCTAGATAAATCAAAGTATAGTTAACGTTCAATAAGTAAGATTAAAAAGCTAAATGAGACCTTTGCATTTTAAGAGTTATAAAAATATTTATTCAAGAGTAACTTTCTTTGAAAACTTGCTTGTCTAAAGAAACGGTGATCGTTTGTTTTAGCATAGGCTGTGTTGAGATCAGTACCATCTTATTTTGAATATTTAGTGGTATCTTTGAAATTCAGCAAATGAGTCAACATATAACTGATCAGGAACCTGCAATATTTTACATGTTTTTATGACGTGGTAACTGAACAGTCGTGGTTATTGGCATGACAGATTGATTAATCCCTGGGAATGGTTCATTTTTTGTTCTGAGAGGTTAAACATTTATGTGCGTCTCTCAATAATAAATATTTTCGTCTCACTTACTTTGTGTAGTTTAATGCAGGTGTTTAAGGCTTCCTAAACAGAAGCAGCACAACAGAAATTGCTTAGAGCAGTGCTTTGATAGTTGGCTTTGGATATGACCGAGTATCTTTTCCTCCACACCACAGTCACCACTCACAAATGCTTCGAAGGTGAATTTGTTATTCTAATAAAAATCAACTGTGTGTAATATAGGTGTATTCAGATAGTTGAGCTCTCTTTAAAACTGCACGTATAACTTATCAGTTACTTTCAGGGAGAACTTAATGAGCTCGCAAGCATTCTGCATTATGTGTTTAAAGCAGAGGTGGGGAGGTAATTGCTTCAGAGTTTCTGTACCAATCTAAAATCCTAGTGCACTTTACAAAAATAGACGGTAGTTAACACCTGTACATCCACAGATACTGCTAGAGCATCTGGTAAAAAACCCCTGAACTGCAACTTTTGTGGCTGAAAACAAAGTCTGATCACCTAAAATAAATTAGATGACTGTTCTGCTGTCCTTTAGCATCAGGCTGGGTACAAGAGAATGTGCTTTTTCCATCAGTGGGAAATGCTCTTTGGCTTCATCTTCCCTCTTTTATTTTACTGGTGCAGCTAGGATGTGAACAGCATTGCTGGTCATCAGGAGAGATTGTTATGGTGAAAGAACTGTTATAATTAAATTATTTCTGGGCTTTCATAATTTGGATTTGAAGGAATTTGCACATTATCTGACACTAGAATATACATTGCATCATCTTCTAGGATTGTAACATTTCAAAAAAAGTTGATTTGTAATATTACAATTGAAAGGCCCTTCTTCCATTTGTGACTCTTCTCTTTTTCTAAGCACGACTCATACAGTGCATGACACACTGTAATATAGGGTTTTTTTTAATTACCTTCAGTTGTTTCACAGTGTTCCAAGGTACTGTTTTGATAGTCTTGTAGTTAATTGCCATCAGTTACTTGATGTGCTTGAAACTGGGGGAATTATGAGAAAAATTTGAGGCCTGTCTTTTTTTAACAAGCTAGCTGAATTGGTTCAGTGTAGTTTGTGTCCGATGTGCAGACAAAGCAAGTTATGGTTGGAAGGCTACGTGGGAAAACAAAGTCCCTGTAACTGAATTTCAGATCTGTGATAATAAACAACTGAAATTATCCTAATCTTCAGGAAAGGGACAGGCAGAAGGGTAAATGGCGCACGAACAGTATACCCAAAGCCATGGTAATATCCTGGCTGGATTCTGTGGTGGCTGAGGGCGCTGCGACTGCTCTCTAGCTGGAGCTGGGAGCCAGGCTGCAGTTGCCTTCTCCCTTCCTTATCCTTTGGGGAAAGCATGGGTGTTCGAGTTGACGTGCTGATCCCAGCTCTGCGTTCACTCCTTCTCTGCCTTGTGCTCAGGTGCAGCTACATCGGGGCTGAGGACCTGCAGCCCCCTCCTTGTAGCATCCTCTGAGTGGTTTGTGGCTTGGACTGTCATCTTGAGTATAATTCAGGCAGTGGTGCCACTCTGGTAGCCAAGTGAGGGACTCGTGCTGCTAGGCTTGCCAGGAGGCGGATCTGGAGTCCATAAAGAGCTGAATGGCAAACCTATCTGGAGGAGACCTGTAAATGTTGGGAGGAGCGAAGAGATGCGTGGTTTTTGTGTGGACTAGTTCAGGATCTTGGAATTGTACCACTTTGGCTTCAATAATTTTTAGAATTGCATCCAGTTCTCACTTGGTGTAAATATCTAGCGTTGTCCAATTTAAACCTTACTTAGCTTAGTTTAAATTTGGTGTTTAAAGAGCTGTAATTGTCTGTTGACTTTAGAAATTCATAGTGTTTTAGTGAGATCAATTTTAAACTGATTTTAATTAAACCAAAGAACCTTTTCCATTTTTACAGATGAGGCCTGTGACTAGCCTTTGCAAATGGCAATAAAGTATATCCAGTCTTAGAATGACTTTTTTCTGCATGAATGATTTCTTCTGCTGAAGGCAAATTTAGGCTGTTATTTTGTATATAAACTAAAAGAATTAAATTTGAAAGAACATTTCATTCAATTTTTGTTCCCTTACTCCAAGAGAGGTTCCTATTTGTTAAGACTTCTATTAAATTACTCCCAGTACAGCATTTCACTGTCTTTTCATAGTAGACAGGCTGATGGACTCTGACCTTTTTTATTTCTGATTTCTGTGATGCTTTTTCCTCTGACAAAAGGGAATGTAAGAGACAGCTGGAGTATTCTGATTTATGGTGATAGGAAGCAGAATACAGAAGCTTAACTGCAGTCCCATGGTGAGATGTGCCACTATTCTAGTATGTGGAAAATGTATAAACTGCTTTTGTTGAAGGTTATTTGGAGAGAGTGTAGTGAATGTTGGGAAAAGTCCCCTGGGAAGTTTCAGGTCTGATGCTTAAATTTTTGTATAGGATGTCGCTGTAGTGAGGTGTGTACAAGACCTGCGTTACGAGTTGCTTGAGGAGTTTGGATTATGTGTACATCTATCAATGTAAAAATTGGTAAAGGCTTGTGATTAGAGATAAGTATATTGCATGTAAAGGAAAAAAAACCCACAACCTTGTGTTTTTGGAAGAGCTCTGCATGGGTAATGAGAATATTTCGAACACCTAAGATTCTAGCAATTGATTCTGTTTCAGTGAGTAGAAGGCAGCTAATTGAGGGCATAATTCAGCTAGTCGCTAGATGCCTTTGAAAGGTATTTCTGGCAAATAGGTCTGGTCAATATGTTTTTGTGTTACAAGCTCTGCCCCATCGTCCATTTTATATTCTCATTGATTGTGTGCAGGACAGATGAATGGAATACCTTTTGACAAGCAGTAAATCCATAAGAAACTGAAAGTAATCTTTCACCCATAATTTTTTTTTTAATAGAAATGTACAGAAAACTAAGACAAGATTACACATTCCAATATCCCACTTCTAATGTTTGTTGTGTTTTTTATCTTGGTTCTTTCAGTTCTGCTCTGCAAAGAGCAAATTTATCTTGTCATCTGTGTAAGTAAGGTGTATGTGGGGAAATAGAGCTATTGAGCAGAGGCCCTTTCTTAATGGTATTAATACTGCCATAGTGCTATCAAGCATGTGGTGGCATTAGTTTTCTGGGACTGCTGGTCCTGCATGCAAAAATTTTCCTTTAACTTTACATTTTGGATAATAAGCAGTACGGTAAATCTAAATGACAACTTATGAAATATCTCATTAGATTGACATCTGCAGCCATGGAGTGTTACAGAGTGGCATCTGTTTTGGAAGCAGAACCTGCATCACTTGCTCATACTAATAAAACGTGGATATGAACATAGGAAACTGGACATGAACAGCAACAGATTATGCACAAAGTTTCTTTGTGAGTGTGGTTCTCAAATTTTTAATGCAGGTTCAGTCCTATCCTAGATGTGCTTGTAAGTCTCAGAATTATCCTGGACGAGAGAGACTTAAACAAGGTCTGTGCATTAGTGTGCTGCTAAGCAAATTGAGAATGAAAAAGCACAGGGTGGTGTTTTGAATAGGGAAGATGATGTGATTCATTGTACCCAGGTTTGTGTCCTGATGGATGCAATTATGTTAGTGAGTTCACTTAAAAGCACGTACAAACTCTTTAGAAAGTGACAGTGTTCTCCAGGAACACCTTTTCTCCTCTATCTGCAGTATGGTCAGCATCTCTGTTTTGTTGAAATGGAAAGTGATGTGCTGTTTGAAATTCCTGAAACAATTATTTTCAGATGCTAAATCTGCTAAGCCTAGAAAACTGCAGAAACACTTTAATGACTTTTTTTTTTTTTCCCCCCCCTCCTCCAGATGGTCAGGAGCACTTAATGCCTGCAGGCTCTCTTCGTAAAAAGAAACTGGCAAAAAGACCTGGATACATGAGGCCAGAAGCTCAGCGACAGATAGAGTT
Organism: Ibycter americanus; assembly: GCA_035590275.1. NCBI lineage: Eukaryota > Metazoa > Chordata > Aves > Falconiformes > Falconidae > Ibycter > Ibycter americanus. The sequence goes on from JAVJGI010000062.1 coordinate 81,439,198, forward strand.
TCAGTCCCTGGGTGCCTGCAAACTGTTCAGGCCAGAAGAACTCAAACATGGCAGGCAGAATTGTGGAGAGTTTGAGAACTGCTCTCTATACCAACGATGCCAAAATAACATTGAATTCTTATACTCTAGTGCAGCAAGTAGTACCATAGTTCCTGCTAATGGGGTAACAACATCGGCTACTACTGAAAATATGCCAGGATGCTGCAAAAATCTTTCACGTTGCAAGAGTCCACGGTCAGAAAACACAGTGAGAGTGGTTTACCCTGCTCCAGCAACAAGCGAAAGAAATGTTTCTGCTATTTGCTGTGCATGGCAGAAAAGCCACGGCACTGAAGTGAGCAAGCTCCCAAACGTATATACTTTGGATCAGACAGAAATGAATAACAACTCTGAATATCAAAACAGAGATGTTGTTTCTTGTTCTGTTGGTGCATGTGATAGCTTTAGTTCAAATTTCAGCTTCATACAGCTCTCCCTGAACTTGGCCTCTGGAGTAAGTGACACTGAAAGCAAGTCAACCATCGAGGAAGCTGAGTATGTTCTGCATCCCAGCACTACAGGAAATCTGCAGAAGCCAGCAGAGATGGTGCAAACGCATCAGCATTTGGGAGCTTTGCATTGCTTCTCCAGGCCTAGTGAGGATTTGGAGTACGAAAACGAGACCACAGCGAATGATAAACTACAGGACTGTGAGACTGTCTCTCTCTCGGATATAGATGCAACATTTTCATGTTCTACAGATTCCTCGGATGCAGCATCTGCTGGCTCTTCTGTCACCTCAGGCTATGAAAGTAGCTTTACTGTTAGCGACCATAACTGGGATACTTTGATGAAAAAATATGAACCCGTGCTACAGGATTGCCTGCTGGGCAACCGCAGTACATTAAAGGTTAGTAATCTCACTTTATCTTTGATTCCTCCACCAGCCCTCAAAACATTTGTATTTGTAGTGCCAAAGTCAAGGTTGATGTAGGAGCTGGGATATTAATGGCTTCTGCGGCATTTGTGCATAGAGGTTTACAGGAGCACTCTGCATGATAAAAGGAGAAAACTGGTTTAGTTTTCTTTTTGGTTCTTTGAACAAACAAACAGAAAGGTGATGTTGTTGCAGTACCCTATTCCTATGTTCTACCGAAACTGTGATCCTTTCACTTCTAATATGTCACACATCAGTTTCTGATTCAACAAATAGAGTTTTCTTTCACAGGTGGCTGTTTTATGCAGTTTGGATTATATGTAGTACAAAATTTGGGGGTGGTAAGAACTCTTTTTCTTGAGGCACCATGATTTAACAACACCAAACTTTGTAATTGGAAGTATGTAACATTAGCCAAAGGTTTCTTGGGAGTGAGGCACCTGTATGACAGTAGCTTTTTATCTGATAGATGGGTTCTCTCTCTGCACAAAGAAAAATGGGAGTTAAGTCCCTGCTCTAACTCCAGTTAGGGGTTGAACCTTTATTTTTTTTTTCTCTTCCACTCCAGAGGAGTACTGGGTTGGTGAGTCAGGAGTCTTTCTTTTTGCATATGCATATACCTACCACATATACAGGCAGTCTCATTCACTCTGCTCTTTGTGGGAGACGGGTGGGGAAACTTTAAGAAGGATCAGTTATGTTTTGTTATACAGTTTTTGGGATGATGTGGTGGGCATCAGAGGGAAACCATTCTGAGCTTACCTGCAATAAAGAGCCAAATATTGGCTTTATTGTACATGCAGGAAGCAGTATTCCAGAGATTAACGTGGATTGCATGAATTTGTTCAAGGTGCACTAAATGAGTGGTGAGGTTTTTCTGGTGTGGAGTTTTATGGTGGGTTAGGATCTTTTTTGGTTTTGTTTGTTTTTGGTTTTTTGGGGTTTTCTTTTTTTAGTATCTCACCTAGTGCCTTGAGTTTCTGGGATGTCATTCAGAAACCCAGGTTCTTGTGACTTCTGAGCTCAGACATACCTGCTGAGATGCACTGTATTGTCTTTAGGCCCAATGAAACAACCTGCTCTGGGGAGATTTTGTACAGCCCTGCTGTCTGGGTAAGACAGAAGGTCGAGAAACTCTTATTCTTACTTTGTTCCCGTGATACCTGACCTGGGCTTATGGTGCTCTCTAATACTTTTTATAAAGGATGCATGTAGGACTCAAACTAAGTTCTCCTACTCACAGACTTCACACACATTGACATGGAGCAGTTTCTTTGGCTTCATGCCTGGAATGACAATGTACTCATAGTCTGGGATGGTTTGGAAAATTAGTTTGCTGCATATTTGGGAATATGTAACATGATCAAAATAGGAAATTATTTTTTTGTCTTTTCAGTATGCTTATTTGATAGACACAAGAGAAGCATTGCTATCTTTAATTTCTGTATTCATTAATTTATTGAATTGAGAATTGGAGATTTGTGCCCTGAGATGTCTTTGCCCTTGGTTAGCCAGTTGTGTATGTTTAATTTGAAGCACCTTCCTATTGTAATGTTAGTGAGCAAGTCTCAAACTTTTCAGAAAGGAACAAAGGCAACTGTAGTCAAGAAAAGGAGATGATACCAAAGTTGTTAAAAATGATGCCTTGTGTGTACTTATTAAAAAAAAAAAATAGTAGTCATCACATGGTACAGATATAGGACATGCCATGCTGAAGCAGCTCTTTGATTAGTTAAGCTCCAAACGTCTTACCAGCCCGCAGATAGAAACCACTTTACTGTGACAGCATCAGTCAGTTTGCCGTGGGCATGCCTGGGCTGTGGTACCCAAGCAGACTTTAAATGACCTGCCACTGTCAGCACATGATGGAATAAACCCTGCAAAGAGCAGCAAAGCTGTATTCTCAGTATAGATGGTTGTTATACATCATATATATGAAGAAAGTGTCGTTTGAATCATTTCTACTGCAGGCTTCTTTAAAACTCTATCAAAAGTATGGCATAAAATAAAGAAAACAATTTATGGTGAGGATTCAGAGCTCCTCCCTTCAATATGTTACACACTCCTCACCAGCCTCAGAGAAAAAAACATTGGAGTATCAAGTGAAAAGCAAAATAAAATAAAGCCTTGAGGAAAATGGAGTATATACAATGTTGGTTTTTGTTTGTTTTTCTTTCCTCTGGGGCATCTTATAGCCTATTATTAATCAAGCATTTTTTGATTCTTTTCTGGCTTTTTTTTTTATAGTTCTTTTTTGACTAGTCCACTTTCACATACCATATTTGGAAGGGATACCATTAATTTAAATGTTTTGCCTAATTTGTGTGTTGATTGTGTAGTCACGATAACTGAGTGTTTCTATTAAGTTGTTGACTGGCTGTACCTATTTCCCCCTATGTAATTTAAATACAGGGATTTCAATATGAAAGAGTTTCAGGGAGGAGTGAAATCTCTTGTAAATGCAGAATATTGAAAGTATGAATTTTTTTTTTTGTGTTAGAAAATTCTTCCCCAGGTGTTTTCAGGCTTTGGGCTATGAGAATGTATGCTGCTGCTTTTTCCAGGCTTACCTTTTTCAGTGCTGTTAATGGAACACTTCAGTCTTGTAACTGTAGCCGTGTTAGGCTGTGGCTAGCATGGCAACGAGGAGAGGACTGCCTACCTTCTAACCAAATTCTTCTAACAGTAAAAACTCGTAATGGCCTTTGAATGCATGCCTAGCCTTACAATTTTTTAGTAAATTCAGAACTTTGGTCCAAACCCTTCATGTTAACAAACAGAAGCAGTAACTTTCGAAATAAAATTTTATTATGGTAAGAGTTTCTTTTTGGATGAGAAAAGGCACTCTGTATGTGGTATAGGTATTTGTGGTGTTTTGCTTTTTCCCCCATCTAGCATTTGTAGTGTGAACACTTCTGAAAATGTAAACGTCAACCTTGTGTAGATAAGTCTAAATTATATTTTAGTGAAACTTCATTGGCTGCATATGAACACAGTTTTCTGTGCCATAACATGAGTATACCTGTTCCAAAATACTCATACTGTACTTCTCTTTTTATTTACAGAAGAAAATGTGGTTTGCATATGGAAATTCTGGATTTGTTCTGTACAGAACTCATATAGGCAAAATTGTTAGAATGGGCTCAAGCACACAGTTTAGTACAATGTGGTCAGAAGTAGATGTCATGCTGACAGAATCCTCTAATAATCGTTACTTTGATTTATTCAAAGGGTGAAAACTATCCTACAATCACATGATATCTTCTGCTTTTCAAGAAATATTGTTTGTTATTCGCTGTATGTGTTTGGACTGAAGCCATGCTTGGCTCAAGTAGCTGCAGTTCAGCTGCCTTCAAATTGGTCTATTTAACAAATGTTGAGCTTAACTCTCAAAATTGGGCCATTCCAGTGATGTGGTAATCAATTAAATTTATATTATGTAGAGGTTAATAGTCTAAATAGTTTTAAATGCAACTTCTTCATAATTAACTTTTTTTTCTTTGCCTAGATAAAATCCTTGATCTTACGGCTTCAGAGACTTCAGGAAAAAGCAATAGAGGAAGATGACTATGACAGAGGTGAGAGTTGCTCCCCCCTACCTCCCCACTGGATCATGCTGCTTTTTTTTCGTTTGCCCTCATTCTTCTATTAATTTTATATTTGCTAGGTAGGTGTGGAAGATTAGTTCAATGAACTGTATTGTTTATTCTGTTATATGGCAGGAAACAAATTAAAGAAAGAAGTAGGTCAGCAGCAGGTAGCAACAGTTTCTATTTTCTTGAGCCACATCACCATGTGGGAAGGTTGAAATCCAAATATCCACCATCTGGATCAGCTGTTTTGAAGCAGCATGACTTTAGAAAATGCAGAAATGAATGAAAGCGTTGAAAGGAAAAAGGACAGGCACTGGCTGCTGACAGAGTCTGATTTGTTGCCTGCCATATTTAGTCATGACACTACAGCAGGGCTCAAACGCAGAAATGAGGTCAGTAGCTATTATAAATGTGAATGATACTGTCCTGCGGGATTAACATGGTGTCCACTGAGTTGAATTAAAACCAGCTATAGAATATGGTGATGATACAGCTGCTGGCAACTATATCTGTATTTGAATAGTGCTTTTCCTTCCAAATGCCTTGGCACTTCTAATAAGCTCCGTGTTTATGCACATTAATAATTACAGCATCTATTAACACACATCTCTAGTTTCTGGTTTCTTATTCTTTCCTGTTATGGTAGTCTGTGTTTAGGTACTCATATTTTGCAAGTCTTGAGGCTCTACATTAAATTCTTCCCACTAGATCTGTCTTCAGTTGGGAAGCCCTGCAAACGTTTCAGTAAAATCCGTGTGGGTACTTCAGAGAATAGGGCTGGGAGAAGATAATTCCTTTCCTGCCGTCTTTTATCCTCAGCCTTTAGGGGTTGGGAGGTGGTCAGGCTAGTGGTTTGCCTTTCAAAATGGATGTGTGAAGCTTTCCAGTTGTACCATGGCTCTGTTTCCTTGCCCCCAGAGGTGTCTCCCGAGCCGATTAAAATGTGTCTTAGTAGTGTGTAGGGAGCAGCTGTGTAACCCTTTTGCCAGAATGCTTCTGTTAGCCTCTTAAATGTTTGCCTGTATATAAGAGAATATTGTCACAAGTCATTCTTTTAGTGTGGCATCTCCCAGTGGGGAAAATCTTTGGGTATGGTAGAAGTTGAGGATGTTGTAGATATTTGTGGGTTTAATCTCTGTCAAATAGACATTATTGATGTTTATGCTTTGCATGTGTAACACTCATAACTCTTCTTTTTTTAAGTGCCTGTGGGTTGAGCTCCCAGTTGGAGACTTCCCGCCAGCTGTGTACTCGGGGTGTGTGGTTTCCACAGATTCCAGCTGGGATTCTCTGGGCAGTCAGCCACTCTAGCAGCAGTATTTTAGTGTATCAGGTGTGACATCTGCATGTGATGCCACATAGTTGTTGACCACAGTGGAAAATGGTGACTTCTCTAAACTCACAGAAAGCTCTTGTGTAGTTTTTTGGGGTGTTAGTCTTGTGCTGTCAAAACAGGACTATCTTTCTGCCGACCATCACTTTATCCGTTATCCTTTTTGACTTCCACCGTAGTTATCAGGCGGGTAGCAAGGAGGATGGATTGCAGTCTTGCATTCGTTCCCCTCAGGAAAATGGTCTGGCTGAAATGTGATTTCGCCAGGTGTTGTGGGCACAGCTTACAGAGAGCAAAAGTGGCAGCAGTACAAAGGTGCAAAGAGCATCCACAGGTGGGATTGCTGTTTTCCATGCTAAGTCTGGCATATGTAGGAAGAAAACATTTGTCTTGATATGGGACTAGATACTGAGGTGCTTGAGAGGCTTTGCCTTGGGTTCTTCCATCCCTTTGAAAACTGGATCTCCATACAAGTGTTCTCAGAAAATGCCATGCTCCATGCATCCTTAATTTTATCAATTCCTAATTTTTGAGTTCTTGACCCAGTTTCTGTCATGCTGGTCTTTGTTCTACTTCCAGTACAACTGTCAGCCATGGGTTTTTTTTTGTGTGTCACTACTTTTCATTATTTTCATAGTATCTGAACTGGTTTCCTTAGTTTTTCTTTTGTGGAACACGGGCAGTGTAGCTCCAGGGAAAGACTCACATGGAGGAGGTACAGTGCTGCAAGAAGAATTATAGCTGTGACCTGCCCTCCTCCTCTAGCAGTGGCAAACTTTCCGCCTTTGCTTTTAGAGCTGTGTCGCTCTTTCTGGTGGAGAACAGTCTTGCCTGGCATGAAGTGAAATTTAAAAGCTTATTAAAAAGCTTACAGATTGGCTCAGTACCAATTTCTCTTCAAGTGAAATCTGTAATTAGCCTTCTTTTAAAGGGATCTTATTGCCAAATATTGCTAGCAGGGAATGGAATTGCTATACATGCAGAGCTGTGATGTGGGACGTAAACGGAAATGTATTATCAGGGGGTGGGAGAAACAGACAATGGTGTGTGTGGAGGGCTGAGGACATTTAAAGTATAATGCTAAGAAGAAAATTACTGTCTAGAAGAGTTTCTAGAAGAAAAAGGATGATTTTGAGTATAGAGTGAGTCCTCTGTTAAGAGCAGAACTGTTGTGAACCAGAGGTGGTGGTAGGGCTGTGTGTGTCTAGCATGGGTCTTGTTGATTTGGGAGTGCTGCAGGTGAAGGGGAGATGTAGTATAGTGTGAGTAGCTGTGAAATGCCCTGTTATGTAGTAGAGGGGAAGGAGAGCAGGTGGAGGAGGGGTACAGATGGCTGTACTCCCAAATGGAAAACTAAATTGTCAATAAATACCTTATTGTGTGTAACTGTGTTATCACTTCGATGGTAGAGGCTCTTCTCCAGCTTCAACCATAGACCATGCAGCCTTGCAGGAGAGGACTCAGTTTTTAACGACAGTTCAGTGGGAGGGAGGTGTGTTAGTACTTGAAACTCCTCAAAGTGCTCAGCACTGGTTTCTGCTGTCTGACACTGCAAACTTAGTACCTTAAGGAAAGGCAAGCATCTCCTGTCTGACATTGCTACTTTCCTGCTCTCCAGGGATTTTTCAAAGCTTCCATAGTTTATAGTAACTTTCGAAACTGAAGTGTAAGTGAAGTGGTGCCCCTACAGAGAGGGGGGAAGGTAGTGCACTGTGGTTTTGGTTGTGGCGATGAGACTAGGAAATGGCACAGAAATAAAGTTTTTCCCACTACAAAGCCATGAACAAGTACCTTGTTGCAAACAGGTCAGGAATAAGGATATATTTATTTTTCCCCTTTGCAGAAATACAGAACAGATGCTTGCCGCTTGGGTCTGTTAGAGAACATGTGTTTTTTCCAGGTTCATGTTAATGAATTAGCATTTATTTCCAGAATAGGTGGTTGGTTGTTTATTTTTTTTTAAGGGATATTTGGAAGCACAACCCTCCATTCTTGTTTAGGAGAGAAGTTAATGCCTGTTTAAATCTTCAGCTTGTTTCTTCCTAGTTTTTCCATTCCTTAGATGAATCCATTTGCTCTGTCTTCCTCCTCCCCTTGCGCTTGGGAGGCGTACAGCAGAAATGGCTTTTGCCATTGCTGGTTTACCTGTGCTGTGCCTTCTTAAAGGACCTGCCTTGGTGTGGTTAGAGTGTTGGTGTAGAGGAGCTTCTAGCAGTCATTCGAGCCAGTACAGTTTCTTCTTATACTTTCTGGCAGTGCCATGTGTATGGTGGGGGTATGTTTGTTCTGAGAGCATCAGGGGGCTGCCTGGGGCACAGGGCCACCCACCTGTCCCATGTTTGGGCTCATCTGCTAGAGGCCACCAAGCAGGGTGCTGCAGGACCTGCAGGTTGCTCTCTCTTCATACTGTAGCCACCATGGGTTGTGTCAAATGCAGCTGTTCCTCAGCTGTGAAGTGTTTGTGTGAAATGTCTATTCAATAAGACAGTCCTGGTTTAATTTTAAATAGGGACCATTAGCATGTTACATGTTTTATTGTTTGTTCTGTGTTTGTAGGTGATGAAATACCAGGAAGTAGCTTATTTTTTCTGTATTTACTTGTAGTCTCCTCTTGATGGCCACATTATATTTTCAAAGCAGGTTCGGTACCATGGGAATATCATAACAGTGTTTTGCCTTGCGTAGCATATAGTAAAAATTGGTCTGTTCTCCAAGGATCACTTGGAGTGTTGTCATGGCTCATTATTCATGATGGAGTTTGACAGCTCCAAGGTTAAACACACTGCTGAATACAGGAGGTTAAAAAAAAAACCCCACAAAAAGCAGCATATTTCTGTGTCTGTGGGAGTTCTACTTGCAATGGAAGCCAGTGTATTTTGCTCAGTACAAATCCATTGTCCAAACATTTAAAAATCCTTTCCTGTTCTTTGCTTCTTGAACTCCTCAACCTTGCCTGGTGCAAGGGGCGAATGGATTGGTAACTAAGTGTCAGGACTGAGTTTTGCTGCTGAACTCTACTATTGGTTCACATGCCATCTTGTTACTCAGAAATAAGTTTCTGCTGGACTACTGACTTTTTTAAATTTTATTTTTTTTAAAATTCTTGTATGCAGGAATGTGAACATATGGATTTGTTGCATGCAACTGGTAGGGAATGGTAACTTCCCTGTACAATCAGATTATATCCAGAGTTGGGGTTCTCCAGTGAAGGTTGTTGAGCAGATCAGAGCAACTCCTCATCAGTCCAACATGGCAGCTAGAATACAAAAAAAATTACACTTGTTATGGCAAAACCTATCCTGTCTTGGCAATGAAAATTCATGCTGTAGATACATTTAATATCATGTGAGCCTTCGGTTATTTTAGTTAAGGTCTCAAAGCTTGAGCTATATGAATTGGTAGCTGTCGTGGACTTGTGCACTGTGTGCTTTGCTCTGCAGAAAAATAGTGTTTGTATCTTGTTGGGGTTTTTTAATTTTTTCTCTTTGTGACCTCTTCATACTGATTGTCCTTTCTATGTTTCAGGATCTGCAGTGTAGGGACAGAACAGTGTGCTGTGTAGGAGCTGGGGTCTCATTTTGCACATTTTGCATTAATCACGAGTGTAGGAAGGGAAAGACTTCGTAGCAATTAGCCTCCCATATGTTTACACATAAAATGATAGAGTGTAATGTTAGGTAATGTCTGGGTTGAAAATATTATTTGTTAAGTGGTATTCAAAGGGGGGTCTTGGCCACTTCTTATGGTGGAACTTGCTGAATTATGCAATAACCCCAAAGTTCTGGCCAGATGTATAGCTGTTTGGGCTTTCAAAATTTTTTTGCAGTTTAAACTGGAAAAATATTTTTCCAGTTTAAACTGCTATTTCTAGTCTTAGCTTTTAAATACTTGAACCAATTTGATATTCAGGTGGGTGGGTGGTGTGTTTTGTATTTTTTTGTTTCTGGAAGAGCTATTTGCAGATGAGGGTTGGATAGAATCCCTGCTTTACTATACTTCCATTATTTGGAACTGAAATGCTTGCTTGGCAGATGGTCGTTATAACAAGCCACAGAATTGAAGCCAAGTTACCTTCTTTCTGAGGAAGGACAGTGAATTTGAGAGAAGCTGCATCTGGAAATAACTCTCAAAGAACATGTTACTTTGGATTGTACTTGTTTTAAGATGGCATGTACCTGTGGAAGTAAAATCTGTAAACCTAGCTGTTTATTGAGCGAAGCTCTATATCTGAGGCTGTTGATTAAATAAAAGGTGGTGAATGCTGGAGAAGCAGAACTTCTGTGATGCGGGAGACTTATTGTGAGCTTGTAACTTGCAGTTGCAGGCTATTGAGTTTGAAATGGGTTCAGGGTAGATAGAGGGGACAAATAGGAGTTTCTGTTGGTGCTGTACTGTCAAAGCCTTGTTCTATCACAAGCTTGTAGAAGCTTCCTGAAATCTGTGGGTAAGTGTTTTTGGGTTTCATTTTTGTAACTTTCCAGTAAAGCTATTAAGAGGAGGGGGTAAGGACTTGTACAAATTCTCAAAACCAAGTCTTCGTTGCATGGATTTTGGTTATCCTGTCTTTGACAGACTCAAATAGCTTCCACAAAAGGATTTGGGTGGTTAAGGAAAGTTCAGTGCTTATGTGAAGTATAAATTAGACTTAATTTTCTTTGTACCCAGAGGCAGCACAAGCCTTGCAACTCTTCTGCCTTGACTGTTTTCCTCTAAGATACCAGTCTCAAGTGGAAAGATAGAACTGTTTTTGTCTGTATCCATTTTCTATTTGGTGCTAGCTGAAGCTGTGGACCGAGATGCTGTTGTTCAAATGTTTGGTCTTGGCTTTTGTCTGCTAGCAGCAGTAACAACATCACCATTTCTTTTTGTGAAGTTTATGTGGGCTATTGTTTTTTGGCTTTTGGTTTTTTTAAATCACAAAATTGGGATGGGAGTCGAGCCAGTTTAAATACAGTTTAAAGGTATGAAATTCCTTATCTCACTGTCAGGTAGATAGCTGGAAAACTGTCAGGTGCTTTTTAAATACTAAAATAATATAGTAATGGCCAATATTTGGGAGGGAGGTCTGGTATACATTTCTGGGTAATTTTGCTTGTTGTGTTCACTCATTACATATGTAGCATATGTATCTTCAGCAATTTTTTGAAACATTTTTGATGTGAATCCCAGTTTGGTTTCTGTCATGTCAAGGTGTGTCTTTGAGGTAGAACAGGCTCTTGCTGTTGGTCTGCTTATGCCCACATGTTGAAAATGCAGTTGTGTTTTCTGCATCTTTTAATTTCTTAGTTGAGTATTGGAGAGAAAGCTACTGTAGTCATGCAGCATCTCGCTTAGACTGTGCAGCCTAAATATTTTTAGGAAGTGGTAGTATTTTGTGGGATTCTACTATGCTCTCTTATTTTAATCTTGGCCAGCATGAAGAGGTTCAGTTACATCTTGTGTTTCTGGAAGCTGCTTGACAAAAAGAAAATTGCTGAAGTTTTGGCATACCATGTGCTTGGAAGCTTTCTCTACTCCTGGCCATCTGCTGTCTAAAACTGACACTGCGGGCTACCCCTCCTATGATAGTCAGGCTCTTATTTCTCAGTCCATGATGCAGCCAAGCTGTTCCCAGACAGCCTGGCTAGTCTTTTACAAACAAACAAGCAATGAAAAAATCCGAACAAAATAAGCAATTATGGATAATTTAAGATCTTACTTGCTGAATTGCAGTTTGAAGCATAGAGCTCTGATGGGTGTAACTTGGGAGAAGTGTTGATGTGTTATCTGGACAGTACCCACTGAGTGAGTGACATGGCTCTCCTGCTACCCAGCCCATCTGCTTACTTTGCACTTGCAAAATCATGCAGCTGAATTTTGTATTCAGGGCAGACTTATCTTTCTCGTGCTCTTTAGAAATATTAACTCCACATAAGAAAATTGTCTTTCATTTGCAGCATGACCACTGGAGACAGTATGTCTATTAATTCAAACAACAACTAGAAATTGATTTTGCTGCCTTTGTCTTATACGTAGGATATAAATGTTTTAGGGAAGCGGGGGGACACCTGGTCTTTTTAATTATTGTCTGCTTAATAAATGGCTGGGCACGGACAGAAACTTCTAGATGGCATGGTAATGCAACTTCTGTGTAACTGGAGATTAAAAAGGTGCTGAATGACTGTGACTACCATTTGAAAGCAAACACAAGTGTCTTCCAGTGCAGGTCCTTTGTGGGGAACTGATAATGCTCCTTGCTGATTGCTGGGTGGTTTCTGGTCAAATTCCTTAATAGGATGCTTTTATTGGAGATACCTCCCGTTGCTTGCCAAATGCCTCTGCAAAATGGGATTGCCTCAAGTCAATTAACTTCTTTCTCCTGAGGTTTCCCTCCTGTTCTCCCTGTCCGCATGCCCAGACCCAACTGCCCATGCTGTGGGCACATGGGGTGTGTTTATAGTTCTGCGAGCACAGCTGCCCTCTCCAGTGCTTCCCTGCCCTGCCTTCAGCATATGCAAGCTTTTGTGTGTTCCCTTCTTATCTTTAGCCCATGGAAGGTAAAAGTAGCAAATGTGCTGTTTTATGGACCTATTTAGTCCTCTTAGGACAGTGATAGGGTTGTGGAAATGAGCATTAATCAACAAGGTGAAGAGGGGAAATTTCAAATTCCTAGCACTTTTATACAGTAACATGCTGTGGACAAAGAGTTACGGAACGTAAGAAACGTTGACTGTGGGAGCATCCAAACTGATGCCAGCTAATGTGAATTTTAAACTTCTGCTGTTGCAGTATCTAAACTTCAGACACTCTTGTTTCTGGTTTCTGCCTGTGCCTGAAGAAACTTTCAAAAGGCACGTTGCAAGGAGGTACTGACTGATGTATCTTGAAAAACTGGTGTATGTGAGGCATGCTGAGTGAAAGCACACAGGAGACAGGGCTTGAATTTCACATGCATGACAATATAAATTCAATACTTAAGTACTCTTGAATAAATGTGGTTTTAACATTTTGTCTAGCTCTAGGCTTTCGGTTGTGCAAAAGATGTGGTAAATTTTTCTTCCTGTTGTGTTGTGAGGCAGTCAGATAAGGTTAGCCTTGGACTATAGGCACAGATGTTGACTTTCAGGAGTTAAATACACTGATTTCTGAGGGTAGTATTTTGCAGGGCTGTTATGACTTCCAGACAAGGTTTATCACAGGGAAGTATCTGTAGGAGTCTGACCGTAATCAGACAAGCTTTTGGACACACCAGCTTGAGGAAGGGCTTGTATGTCTGAAAGTTTGTCTCATTGTTCCAACTTAACTCGTTGCCCTGGCCTGACTTGTTAGCAGGACAAGGCTCGTGCTACCTATTTCATGGTGGTGTAGTAAAATGTGTTATGAGCAAGGGTGTGGTATTGTGATGTATGTGAGGGAAAAAGCCAGTTCTAGCTTTGCTTTACAAAATGGTAGACTCTGTGCTTACTATTGAAACTTCACAGCAAGAATATGAGAGTTGCTTCTCAAAAAATGTCTGCTTGGTTCTTTGCAGTAATTGGTAATTGATAACTTCAAGTAAGTGACTTGATTTTATGCTTCTTTTTTTTTTTTTTTTTTTTTTTGCTTCATTGGACCTGAATGAAGAGAACATGTAGATAACTAAAATCACTAACTAGGAAGGGTTTCTTTTTATGAAAAAGACATATGATCACATATTAGAAAACTGGAAATTCAAAAGCAAGTAGTTTGAAATTTCCCATTAGTGCATACTAATAACAGTAAAGGAAACGTTGCTGGAATTAAAAATGTTCTTAGAGACTTCTGGATGAGTTATTATTAGCAAATAGAGTTCTCAGGTGTAGCAAGTACTGAGGAAACTATTTTGTCAGTTTTGTTTTCAGCTAGCAGGTATCCTGGAAAACATTCTTTAAAGTTAATTGTTTAGTAGTAAGACCACTTAAATTTGAAAAACTAAAACGAAAATATTTGTAGATTGAGTACATCGCTTGGCTGTTGGATTTCTTCTGAAGGCACAGGTGGAAAAGGTGGTATCACTCAATGGTGTGACTTTTTCATCATTAGTTTTCCTTACAGAGGCAAAGATCAGCCATGCAGTCACAGCAATGATCTGCCACTTTTAGAGTTGTACATATTTTGAAATGAATTCTTGAACCTGATTCGGTGTACCTTGTGTTGGAGTAAATTATTTTCAGTCCAAAGAGTTTTATAGTTTTAAAGTAAAGTGTATGATTAAAAAGACCCCAAACAACACAACCTGTAAATGTAGTTTTTCTTGTGTTGTCAAATGCATACGAAATGCTTTCGTGTATTTTTGTTTTATAAAGCAGATGTTAAAGGTGGTTTGCTATTTTCGTGTTTCACCAATTAAACTTTCCTCTCTTCGTGTCTGGCTCTCCTGTGTTTATGGCTCGAGGTAAGAACTTCACTAATGGAATTAATTTTTCAGGAAAGATGCAAGGCAACCCTCTAAATATGTACAGACATACTGTGTTATCCACTGAGGCTGTATTCCCAAACAGTATGTCACTTAGCAATGTGATGGATAGCAAAACATTTTGTCCCCATAAAAATTAATCTAAGGGGGGCTTTTGACATACATTATAAATTCATAGGGACAGTGTAGAGAATATGGCAGATGGAGTTGCATAAAAAAAACCATCAGCCTCATCAGGTGGAGGACATGCTTGGTTTCTGGAATGAATTGCTGTTCTGAGGGTTCTCTTCTGCTTCAGCTCTGAGACTGCATACCCAGCATTGTGCTTTTCTGTTTTTTTACTCTTAATTGGATTTATTCTGAATCATTTCAGAAAGGTTATGAAAATGTTGCCTTCTTCTAAATGGTGACAAGAATGCTTCCAGTTGAAGATTTGCATAAAGCCTTCAGTCTCAGGTGAAGCAGTTGAGAGCTTTAAGAATGGCATTTATTTCCTAAAAGCCAGCATTTCTCTCAGCTAACCATACTGATGATCCCTTTGTGCATCTCCATCTTCCACATCATATGTACAGTCCCTGTGAACTTGAATTGTACGTATTCAAGTCCCTGCATGCGTCCCCCCTGCATTACATCAGTTCTTACAGGGAAAAAAATTGTGGTGTTGTTTGCTCACCAGAGCCATTTCATCTGTGAGACTGATGGCAGCTTGTGGAGCAGGATATTAAATGATTGCTGATGAAATTCTAATATAATGGAGAGAAATGGCAGAGGCAGTAGGGTCTTGCAGTGCAACATAAACCATGCTTGGTTTCTTCTGAATAATCATACAAACCGTTGGTCTATCACTGGATGGTTTTCTGTCTGTATTAGTTGGCTGTGGTACTGTGTTGAGTAGTTTGATTATGCTTTGGCTGGGCCTGGTGATGAGTAAACTTGGGGTAGACCTGAGCACCGAGGTTAGCCCTTGTTAGAGGAGTGGGGTCTAGGTGAGAGCTATAGGTCTGTGGACCTGTATGCACTGAAGAAGATGGCAGGATTTGAGCATCTTTTAGGATTATGGGAAGAGAGAAAATTCTTCAGCCAGGAACTATGGCTTAACACTTAAGTTTAAATCTGTGGGTTGAGTGAAGTCCTATGCATAGCTCACCACTGGATGGAGGTGGCAGCTTATTTCTATCTTTAAATGAAGCCTAAATTATGAGTAGATGTCACAGCTAGGCTTCAGGAAGGGAAGGCATGTAGTTGGGTTGTAGGAAATCATCAGTATGGTTGTATTTTGTGGATGCAAAGAAGTTCAAGAAGCTTTAAGACTGCAATGAAGACAGCTCAAATAGCCGAGGGTGTAGTTCTTCCCCAAAAGTGATTCAAATGTTTTACTAAAGAAAGTGTTGGTGTCTTCTCTTTTTTTTTTTTTAGTGTTTTGACCTTCATCTGTTTAGTCTCAAGGCTATGGGTGACTTCTAGTACTGGCAAATAGTCTGGTGTTGTAGTGAAATGACTTTTGGCTGCTGTTCTGCACTGGGCTGAAGCTGTGCTCTTCAGAATGAATCCTGAGCAACAGCGAGAACTTTCTCAGTGGGAGCTACCTCAAATTAAATGACTCTCTTAATGATGAACATATAGGTATACTGAGAGAGAAGGTTCCTGGTATATACCAGAATGTAGTGCAAAGCCTACTAGTAGAGTTTACTGCTGAAAAATCCTCGCCTATCAAATACCATTCAAGGGGAACCATTTCTCAATCCTTAATCTGAGCAAGAGTCAAACCGGTGAACTGGAAGCAGAAAGCTCAATCGTGCGTTAGTAATTCTACTGAAGTCTTGTGTTTACAGGTTTAAGAAAGTAGCTGTGGTGACTTAAGGGTGCTACACTGATCCTGACCTTCTCCAAGTATGTACAAGCACTATCTGCTACTCTATATTCATAGGCCAAATGTCACGCTTTGTTGCCCAAGTTCATAGAGAATCTGCTGTCCTGTCCTTTCAAAGAACAAACAAAAGGAATAAAACACAAAAGCTCTTCTAAGCACACTGCAGTAATTAAAATCAAACTCAAATTCGTATTGAAGTGCAGGAGTGTTGGTTTGAAATATTTTAATTATGACCTTTCCTTGCTGGAGAAAATACTCGTAAGAGCTGAAATTGCCCCAGTCACAGGCAGGCTTCAATAGCTGGTTATTTTGGTGCCATCTAAGCAATAACAAGAAGGAAAATAGTGAGGAGACCTGAACAAAGAGGTTCCAGTCATGCTATGTCACCTGCCTTGCCAGACTAAGGGCAGGAAGAGTCAAGATGTATGTGTGTTTCAAAAATTTATAAATTTTTTTTTTATAATATATCAAAATAACAAAATCTTCCAGGGAAAGATGTGCTGAAGAGGAGAAAGAATGAGAAATATTTGCGGGGGAGGGGGAAATCTGAAGTAGAATTATTCCAAAATTAAAATTTAATTCTGTTTGAGCACTGTGCCTGCAGAAGCACTGCTACTGGAATAGCTTTCTGGTATAATTTTTCTGCCATCACAAGTCTGTTCATGTCTGCCTGTAAGTAAGTCTTCTGAGACTTGTGCTGTTTTATATTTTCTGTCTCAGGTGCTTTTTTTATACCTGTAACTCCAGGACTTGTAACAAAGAATACACAGGATCCAGTAAGATGCTGTTATTTCATTTAAAGACTCTTATGTTTCTTTTGGACATCTTCAAAAACAATCATTCAGCTCCAAATAAGGAGGAGGAGAGAAATCTGGCAGAGGAACAAGAATCTTCATTCCACGCCATGCCCTGTATTTGTGCTATTATCAAATGTCTTAATTTTTTTCATCTATGTGCCACTTTGCTGGTTGGTTGAACCTGCCTGTTACGGTATGCAAGAGTGTTTGTCTCTTCCCTCTTCCTGCTTTCAAACTGCTTAGGCTCTGCATATCTATAGGTGTTGTATTGCCAGACACATTTCAGTCTGACTATTTAGGGGCAGCCTTACATGCTCAGCAAAACTATTTCATTGCTATCACTTCTCTTGGAAGAAGGAAAAAAAGGGGGAAAAGCCCTTTCCTTTTAAATCAAGCAAAGAGAAGGCAAGGCTGCATGTCTGTGTGTGAATGACTAATGCCTCCCCGCTGTAAACAGACAGGAGTTATTCAGAAACAGTGTGGGCAGCAAGGCAGCTGAGCTGTATTTGACTTACTTTCTTCTCTTGTGGCACACTTATTTGTTGAATGCAGGAAAAAAATTGTTCTTTATGTAAAAAAAAAAAAAGTGAAACAAAGGGGTTTTTTGCTTGTTGAAGTGTCCTGAAAAATGCTGCTTTTGCTTACATGAGGGGAAAAAATTAATTCCTATCCAAACCAGAGCTCAGTTATATGATGGCTACAGGAGGTGCAGGTCATGTAAGGGCTGGAGTTATTTAGGGGGGATAATGCAGCAGGCCTGGTTCTGCCGGACAGGCATCCCCTGGCTTGTAGCTTTAAGGAAGCAAACTTGGACTTTGACTTCAACAAGCCTGTGGCGAGAGGTTTCTTGTGCCTCCATGCATGCTCCTATGGGGACGGTGCTATTAGTGGTGTCAGCCACATTTCCTGGCCTCCCTTGTGTGCAAGCAACAGTGTTGTGTCTCCTGTCCCTGGAGTTAGAGGCCAAGTCTGCCTCACGTGCTGTGCCTGCTTTAATTTGTCTAGAAGCCCTTTTTCACTGCTTTAATTTTATAGGGTATAATTGCCTAATAGAAGCTTCCTTGCAAAGTGCCTCTAATGTCGTTCAGAGTGAATGCTGTTAAGAGCAACTAATAAGGAACTGAATGGTTGCCTACCGAATCAATTTTTATTTCAGAAGTTAGGAGGGATGGAAAACTACTGCTCCAGAGAAGCTTGCCCTCCTTGCTCCTGAAAGCTTTCCTGTCTCTCCCTTTCCTAAGGGGCAGCCTTTCCTCTGTTTCTGTTAGGAGAGTGAACTTTTGTGCTCCCAGTTCTCTGTTCTGAAGTTCAACATGCTGCCTGGCCTTCTCTGTGCTTACCCAAGTTATTTCTTTCTGTAACAGGTGTGGGCAGGTTGGTGGCTTTTGTACCTTCCTCGTTGCTGGAGCCGGGATCCTAAAAGCTGGGGGTGTACTTAGGCAAGATAGACGTGAATTTTTTCATTTCTTCCACCTAAGACAAATGCCTGTGGGGTTCATATTTCTTTGTAGGAAGATCTAGGCAGTTGTTGTTTGGATGATGGGTTGTTCAGGTATGTATAGTTGATGCCTTTTAGTTCTAAGGAATGTCTTCTTTCTCATGCTTTTTTGTACAATCTTAATTTCTTTTCCTCCATCCATTACAAAGATACACTGTATGCCTGTCTAAAATTACCAAGGTCCATTTTTAATATTCAAGATCTATCTGTCATGTAATGCAACAGTAAACATTTTTCCTAGTATCACCAGTGCCTGCCTAAAAGAACTATTGCTAAATGTGACCTGTGATGCAGAATTGCTTGAAGTACCCTTGGGAAAGCAAAGAAAGCATTTATACAGCCCTGGTAGACAACCAGAAAGGCTACCTATACCAAAGTACACTGGATAACCTTTGGAAAAATCAAAAAACCAGTATGAAATACTAGACTTTTTTTTTCAATTCTCATCTGCAGGCCAATTGACTCTTGAACAGCTGGAGGTCTTTTTTGAAGTGATGTATAGCGCGCAAACCTATCATCTCAGCTTCCAAGCGAGCAGACAGAATATACCGGGGCAAGCTAAAGGTCACAAAAATACCAATCGCGCCTTCTATGCAAAGATGTTTAAAGCAACAACCCAAACTGACTTGCAGAGGAGAGATACAGAGAAGCTGGATCTTCTTTGATGTTAATGTTCTGCTCAGCTAAGATTAACTAACTGCCGCAGATTTCTTTTGAAGGTTAGGATGAAGCTGTGGCAATGCTTATTTCTAGTCAGAGAACGTTCTTCTTGGGAGCTCAGGGTAAGGTCAGAAAGTTGAGTGTTTGATCACTGCCAGCTCTCATGAAACTTATGACTGTCCTGCTTCCTTCTATCAGTGAGGAGGCCAGCTGGGCCTCAAATACCTGTTTGAGAAACATCCTGTACCTTTGGGATATGTTTAGCAGTATTTTGATGTGTTCAGCGCCGTATTGCCATGGTGTCTGTGCAGGTGATGCTCTTGAGGTGCTTGTTTTTCAGTCATTATTTAAGCAGCCTCTTTCTTCCTTATTGCTCAGCTGCTTCCAAGCATAGGCAGCTGCTTGCTACTGAAGTCTGTGGGAATGACCGTAATGAAAAAGGGAGCGTTAATTACCAGGATAATCCCAGTGGGAAGTACAGTTCTGTCAGAACTGCTATTCCCAGGTAGATTTTGTCCTCTGGAGTTTTGCACTTGTTCATTGAGAAATACACTACTTGGGGTTGCTTCCTGGCAGCAGGGCTAACAAATGACTATTTCTTTACTGCCTTAACTTTGACCATGAGGAGTTGCCAGGGCTCCTACTGTGCAAATTCAGCCCCAGCAGGTGCTGTTTTAAAAATGATTTCCAGTCTTTCAGGCGTGGGAATTGTACATGAAGAAGAGTGCATCCTGCATGCATGGGATGGTATGAAGAACTTCAGTGACTGCAAGGCAAGGAGCTTGCTTTCCCACGTCTCCCACTGGGTTAAACTTGCCCTTTGCTATCTTGGTCTGTTGGGAGTGAGAGAACAGGATTGTACTTCTGGCTCGCTCTTTGCCTATACCTTTTGTCCTTGGTCTTGTCGGAGCTTCCTATTTTGGAAGAACAGTGGGATTGGGGTTTTTTTGGCTTTGTTTTTTTTGGTTTCCTAAAAAGGAAATATTTACATTGAATCATATACTTCTTGCCTTTTTTTTCCCTCAAGAGATGCTGAATGATGCATTCAATGTCTGACCTCAAGTACTCTGCTTTTCTCTGCTTTTCTTCGAGCTTTCTTGCTTCTTCCTGCTCTTTCTCTGCCTTGCTGCCTGCTGTCATCTTTTGTGTTTTCTGCCATACTTTCTACTGCAGCTGGCAACATTTGCACCTTCTTATAATTTGGATCACTGTTCTTTTCTTTCCTCCTTCCTCTGTTTCTATTAGTCCTGTGCAATCACTCTTCCTGCCCCCAGTATCTCCAGGAAATTCCCAGGCTACCTTTAGTATTAGGAGTGGAGTACCTGTATTGAGCTATCCTGGGATATTGCCCGTGGACCTGGCTCCTGAAGCTCACATACATCTTTGTTTCTTCCTTTCCAAGTTGTTGCCTGGAGCTAAAGCTGCTGGTGGTCTCATTGCTTCCATAGTCCTGATGTGACTGTAGGCGTGCTGGCAGCCTGCAGGTCTGGGGTTCAGCTGGAATTACCCCTTGCTGTAACCACACTGGCTGAGCTTCACTCTCTGCCCTGGTGAGAACCTCATGGCCAGCCACCAACAAGATGTTAATCCTGTTCCAGTCCTTTTTGCCAGAATTTTAGGAAGGCTGTACTCGTTTCACAGCTAGGGTTCATTGTTAATGGATTTAGGTAAATAAGCTAAAGTTCTGTTTATATGTGAAGAAAATAAAGCCGAGCTAGGAAAGCAGAAGAAGCTGTAGTGCTAGCGGATGTCTTAGTATCTGAATATCTTAATCTTTTCTTTAGAAAACAAGTAATTTAAAGTCATGCTAAATATAAGGACAGATGATAGTTTGTTTTGTTCCCAAAGGAAGATTTGTGAAACTGGATGCAGTGACCAGGAATGTCTGAATTGGACGAGAGAATTTTGCTGCTTAAAAAAGATGTTGTTTCTAACTTTTTAGGAGTTTTATGTTAATTCTCCTGAGTAATAACAGTGGAGGAAGAAGGTGAATGTAAGTTAGAATGATGACAGCGCAAATTTTGCAGCATCAGGGAAAAATTTCTGTAGAGTTTGAAAAAATAAAAAAGGCTTTTGATCATCAGTGAAGCTCAGTAACAGGGGTATAATGTAGGAGACAAGGTAATTGTGCAGAGGGAGTTATTCTATACGAGTTTTCTAAAAGAACAACATTTAGACTTTTACTTTCTGTGAAACTTCATGCAAAAACTTTGTTGCATTTTTTAATATACTCTTTCATGTATTTGACACAAAATGTTGTACCTGATTGCACCTTGTGCTTAAACCTGTTTAAAAATATTTCTGGAAAAGGTTTTGGAAACAGCACAATGAAGTTTTGTTTGAGGGTTTATTTCTTAACATTCATCATAACGTAATTACGTTAAGTATAAGGTATGTCAGTCTGGTAATTCCTGGAACCTGCTGAAGAGATCCATAGGATTTCCTGGTACCAGAACCATGTGCGGCATTCCAGAGGCTGGCAGGCTGCCCCTGTAGGCCTTTCTCTCCATCCTTTGAAATGTTGAAACATCCACTTGTCATTGCTGTAGGCAGGATGCTGTGCTGGATGGACCTGAGTCTGATCTAGTCTGGCAATTCTTGTCACTTTAAGACTGTTCTTGTTTCTTCTGCTGGTGTAATATGCCCGTGTTTTGTTGTATGTACTTGTGTGCTGCTGGATTGTGCTTGGAAAGGTATAAGGTATTGTCTGTAAACTTTTCTTTCTAGTCCTTTATTTAAAAAAAAAAAAAAAAAATCAAACACTTTTCTTCTGGAACTTAGGCTCGTGTAACCACTCCAGCCTGCAAATAGGCTGTGCACCTGAGAATCCCACTGACTCCAGTGGATATAAGATTCTTTATATTTAGATTATGGATTTTTAAGCTTTCACCCCTTCAAGTAGGAGACAGATGGCCATGGGCAAATTTTATTTACACAGTAACGCATCTATTTGATGACGTTTTCAAGTCAACATAAATAGCATTCTCCAGAACGGGGTCGGGGGGAATACATTGTATTAATGCGGTTACAATTAAAGCATCCACGTCTCAAGGGGCATTCGTCAAACAGTGCTTTGTTAACGTAAAAGTAAAAGACTCTAAAATGATATTTCCTGTCCGTTACTCAACAGCCAGAAGACAGAGATCTTTGGGACTAATTTTGTTTTCTTCTGGATGTGCTTTACTGCAGCTGCTTACAACCTCACACTGCGATGCTGCCATCATTCATAGTGCTTATCACTGAAAAAACTATTTTGGCTAAGGTCTTGATAGTGTTGTTATTGAGTATCTTTGAATAACTAGTTGAATTTGGCACGCTTAGGGAATGTGCCAGAGGGTAAAACGAACATCATTCCCATTCTTGCATGTGGCAGCTGAAGTGGCAGTGAAGAGGTCTGTGAAGAATGCCACCCTGTCCCTTGGCCAGCTTCCAGCCTCCCCCTCCCTGTGGAAGTGAAAACCTATGAAAGGAGCTATATGTTACTATGCTATGCCACCTCTTTTTCTTTTAATGGAGCAGTAATGCTTTGAAAGATAGGTATGTGGCTTCAGATACCTATACTGGGTCTCTTACAGTACTTATTGACAGATGGCCTGATTATGTTGTTAATGTTGATGATGATACAATTTTGATTAATCTGATTCTGGAGGTGTTCAGGTGATCAATGTTTATTCTATGTCTTAGGGACAGAGTTGCAGCTGTTTCTGGTTAACTTTTTGTTGTTTCTTCTTGGTTTAGTCTTAAAGCTTGCCTAGGATGCACACAGGTTTTGGTTGTATTCAGCTGGCATCTGGGAAAGCTAGTAAGACCTAAGCAACTTTGTAAGCACCAGGCTTCTGGATTTGCTGCAATCAGTGTTGATTGCACACTATGTTGAGAAAGGTCCTGGGGCAGCTTTGTTTTTAGAGTCCAGAGTATAAAGTATTTCTATTGCTCTTCCCAGTAACTGCAAAATTTCTTTCAAACTTACCTTGATTATATGGCTTCTGAATCTCATGTGCTAGTGTTCAATTTTTAAACTTTCATTAATAATGGAAACTGAGAGTATACGGAGTTGTATCTGAATCACTTTTGGATTGATGTAGTGAGACGAAGTGAACCTGAACATCTTCCTTCCCCTTCTCATCCATCATTGCACAACACAGCCCAGGCTTCCTTGGGTGACGAGGGTCACACGTCTGTGTAAATCAGGTTGTTGTTCACTTAGCCTTAGGATTTCAGCTCCAGCATTAAAGTGGCTTAGCGCTAATTTCTGTATTTGTATATGTTAATTTTACATTTTACAACACACTGATGTTTCAAATGATAGAGTGATACTTTTTTGAGAAGTAGAAAAAAGTTTTGATGAGAAAGAATGAATTATTATACGGGGTAGGGAGCTGAAAGGAAAAGTGAAAAAAACCCAACAAACAAACATTTTTCATTTTGTTTTTTTTTTTTTTTTTTTTTAAGACTACATGATCATATTTGCTTTTTGCTACTTTAACTGTAGGCAAGCTACTTTGGTCTGCTCCAGATGAGCTGTCCATGAAATGGGTATGTTGTGACTTGCCATGTTACAGTCTTTGGAGTTTTAATTGAAGACCGTAAAACCCACTGAGCTCCTATCATGACTGGAGCTTCAGAGTTGTAAGGTGTAACTATCAATAAATGTTGACATTTCAATTCTGGTTTTATGGAGAAGTTGTCCTCGTGTAACTTTATGTATTATAATTATTGTACTTCTGAAAGCTGTAGGTTAAGCTGTTCTCTTTAGACTGTATAGGCTGCAAGAAAGTGACAGTAATGTTTGTCTTGGGAAAAAATGAAGGACTTGAACTGCTTTTTTTCTCTGTCATGTAGATTACAACAAAGTTATTTTCTGTAGTAGCAATTACTGGATGGAGTGACCTTTACCAATTTGTGACACTGATGTAGTGGAAGGGACATTTTTTCCACTTGACCTTTATGCAATGTGTCGGCTTGTCCTGTAGCACCAAATGAGTTGCAGTTGACAGATTTGATGGAATGCTAACTTGACAGGAGCTTATTGTTTGGAAGAAGAAATGTGTTGAAATGAGGAGCCTCTAGTAAATAACATGGTAAAAGTTGTTTGCATATCTTCCATCACTAAGGACAATTTGCTTCTAGAAACAGCTGCTGCCTAAACTACAGTTTGAACACTGGTTAACTGAGGTTCTAGCGAGAGTCATCAGTGGCATTTCAGAGTAAAATCTGGTGTTTTAACTTTTTTTTTTCTCTCTCCTCTTTGTTGTTCTGTAAGCAAGTAACAATGGTTTTCTATATTTTAACCTTGCTTCTTGTCTTAACACCTTTGTAAAAGGAAGAGGAATAGGAGTCAGATAAATGGTTTTCAGTATATGACAAGGAAGACGTGTCTCCCGAGAGGATGGGAGAGGGGGTGTGTGTGTATTATGTGTGCACACACACTCCACCCAAAGGTGGACATATGTATATGTATGAGTAGCTTCTTTGGTTACTTATTAATATATTGAAGAAATAATGGTCAGACATAATTCTGGGAACAGGGAAGATCTGGTTGTGGGGAGGAGTGGGGAGCTATGAGCACATGCGAGGCTGAGGGCAGGTAGAGAACAGTAAAGGAGAGCCAAACCATCCCTGCCCTGCTGCTCAAGCCGGGAAGCGCAGAGGTCAGCTCCTCTTCAGATCTGTTGAAATAAAGCAGGGAGAGGATTATGCTTTTTGAGGAGAAATGTAAAAGCAAACAACAGAAGTGAGTTATTTCAAGTGTTTTGTTATAATCCAGTGTCTCTTTTTGCCCTGCTTGAAGGTTCTGATACTTCCTGTAAATAAAATAATTCCACTTACAAAGTGGATAAGACGGAGTTCTAGTGGAACCCAGGACCTATCTGAGGCTATTCAAGTAATAAATTATCATGGCTTTTTAAAACTACCGAGCAGCAGGACTGATAAAAGAGCAGCAAATACCATCTGTCTGATCTACATATTTTACTGCGTTTCTTCTCAAGCTGTCCAGTTGAGGTAAAGTAAAAAGGAGTTGAGTGGCTGTGGGAGGGGAAAACAGCTCAGCTATCTTCTGTTGCATTTGCAGGAGGTATTTGCAAGGCAGGGGGGGAAATGCTCATAGAGATTGCTGTTTAGGCACATTAATGCAATCCTTCCTTGTTATTTCAAAGATAATCTGCTCAATTTCAATAGAGGGGGATGCTGCTGAACAGAGTCAAGGTGGGAGGCTGGATAAAATGTTTATTTTGCTATGGTAGAACAGGTTTGTTGGGTGTACTGGCAGAGAGTGAAATTCATAGCAAGATTCACTACTGAAGCAATACTGTTTAACTGTGACTCATGAAGAAAGCTGTATGCTAATAAAAACTTATTTTTTGCAGTGTTTTCACTTGTAGTTAACACATGCTACAGAAGATAGGCTTTAGTGGCTTTAATGCATTTGTTTTCTGTGCTTGCAGATGTGTACAAAGCTCAGCTGCAGGGCTGGAAGCAGAGCCTGCATCTGGTGAGCTGCAATTCTGGAGTCTACACCGGGATCACACTTGAAAGGAATCCTGTCTTTTGTATGTGGGTTCATATAAAATGGCAAATCCCTTGTCCTTTCTGAAGCACCTGGTTTTCTGAACCCCTTCTGGAGAGCACGGCAATAGCCAAACCCCTCTCCCCAAGCTTGGTTTCTAGCAGGTGCTCCTGCCCTTGCCTCTACAGGCCAAGTCCCATCAAAGTCCCACCCTTGCTCCTCTTTCCTCTTCCCTTCTGGCTCAGGTTCTCACCTGGCTCTCAGTCAATGCAGATACTGGTCTGGCAGCTTTAATTTCCAGCCTGCGGAGGCTTTGATGAGCAGGTGGAGAGGCTGCTGGAGGCAGTGAAACCTCAGGGGCTCAGGCTGGAAGAAGGCAGGGAGCCTGTATGTCAAATTTTAAAGTCTCGTAGCTTGATGTGTGGAGACCAGCGAAAGTGCCTTGGCACTGCTGCACCCCACTCGGGCTGGACGTGTGAGAGGCTCTTCTGTGGATCGGCATGCCGGAGGAGGTCGGGCTTCTTCGCAGTGGCTGTCGTTGGGTGGGCTCTGCCGTTTCTATGCGAACGCAGTCCAGCCAAGCCTCTGACTGCATTTGGTGGTCTATGGGATGTTGTCTTACTCATAACTGCTTTGCTAAAAGGGGACCGAAGCAGAGTTAAAGGGCTGTGGAACCTGCTTAGGGAGCCTTTTGGTCTTGTCCCGACTGACCTCTGCTGATATGCTGCTGTGCAGCTTTGCCCACTGCGCTGCGTGCTTGAAGGGCAATTCTTATGCCTGAAACTTCCAGGAGCTCTGAGCTGGGACGTGGGAACAGCTGCAGAGGCAGATTAAAAGAGTATCATAAATGTGAAAAAAGCGTACGTAAAAGGGAGGAAGGTAGGGCAACGATGATTTAACCAAAAAACGCCCCCCCCACCCCAGGATCCCTTTTGTTCAAATAGGAAAGAGATGCTGGGCTTTATCTGCTTTTGAAATTAGAAAATTAAGAGGTGGCTGCAGGAGTTAATAGTCTTTTATAGGGAACACAGTCCTGTAAAAGAACAAAAGGGCACCAACTTTTAAGAAAAGGTCAAATTATGAAAGGGATAATACAAGGTTTCTTATGCAAGAAGCAGTTCAGATTGTGTAATTACAGCAATCCTTTTATCTGAAGATCTCACACAGGTGTTAATTAAGCCTAATGAGGCCCCTGTGGCACAATTGTTACTATCGACATTTTTACAGACAGAGGACCTAGAAGCTGAAAGAAATGGGGTTATTTGTCTGAGATCATGTAGCAGCACTGTAGAATTGGTGCTCACGAGAGAATACACGGAGTGTGACTTGGAGCCACCTGGCACAGCCATGGGCAGAACCTTTTCCATGAAACCATGCTGTATATCCCTACTGTCTTCCTCCTCCCCTCCCCCGAAAATGTGGGTACATGCAGATGCAGAAAAAGAAACTGTAGATTAAGAGAAATCACTCTTTCTAGATGGGCTGCTGTCTTGGTTATGCCTGTAACTGCTCCTGGTATTTTTTTTCTTTTAATTTTTTTCTAACACTATGCATCAGATTTGCAGGTTCCTGTGATATGTTGGTTAGCATTCAGTGTTTTGAGAACCTTATGGGAACTAGCAATAAGGAAAATATATCTATGTTGGTGAGGTTTTGTATGTTAATTCTTTCATGTGTTCATGTCAGTATTTCCAATGCAGAGCAGACACTGTTTTGTGAGCTCCCTACAGGGAAATCAAATGACTCTTTACTGTTGTTTTTCTTCCTATAAGTACTCTTGAGCTGTTGATAATTCCACAAGAAATTCTGTAAAAGTACTGGTGGATGGATGAGGATGGGGAAACAGCATTTTGAGATAGTCTTACAATGTTTTGTTTGTAGGATGTTGGACTTTTGAGCAAGTCATTTAAGCTTCTTGTCTGTTTCTGACGATACCCCATATAGTGTGGGTGGCTTTTCTTTTTCCCTGGCAGTAGAATGTGGGCAGCTCCAAGACAAAGCTTGTCAAAATTGCCACCCTCGTTATCCCTGGAAGCCTCCATAATGGGTTGAATGTGGTGGGTACATTGACTCTACCACTGCCATGATGCATTGGTGTAGATCTGTTTCAGAGAAGTGGTGCTCCTGAGTTGTGAGGTCTGTTGGCACACTGTTGTCCTACTGTGCAGACTGGATCATTTATAAATGATATTATATAAATACCATATATAAAATAAATATAAATGAAATGATATAAAAAAACACCACTGCGTTGTGGTGGAGATCTCGAGTGTTTCAAGGTGTTCCTCACGTGCAGAACACACAGCTACTGTTCCAAGGGGAGTGTGGTATATCTGCTCATCTTCCATAACAGAGACTTGCAGGCCATGAAAGGAGAAATAGCTCAGCAAACCAAAGGGTTTTTTAGAGCAATAACCTGCTGGACTATTTCTTTTTTTTTTTAATTTTTAGTTTTTCAATGGCCTAAATTAACAGGTTTACAGCTTTTACATTTGATATTCTATCTTTTTTTTTTTTTTGCCTTGCAGAGTTGCAGGATCCAACTACAGTTGTCACTGCCCAAAATTGTTTAAATTGTTTTGTGTTTACCCCATGTATGCTTTGCTACCAAAAGCAGTCTTGGGAAAGCGATGTTGAAGATTGTAGTTAAGGAACATGCAAGAGCTCAGTATTTGTATAAGTAAGCCAAATAAATTGCTTGTGTAGGTCAATTAGCTAAAAAGCTTTATTTTATCTGCTTTGTGTCTCTGTGTCCCAACAAAAGGTAACTTCATTCTAATCTTTGATTGCAGTCTGGAATGTGGTGGGGGAAATAGGAGACTGTAAATCTGGCAGTGTAATTAAAAGTCCAGCAGGAATCCAGGAGGAACCCAAATCACTTTTGAGAGTGAAAGAAGACCAAAGAAGCAGATGCTAGCTGGAGGTGGTGGGAAGGGAAGAGGGTGAAGGGGCAGAAGCAGAGTAGGGGGAAACTGGAGTGTAAGGGCACCTGTGAGTTGCCGAGGAGAAGGCAATTGGGTAGTGAGGGCAAGTTCAAAGGGGAGGGCAGAAAATAAGTCACCAGATATTAACAGCCAGCAGCTATTCTGTGTTTAAATGATTTCCCTTGCTATTGAATTTGGATTCCTTGAGCTGGTGGAAATTATTGGATCTGACTAGATATAGGAATTTTTTTACGATGAGGGTAGTGAAACACTGCACCAGGTTGCCCAGAGAGGTTGTAGATGCCCCATTCCTGGAAACATTCAAGGTCAGGTTGAAGGAGGCTCTGAGCAACCTGATCTAGTTGAAGACGTCCCTGCTCAATGCAGGAGGGTTGGACTTGATGACCTTTACAGGTCCCTTCCAACCCAAACCATTCTGTGATTCTGTGAAATCTTAAAATTTGTGAATTGATTTTGACCGACAGCAGGCAAAATAGTCTGAGAATAAATTACAAATATTGTAAACTCTTCTCTCTTATTGCTTGCTTTCTTAGAATATGACTTTCTGGATTAAATAAACAGCATAATTTCTGGGTGCTGGAACAGTGATTATGGTGGAGACTGGAAGAGTGGCTAGACTGAACTAAACCAGCATCTTTAGTAGTTTTTAAACAATTTTTGGTTTTGCGTCTACTGATCCAGGGTGCTTGGGAAGGGTATCAGCTGAATTCAAGGGTGAAGTTTTAATTCTTGAAGAGCATTGGGGATAAGGAAGGAACAATGAAAGAGGAAATTAGATGTATATATTTGAGATTAGCTAGACTACTAAATGTGAGAGTGGAGACCTGGAATATGAGAAAACATTGAACACTATTGTAGGAACTCATGAAGGGAAGCAAGAGAGGAAGAAAAAGGATTTTAATTTTTTTTTTATTTTTATTTTTTTTTTTAACCAAAAGCAAAATTCTGGTGTCCAGGTATTCATCCATAATGAATGGATGTACTGTTTTCAGCTCAGTTATCACGAAGACTTCCTTTATCTTACCTCTCCCCTCTTGTTTCTAGAGCAAAGCTTCAGGTTTCCTTGTGGAGTTTCTCACTGCGGTTTTCGGAGCCATTGGTTTGGAGTTGTGTGCACTTATTTGTATTCCCTTTATAGTTCTGTGTGTAATATCTATTCTATAAGAAAGAATATTTGATGCCTTTTTATCAGCGTGTCTTGCCACAGAAGGAGGATAATGTTGTCTAATTCATTTTGGTTTTGGTGGTGCAGATCTGTAGCTGGTGGCTTAAGCAGAACTGCAAGCAAATTTCTTCACATATTATAGTCCTTGGGGAACATTGCACAATTGAATACACAGCACACTTTAAAATCTGTGCTGTTTTCTTTCAAACTTTAACTTAAAGCAACTCTACACCTACTCAGTGGTGTTTCTTAACCTAGACTTTGTGCTGCTTGTTGTGCATTTTTACAGCACGGCTTTTAAAAGAATGAAGATAAACCCTTGCGGAACACTACTTATATTATCTATGCTAGTTTTGTAGTACTTCTATCACACAAAAAAAAAATCTTTCAAACAGTGTGCTCTAGGATGGTATTCTCCATATATTTAGGTTAGGCAATAACAAAGGAGCCTTCGTTTGAGAGCTGGAACAAGGCACTTTAGATTCACAATATGTGCTTAAATAGAAGCCTGGTACAAAAAAATTCCAGCATAATCAGACTGTGTCTCTAGTCATAATATTCTTGATATAAGAGCCCAGATATAATCAGATTTTTAAATTTCCTGTTAGAGTATGTAGAACTTGCTTTATAAAAATGACCGGTATATCACAATACAATGCAATTAGTTGTAGAGTATTGCATTGTTTCACTTATTTGTGAACTTATTTCAGTTAATGGACTGGCCTGTCTTCTAATCAACTGATGGCATTTATTCAGAGGCAGAGAAGAAAGGCAGAGGCAGATGTTGGTTTAGAGATTCCTGGAGCAAGGAAAGGGGTGTAGTGAACTGGGATTGAATCATCCACAGTCGACATTAATATACAGCTGACATTTGTTCATGTATGTGAACTGTGCTGATTGGAAACCTTTACCAAAGCTCTTCCTCTACCATCTCCAGTAAAAGAAAGAGCTGTATTGCAAGACAAGGAGCATTGCATTGATTTCTGCTAGCTTCCTTGTCTTGAGGGATCTTTTTAAGAGTAGAATTTAATTCACAATAGGCATCTATGCCATTGTGCTGCGTAGCCTTGCTTTTTAAAAAATGCAGATTCAGCCTGGAATCAGCAGTACATGTTTTTCTTTATTTCTGTACAATTTCATATGTAGTGACAATACTGTCAGCATTGCTTACAGAATAATGTTGATATCAAATAAAGTGCACCGGCAATCAGCTTGTTTTTTCCTTTAATGTATCTTTTGATGTTACTGTAAATTATTTTTATTGTAAAGTCATATTGGAAATGTAGGCATCTCAGTGGTTTTGTTAGAAACTTGATGTTTATGAATGACTATGAAAAGCAAAGAGTCAACAGGGCACTGTTCCTTTTGTATTGTGAATTGATTAAACAGAAATGATGTCTCCAACAAAACGCCTACGCATTAAAACTCTGGTGGTGTTTGAAGGAACTTACAAATGCAGCAAATCTGAAGATAAGGACTACATGGGACAGACACTGTATGGACTGTACCTTTTATTTTAGTGCAATTACAAAGAGGAGGGGTTGCCACATACAGAAAACTGTCCACTATTTCGGCAACTGTCATGCATGTCAGGCACTTTTAAAAATGTAATTACTCTGCATTTAAAAAAATTATGAAAGTGGTTAGTTTATGCGGTAATGTAAAATACTTAGGAGGCTCTTACTATTAAAAACTTTGCTATCAAAAATACTGTAAAAACTTAATGTGTTTCAGAAGTGTTATATTAAGAGTAGTGGAGATTAAGCTGCCTCTAGTATGCTGAAATTATTGTACATAATTTTCACCCATATTGTACATCTGATGCTTTGTCTTCCATCTCTTTGGCTGTCGTTTGTTTTGTTGATTTTAAATCTTTTGCAGTAGGATTTTTTTTTTTTTTTGTTCTTTTGCTGTTGTCTGAGTCTAGTACAGTTGGAGCCTCCGTTGGAGGCTCCTCTGTGAGATGACAGTGGCAAATAATAACTACTTTGCTTGCAGGATAGTCATGTTACAGGGAATTGTAATGTAGGTTTATCCAGGTAGTCCTGGTGTGCCTTAAACTCAGCCCAGAAAGAACAGCTGTGAGGATAGTTCAGCCTACATCATTGCCAGGTGATAATGAGAAGGAAACATAGGAAAGCAAATTTTTTCTAATGCTGGGCAAGTAACTTAAGAGATTAATCATGAAAGTCAGGACTGATGTTTCCTGCTGGGCTCTCACCCCTTTCCTTTCCCAGAGACGTGCTGCAAGAACCTTTCTGGCTTTGTGGCTTCTTGGTCATCTTCCTGCTGATGTTGAAAGTAACTCTATATACACCCTCAGAAAACCCACTGAGTCCTACTGCCTGTGCCCATAAATCGTTGCTCCATTTAACTGCTACTGCTCAGAGCAGAGAATGCGTTGCAGACCTGAGTGGCAATCTGTCAGCAGTGTTGCTGCTATTGATGTTCTACGGAATAGGAGCACTGCTTAAAGTTTATGCTGGAAGTTTACACTAGGCTTGCATTAGAGCCTTTCTGGGAAGAAGTTTCATATACAGCATGGACTTTTCAGTGTTAAGATGTAAACTCTAGGTTGGAAACCTGGTGTTGTGCTTTGGGGGAACATTTGTGAAACTTCTGAGAATTTAGCTTTTTGTTCAAAGCCTAAATGAATGCTCTTAAATGCAATATGGGGGGGGGGGGGAATCAATATCTGCCAATGCGTCAAGCTTTTTTTTATAAAAAAGTATAACAGCTAAAATGTCTGTTCTTGGTGGTTTGTTTTTTTTTTAAGCTCCCAGACTTCCCAGCTGTGCTGCAACACTGACATTCAGTACATTAAATTCTGAAATGTTATATATGTTTTAAGGAGGCAGCAATTTCCTGGCTTGTAACTGGTATGGACTGGTAGGGGGGGAAATGCAGAGCTCGCTGGGAGGCAGACAGCCTGCTTGAGCAGTTCTTGTAAGAAATCCTTCAGACATTGTTCTCCATTGCTTCTCTCAAAGGAGCTATTCTGAGTACCAGGTTTCCTTCCCTTTCCTCCCCCGCCCAATTTGTGTACTGGTGTCTTGCTAGGAAAGAAAAAGGAGTGGAGAGATGGTAGACAGCTGATGTTGCCTGCAGCAGGGGAAGCTTGTAGCATCAAATGTGACATCATGTCATCGCTGTGTTGGCTACTCTGATGC
The DNA here is from genome assembly GCA_035590275.1 of Ibycter americanus. Lineage (NCBI taxonomy): Eukaryota > Metazoa > Chordata > Aves > Falconiformes > Falconidae > Ibycter > Ibycter americanus. Next base: position 81,472,066 of record JAVJGI010000062.1, read on the forward strand.
CTTGTGTCTGGCTGGGAATGCAGGAGATCTATTTTCTTGTACTCTTCAGGTTACTAGTCTTTTAACTTCAAATTGCACCAGAATTGGAGGACGCCGTGGGTCTAGCATCTCAGCAGGGTAACGCAGGAATTAGAAGGTTTGTTGCCTGTAGTAAGAGCGCCAAATAACTGAGGAATACACACAAAACAAAGAATTACGGAGTTGTAATACTCTCTACAGATTTTTGGCCCTTCTGATTTAGGGTGAATTCTGTAGCAGTTGCTTCTGACTCCAGAGGGTGTTCAGCACCCAGGAGTTTGGTTTGCTCAGCTGTTACTCAAGGTAGTCTTGATAGTTCAGGAGCACAGCTGGAATGCTGAATTTCACAAAATTGTCTTTTTGGTTGGAGTGGAAAATTTAAGTGGTAGGTGAGTGGAGTAATTTCACTTGTATTTTGCTGTAGCCTTTTATGAACTGAACGTGAATGTTTGGCTGTGGTACCGAGGGGCTTATAGCCTTGTCTGGAAAGCTTTAGCCTCTGCTTACTGGCCTTTCCAGGAGCTACTTTTTCCACTGACTCTTGGGAGTATTCCAAGGACCCTGGCCCGTAGAGCATTTTAGTTCAGATTAGGTGTGCAAGTCTTTGAAGGGAATCTCCCAATTGTTCCGTTTACTGTGCTTTGCTTTGCAGTGTAGAGCAGTCTTGGAGTGCATGGGCTGGTTTTCTTTCAGGTGGAGTAAAGTCTGAAGATGTCCTGTACAGGTGTGCCCGAGGGGCTCCAGCTACTAACTGGCCTGTCGTTACTGTGGGACTACACTAAATCTAGAAGTAAGACCCTCTGAACTGCAAATGTTGGGGCCTCAGTACTGAACTGTTTTGCTCCACAGATGTGCGCCTTTTAGTCCACGTAGTAGGGTGGGCATAACTCTGGGGTACAGCTGCTGCTCCTGTCACTTCAGTGGGCCCTCCCAGTGTCTGCCCCCAGCCCCACACCTTCTTGGAGCCAGCCTTGCCTGGGTGTGCAGTTTGGCTCTGCACTGGATTTATTTTGCTGGTTTCCATACGCAGGGCTGAATGGAAGGTAGAAGATGTTTTGCTCTGTACCAGTGACCTAACCGTGACAGGAGGAAGCGAGGGAAAGGGGGAGGGAGTTGTTTACAGGATTGTGGGGCAGGATCAAATTACTTTCACTAGCTGAAGAAACACTTTCTTAATGTCCGGCAATTTTAGAATATCATGATTGATCATCTTCCTACCTATCAGCAAAGAACAGACATAAATAAATGTAAATAATGCAATATGTAGCAGATGAGGTTATACCCTTACCATGACAATTTTCTTAAATTTTTTTACAATCATGATAAATAGTTCTGATAAAGTTGAACCTTGTTGTCAAGGGGATAAAGCCAATATCAGAATATGTAAAAGTGGAGGTAGCTAGACGTTCTCATATACTCAATTAAAATTATGGAAATTGCTTCCTTTGTTCAAAGCTGTTACAAAACATCATCTTTGGAGACAATGCAGTTCTCTGACTGCCAGCTGAGAACAGCAGTTAGTCAGCATCTTCCAGGCCTGTACTCTGCGTTGGCTTTAAATTGAGTGGGATGTCTGAAGTGTACCAGGCAGTAATGGATTAGGATGGACAGCAAATGAAGGGTTACTTTTCGCTGTTTGCACTGAAGTAGAAGCTTTTTCTAGGGCGTCTGCGGGACTGCTGCAAGGCAGCAAGCTAGCAACACAATACAGTGAAATAAAGCGCTGGTAAAGAGAATTAAGTCTTATTCCAAATGCTTGTCTGTAAAACAGTATGTATTGAATACATTAAAGTTCCTTCATTTAAGAACTTCATTAATGGGGGTGTGGGGGGGTACTTTTTGCATGTAAGCTGTGTGTTAAATGACTTATATTGAGGTAAAGTATGGGACAGAGCAACAACGTATTAAACCTTTGAGTGTGATGGAGGTATCTGAGTGTGTGTGTGATTTCTTTTGGTGTCTCAGTCTGTCGGTGAGCTCTGGGATTCTGTGAAGGTCTTTTCTGTGTTGGAATAACATGCTTAAAAGACAAAAATGAAGGCAAAAGAAAGTGGTCTCCCTGAGTCTGATGGCTTACAAATAGCAAAGGCCTTTTGCGTATGCTTCTTGGTTGAAAAATCCTAGAAAATATGGTGGGAAGGGATCTCAGTAGAACACATTTGATCTTGCTGGCCTCAACCTTAAAAGCTGTGCCAGAGCTATTCCTGAGTGGTGTTTGTCTGACCTGAAAACCAACGTTGGTGATTTCCTCTGTCCCAAGCAGTTGGTTTTAGTGCTTTACTATATCTAATGTTTTTCCTCTTGTCCTTTGATGCAACTCAAGTTTGTTACTGAGGACTCAAGTTGTGAGGACAGGTGAAAAGCACTGTATTACCATTTTTTTTTGGCAGCTTCCTGGTATGTAACAGTACTGGAAATGACTCCCCTCAGTCCTTACCTCCACTAGATTGAGGAACCCAGCTCCTTGCCCTCTTTTTCACATGTCCCATTTGCTAGACTTCTGATAATTTCCATTACTTCTGCTTAATCCGGATCTCTCCTGAGCTGCAGCGCTGAAAGCTGGACTGAGATGAGCCTTATTTGCCTGGTTCCCTGCTCTGCAGCTGGCACTGAGGTGCCCTGGTCTCTCCACGCACTGATGGCAGCAGCCAGGTCGAAGCGAGGGGTCTCCTTTCCAGAAGAGCCCAAAAGCAGCGCGCATCAGTGTTCAACTTGGTGCTGCTGGAGTCTCTGGAGATGTAACCCCTAACTGCAATGCTGAAAGGATTAAAAAAAATCATTTGGTGCTGAGAGATAACAAGCGGATATGGCCAGCAAATAGCACTTATAAAATGCCAGTGGAACAAATTATTTAGAAACGTCTGTTAGTAGAAACTAATTGAATACTGTGTAGCAGGATGCAGCCAAGGATTAATGAGAGAGAGAATGAATAGGCATGTGGATCCCCTCATCTGTTTCCCTTCCCAAAATAGCCTGTTTCTAGGGCCAGGATGGGTAGGAGTAGAACGCTGAAACAATTGGACACACAAACACTGTGTGAGCATAATTATGTTGAAGAAAAATGACAGCATCGTTAAATGGATGTAGAGGGTTGCTGCAACTCCCGCGTGGGTAATGCAGGAAGCCTGATGGTGAATGGCTTGAGTAAAAGGAGGTGTTTCCACTTGTTCTGTGGCCGCTGGTCACAATCCAGCCCTTACTCTTCTGTTCGTAACAGTGGTATTTTTGACTGCGTTTGAAATTCCCCACAAAATGCAAATGCTGATATGTTTTTCTGGTCAAAGTATGGGCTCAGCAGCCTCACCTGGGCCCAAATTCCAGTTTCCTTGTGGTGATAGGGATAGGGCAAATCTCTTCAGCTGTGCTCCCTGGGAAACGTGCCACAGATGTGGTTCGCCCCTGCTGCTGGGAAGGTGTTTCTCCTTCGCAGGAAGCGTATGCACGCATGTGCATGTGGTTGTTGGGGCAAGGCCTGGACCCTGCAGTAACTTGGATGGTGATCGTTTCAGCTAGAGCCTTCTGGCAGCATTTTGCACCCTAATAATAGCAAAACCATGAGTTTAACTACCCTGGAACAGTCTGTTGGCTCAGGGAGAAGATCTAGTCTCATTAGTTCGTTCTGCGTCTTTATTCCATCCCATCGGCACAGAAGCAGAAGGGAAATCAGTACTAATGATAGATTATTGTAAAACTGGATCACTTCACTAAACCAGCAAATGTAAACAACCCCTCTTCTTGAAACCCCTTGGAGGATAAAGAAAAACAATAAACAGTAAAAAGCACGCACAGATGGATGTTGTTCTGATAGTAATGTGTTGTATTGAAAATGTTGGGAGGGAAGGAATGCTAATCATGCAAAATTGTAGGCAGCGAGGTCAGGAGGAAAGCACTGATCTGTAAAGGTTTTTCGTTTGTGGGCTAGCTCAAAACTCTGATTTGACTAATATATCCTCGAAGGTCTTCTGGCTTGGGCCAGCCAGGCTTGTTACCTGTCATGCATGTGATCTTGCTAGTATACTGGCACTATAGAGGATTCATGTACTGGAAATAATTTATAAATGGAACTATGTTCCTTTGTTTTCTATATAGGGACAGAAAGTAAATAAGAACTAACTTATATAGAGAAGTGTTTACTCTAAGAAATGTGTAGGGTTATGGTAGAGTCAAAGCAGTCTCTTAAGGACCATTGTTTTTGTTTAAAGTTGAAAGCAATTATTTTTCTTGGATGATAAAGTAAGCATAATTCAGGAGAGCCTGGAAGGAGTTAATTGTTGAATTGCTATAATTGCACATGCATCTTTTGCTGAAGTATATTACTGAGATACTGTATGTGTTTCTTCAGTTCTTGACCTAATAACAGTGCAATTTTTTTAAAAAGGTTAGACGTCAAACGTGTAATTGCCATCTAAGATTGTTTTAAAACTGGAGCAGTGAAGAGTAGGAGTTTTCCTAGAACTGAATTCAGAGTTGTTACTCTAGGAAAAAAGCATGGATGATAACTTTGAGCCAATTCTTTGGAGCCTTACCAAATTAAAACTCTCTGAAAGTGCTGTGAAGCTGGCAGTTTTGTCCTTGTCATAGAAGAAGGTAGCTTAGCATCCTGGTTATCTGATGTTTTCCACTGTAGTCTTAGTAATTCATCCCTGAGCAAAACAGACCTATATATTGTACCAAAAGGGGAAGAACTGCCTGTGAGGTGGTCTTTACTTTTTGTTGATTGACCTTTTCTCTTCTTAAGGTAAAATGGAACCTTTTTGTTGTTGTTAATTAACTTTTTTTTTTTCCCCAAAATTTGATTTCTAGCTGATGAATTTAGACGGAAACTGGAAGAACTGGAGAAAGAGAAAAATTCTTTAAAATTTCAGCTTCCTTCAAGACATCCTGCAGTTAGGAGTTTTTTGGATAGGTTTGTTACCCAAGTTCAAGCAGCATTGCGCTGGGCTGCCGATCATCAGTAAGTTTGTTGATTTCTTATTATGTAAAATGCTACTTCTGTTTTTCTCAAAATGCAGAATACAATTTGAGTAATATTAATAAAAAGTTTTAAGGACCGTTTAACATATCAATATGGAACTTGTTTGTGAAAATCCCCCATCCCCCCCTTTTTTTCTTTCTGCAATTCTTTCAGAATGATGCTGAAAGACATCGATCACAATGAACTGGTGAATTAAATGGAACTTATCTCACTGATGTTGAGTGGGCATGGGATTGAGTCCTTGACACAGCAGCTTGAGCATACAACAGCAAGGCAGCTTGAGCAATGGTTCCCTGTGGAGTTAATTCTGATGTTCTTTTCCAGGCAATGAAAAGATATATTTAAATATAAAGTAAAAACAGATTCTTTTTTGATATGAATAGATCTTTGGGATCTTCCTTTTATGCGTCACTTGTTAGGTGGCAGTAATGTACTCAGCATTGTACGAAGTCACAGAAATAAATTCTCAGCCTTCTCTTGAAGGGATAACAACTTCAAAGATTGGGGGAATGCGAGATGTGTTGGATGACCCAAGGGAGGTAGTTAACTTAGGAAGAAAAAGTCTCAATTTCTAGGTCTGTCTTCAGCGATGCTATGGTTACTGTTGTTAGAAGAAAGAGGATTCTTTGTAGGTATTGGAAGCTATTCTGAAATGCAGTAACACAGATGAAAGAAGGAAAACCTGTTTTCTGGCAGCTTGTACATAAAAAGGCTGCAGTGTGCTAGTCAGTACATTTGGGTGTAATTTTTTAGACATGAAAATTAGATAAAATCAGCACAGATAATAGGATTTTATTGCAGAATTTGAAACTTTTAAGGGTACTTTTAGCCTCTATTTATAGTATTTAGTAATGAGGCAGGTCTAAACCAAACTGCCCTTCCTCAGAGCTGTTTCCTTCTACGTTCTAAAGCCCTAAGCAGCTGTTTTACCGTTTCTTAAAGATTAGGATACAGCATTCAGTATTTTGTCATTAAGATGTGTTTGCTTTATGCATTAATTTGTAACGATGACTTTGGCTTTAGAGGTGGTCGTGTCTTCGGTGCCACAGAAATTAAGTCACTAAAGCATCCTTGAAATACATAGTCTGCTTAATTGTTTTCCTATATAATGTGTATATAATATATATTTTGTATATAATATATATATCATATATACACTTGTGAAAGTGTTCCTGTTCTTTGGATGACGGTATCTGCAACTCTGCACAGGTCTGAGAGCAGTGCACTCTTCAGGGTCACACGAATATACTCTTCACTTTTCTGTCTCATGCACACTCCTTTCTTTGAGTTTGAGTTTGAGTTTGACTGTTGTTGTGACACCCTTTCTTTTTCTGGCTTGATTCTTGTAGCTTTTCACACTGCTTTATCTGTGGTGTGATTCTCTTGTTGGTGTAGCAAACATACCCTTTGTCTTCAATACTGGTGTTTAAAATTTTTCTCTTTCCAACAATATTTTTAGACAGTACAGGGTGGAAAACATGACCATTTCTTCAAGGAAAATTTGTAGGCTTCAGTTTTATTTTAGTTTCCAATTTCAATTGGAACAAAACCAATATACCCAAGATTTCTTTTTTCACCTGGAAAATTGAAAAGATGATCAGACTAGCCCCAGAAGACCAGATCATTGCAGTTTTACTGTAGTTAAGCCATTCTCATCTTTTTGCAAATAAAGAACTTTTTAAATGAAAAGTGTGTAAGGCAGGTTATTTATTTAATACATAATAGTGAAATTCATGCCCTGGTTTGGTTTTATTTGTTTAAATTATGAGATGAGGTTTTAGGTGAATGCATTTGGTGTTGACGCAGGCTATTGGGGGCAGGTGGAAGAAGCCAAGGTTTGGTTATGTTTAGTTTAGGAACAAAACCGTGTATGTGTGATCACCCAGGTTTGGTGAGATGAGAGATCTTGTTTCTGTTTCTTCAGTACCAAGTAGGCAGATGTTCATGGGGTTTTCAAAAGAGGTTCTGAGAATAACCTATGTCTGTTGTGGAATGTTCTCTAAATCTTGACCGGCCACTCAGAAATGTCTATTGCATACAGCTGTTGGAGAGGTGCAGCTCTTACTAAAAGAAGGCAGCTTCAGAGCCGCTGAGAAGTGTGGTGTGTTGGAGCTGCAGCAATCTGTAATGATTGTAAGGCACATACACAGCAATGGCCTGGCACCTCATAATATGGGTGTCTATTTGATCTGTTTTTTTGTTACAAAAATATGGTTGCACTGTCATTATGTCTATTTTGTTTAAATATTAATGCCATTTATTTTAGTACCAGGGTTTTATTTTGCTTTTTCAATACATTCTTCAGCCCACAGAAAGGAATGCGTGTCTTCTGATGGTCCTGCAGAGGAGATGGGAACCTCTTGTTCTACATGCTTGTTAAACAGCTGTGTATGAGATCATAATTGTGTGATTAATCATGCTTAAACCAGACTTGTGATGCATGTTTTGTACGTGGCATGGATGTATTTGCTTCGCAAGATTACAGTGGGAAGTCATGCTTCAAAAACATGCTTTGTTTTAAACAAGATATTGAAATGCATCTCTGCCCTTTATGTGAAAATGCACGCACTTGTCTCTAGAGATGGACACAGAAATGCAATTGGCCTTGCAAGCACGCATGCCTCTATGCAGGAGTGTGCAAGACAAAACAGGTTTGCATTGCTTGTAGGTGCATTTTGAGAGGCTGATTATAGACTTGACACTTAATATAATGTACTGGTTGCCTTGGGGTCCAATCATGCAAAGATTTTACAGCTGAGGGTTGTACTGACCACTGTGAGGATTCCTGGTGACTGTGATTTTGAAAGAACTCGCTGTGCAAGGGAGAAGTAAAATTTGGCATCGTGGAGCAAACACTCCAGATGATCTCTAATGTAGTCTCCAAAAGCTGACAGAAGCTGCAAAAATGGCTTTGGCAAGTTTCTAAACTTCTGTCTAAGAGATTTTTCTCTATATTGATAGAAATTACATGCCTTAGTTTTGTCTCTTTCAAGGCAGTGATGGATAAATTTCTGAAATATGAAAAAGCTGGGGGAAGCCTGAAGCTATACAAGTTTTCCTTTTTCCTTCTTCAGCGTGTTGTAAAAACAGTGTAAATGTTTGAGATAATAAAGGAAGATATGCCAAGGAAAAATCTCTTGTTCTCTAACTGTATCTGCTTAAGATGTAATCATTCTGGTGATGGTATGTTATGACTCTGAAGGTAACATGTAGCATTCTGTTCTATTTAATCTTTGAGATGTCGATACTTGATGATAATGCTGATTTTTAGCTTTTGTCATTTATTTTTTTTTCCAAAGGGTTAGACATGAAGAAACACAGCTTTGGCATGAAAACGAACATAAACTTTTGAGATCCACTTACCAGGAGAGGATGCAGGTTTTGGCCACAAAACGAAACCAACTTTTTCAAGAAAAGAAATGGTTACAGGTAACAGGATTGCAAAGTTGTCCATAAGAACCAGTGCTGTGTGGCGAAAAAGCTTGTAAGCTGTCACGCAGAATTAAATAAATTTATTGTAATAGTGACTTTGCTTCTGTGCAGCAATTAGAGCCTTGGCTGTAGTCCAGTTGATAATCTAAGTGATGATTGGAGATGGCAGCCACAGGAGTTGTGTTAATCTCATTATGGAGAAGCAGAACTGGAAGGCTTGGTGGCTGGTGTGCATGCTTTAACTTTCCTCATTATCTTTTTAAGTGTGCTCTTTATGTTCTAACTGGCCATTTTAATATTTCAATGATTTTCAGAAATTTTTATTCGAAGACAAAAGGTTTTCATCCATTTCTGGTTAGCACTGACTAGAAATACACAGTTCACCAGCTTTTGTTCCTAAAAGATGATTGATGCATTTCATAAGGATGAAGGAATCATCACGGAGCAGTTGGCATTTGCCAACAATAGCTTTACACTGACACGTGATGTCACAACGTGGTAATTTGGCAAATGGAATGTTTTTAAGATGGCTTCTGTCCAATTTTAAATTTGCAAGCCTTATAAGCAAAATTTAGCTCTTTCTTTTCACTGTCCTTCAAAAAATCTCAGTTTACTGTCTAGTACAAGTCTTTCCTCCATCTCCTTTTAAACCTTGGTGAGCACACTCAGCAATGTGACATCTTAGCTAGTAGGTCTAGTTTTTTTTTCTGTGGTCTTGCCTTGAAATCTCATTATTTTTGATATTTTTCTTCCTTTCGTGGATCAAATAGTATAAACATCTGTGTGTTTGTGTACACATAAATATATATAAAACATAGAAAGAAATAGAGAAAAGCATTTTAGATGGCCATTGCAATATCTTATTTAGGTGAAGTGTCTTTTCTATCCTAGTCATCACCTTTGCATCGTTTAGATTTATTTTATCAACACCTAAGAGGAGACAGTGTAGTTCAACATTATCGGTGTCCAGAAAACTATTTTTGATGACCTAGATATCCAGCCAACCACCTCAAGATACTCAACTGAAAATTGCTGCACTTAAAACATTAGTGGATGTGGAGTCTTTATACTTGCTCCAGGTGAATCTTTATTTCTGTGTAGTTATACTAGGGACAAATTAGCCACATTGCTGTACAGGCATGCTATTTATGAGCATTTGATCAAAATCATCATGAATTTGAGGTTCTGGAGAAAGCTTACCTATGCAGTTTGGTAGCTCCCAGCATCCCTTAAGGATTGCTTCTGCCCAAAATCTGACGTGATCTGAAATCATCATTATTAATTTTTTCTTTTTCCTCAACCCTACTTTACTTTCCTTTTCCTTCTGCCCTCTCTCTTGTTGGTTCTGCATTGTCTTCAGGGATTTAAGAACCTGTGACAGTATGTAAAATTTACATATTAATGTTTCTACTGCAGTCTGTACTTCGTGAAGAACACCAGTCCGTAAGTGAAGCTGGAGGTTTACAATCAGTACTGATTAACTGTTGTGTTAGAAATCCCAGCTTAAACTGAAATCCACGAAGTAAAACTCCAGTTTATGTTTAGTGAGCCGAGTATCATCTGCTGCTCCATGCTGGGACTGTAAGTCCTTTTTATCTGTCCCTGGAGCCTGACCAAGAGCACATTAAAGGCTTCTTGGTGTTTCTGGAAAAGAATGTGGGAGAATTCCAGTTTACTGACTAAAATTTCCATTCTCCCAAGAATGCCTGTGAACTATTCCTGAGCAGAACAGCTTTCTCTCTGCGAATGCAGATTGTGTGCTTCTGGTATCTATTTATGTTGTAAAAACATTTCAGTACTCAAAGTGTGTTTGTAAAACCAAATTCTGTTCATCTCCCTCTCTGTTCCCATGTAGGTTGCTTATTGCGGTGATTGCAATTACTACGTTTTCACAGAATATGAAGGTCTTTGTGTTAAGTAGGGCCTATTAAGATTTTGGCAGTCTTCCCAAACCAGTAACACAGAGACAGAATTGTCCTTTGTGCGTGCTAAAAGCCTGATTTGAGACTGAAAGAAACAAAACTGATGGTTTTGGCCTGCTGACCTTTCTGTCCTTGACAAATGCCTGTGGGTTGAAACGTGGGCCACTCTGTTCTCGTTGCTAAATCTAAAACCAAAAAAGGAGGAAAATAATTGACGAATCTAGTGTTCAGCACTAATATAGGTTGGAAATTTTTTGAGCCAGTCAACCTTTTAACATGCAAGGGCTGTTTCTTCTGGGTTTTTTTTGGTGATACTCAGGGAGCTTGTTGCAGTACGACAAGCCTGAAAGCATGTTTGTTGACAAAGTGAGCATTTAGTGAACTAAAATTTGCTTAAATTACATCGAAAACCTTAAAAGAATATTGAGGTTTCAAAGTGAAGCACTCCAAAAGCAAAGAAATGTCAAAGTCAGTTATCTGTGCATATTATGTATGTTTTATGAGAGTCTTTATGTGAGCGTGCCTGTTTTGTGTCATCCCTCCCCCGGGTTCCTGGGTTATATGTTGTTGAAGATGGAAAGTGCTTGTTCAGGTATTCAGAATACCATTTTAATCTTCATTACTCAGTGTTCGGTCCCAGAACCCTTTTACTGAATGCCACTCAAACTCTCTTTTGGATGCAGATTTATTAATTTGTGAATGGGCTTTTTTTACAGCATTAAACAACATGGCATCTAAGTGATTAAAACCCACTTAATTTTATCTCCATAATGTCGCTTTGGGTGAAGAGATAGTCTTATTGCCATTTTACAGACAGAATGGAGGAGTGAATTGCTATGAAAACCTATATGGTAGTTTCTAATATCAGTTATAATGCCTAGTTAGACCTGAAAAAGTTTTGTTTGTGGGTGGTTGTTTTTTTGGGTTTTTTCCTCATTTTTCTTTTTCACTGGACTGAATATGGTCAGAGGATGGAATTATGAGCTTTGATTTCTGTTGAGAGTCTATAGATAGCACTTCAGAGACCCCTCTTGTTGGTTGTATGGAAAACGATGAACATTCAGTCTGTGGAGATAATAGTTTCTGTCACTTGCGAAGTTTCGCAGGATGGTAAGAAATGTAGAAATACAATAAAATTCTCCAGTATGGTATTAAACTACTTCGATAGCAAGTAGTTCTCTGTGTGTGTGTGTGTGTGTTTGTTGTTTGGTTTTGCTTTTGTTTTTTTCCCCTCACTTCTCAAATTCTGGGACAGATGAGCCAAGGGCCACATATTAAATAACTTTATTAACTCAGCAACCCAGACTCCTTCACGAAGTGCTTTTTCCTTGGGTGCAAGCTATCTGTTTTCAAGGAAAAATTAGATTGTGTTCTTGCAAGAGACATCAGTATCATAATGCATAGGGTTTGAACTTCTGGTAAGAAGAGTGCAACTGACCTTGAAGCTCTGGTCATTTTAAGCCAACGTAGGAATTTCGTTCGGTTAATCAAAATTAAATATTATTAATCAAAAGGACTGGCCAGACAGTGATTCACCAGCTGCATCCTGTGCCCAATGTTTAATTGGAAGCCTAGTGGAATTATTGCAGGAATATTCTGCAGGAGGACAGAGAGATGGTTGATCAGATAGCTGCCAGTCTGTAGCAAGATTCTGTTGTCATGGTTGAACTGAGGTTTTGGGGTTTTTGGAGGAGTTTTAAACTTGGAAATACCCATGTATTTTAAAGGTAAAATGTGTCTGACAGTTGCTGTTGGAAGAGGAACCTGAAATTTAGTGGTGAAATGGAGGTAGGGAGTTTCCAACTGTGGAAGCACTAGATTTTCTAAATATAACAGATGTAAGAATTTTTGTGTGTCAACAAAAAGAATGTCTTCTTGTTTAATATTGTGCTAAATTGGACAACCTTAACTCATGCTACTTCTGAGACTTGTACTGAGACTTCTTCTAGGGGCGGAGGGGTTTCTTTAATAGGGTTCATAGTAAACTCATGTTTCTTTTCTATGCAGAAAGAAATTGAAGACCTCCGAGCAAGACTGGCCATATTAGAAACAAAAGATCAACAGCTGAGAAGAGAAATTGAAGAGCAAGATAGGCTTATTCAGTCACAGGACTGTGAACTGACTGCTTTGCTTGGCTGTGTTTCTCTTAGAGAACTACAGGAAGTAAGCAAGGCTGTGGATGACACTTTAGCATCCTCCTATCAAATTCCATTCAGTCTGGATCTTCCAGGGACAATAAAGAGGTATTTAAATTTCAATACGTTGCCAGTGGTGCAGTCATGTATCTCGCTCAATGTACTGTTGAAATGGCTGTCAGTTGTTTTCTTCGTAATTGTGCCAGCTAATTAGCTGGATTCAGACACTTTTAAAATTTTCAGAGAACAGATGTTGAAGTTCTAATATTAATATGCTTCCTCAGGAAGGAAGACTTCGTAGTTATTTGGAAGTCTTGCACTTAGTATTTTTTTTTAATGGTAGAGAGCCACCTACAGAAGGCATATGTATCCATCAATAGTTAATACCTATCGTCAGTTTAAACTATTAATTGTTAACTGGTGGAATTTTTTTGCCCAGCTTGGTAATGCAATAATTACAACACATTTCTCACAGCCTGAAAGTGTATTCTAGGCACCATCCAAATAAATATTAGAGATGCTTCTTGCTTCGGTGAACTTCCAATCATGATAAAGTCCGATGTGATGAGTGTTAGGCTCAGACCATGGACTCGAGGTAGTGAGGGAGGGGATGCAACATGAAGACTTTTGGGACATCTACAGTTAAATGCATAGCATATGGTTCCTTTAAATGGAAAAGTAGCTACTTTTGGAAACTTTCTGAAATAACCTCATCTTTATTTACAAAAGCAATAGAAGCGCTTGGGGCCTAACCATACTGGCAGTCAATGGGACATGGGTAATGGAACTTTGAAAGTGTGTTACTGCTGCTGTGTCACCAGGACAAAATAAAATTTCTGTTTATCCGAACTTGCATTTCTTCCAGATAAGCAATAACTATGTTGCTTGCATTTTTTTTCTCCCTTCATGTTTACTGAATTTAGTTTGGTTATATTAAGATTCATGAGAAATTGCTGCTCATGTGTGCTAATTTATACAGTTTTTTTTAAACTCAGCAGAACATTTCATAGAGGACATACTCCTCTCTTCTGAGATTTGTTTAAAATTTTAAATTAGGTTATGGGAAATAGTTTCTTGAATTAAATTTAATTTGTTTTAACAGTGTCTTATACCTGTGATTCTGAGATTGAGGAATGAAAGGTCTCAAGCAGTCTGTTGAGAACCCATGCTTTGATTTGAGTTTTCTTAGTATTGGATTTGCTTATGAAAGAATATTCAGATTTATTTTTTTTCCTCACATTGCTGATGCAACATTTGAGTTGCACCTAAGTCTTTGGGAAGTTATTTAAAGATGAGTTAAATTAGTACTATTCTGGAGGAACTTGCTTAGAGTTCTTTGCTCGCTAGCACCATGAATAACACAGTCACTTGAGGGAAAACAGGTGTTTGTTATTTGAAGTGGGTTCAGAACTTTAATGAAGATTTAGAATTAATTTCTTTCCTTTCTGTTCATTTTTAAAAGATGCCTTGAATGGAACCTTTCTGTTTTAGTTTTGTTTGTTGATCAACTTCATCTCACCAGGGCCAATGATGAGGTGCTTCTTCTCTCTTTACTGTAGCTGGAGTTCCCCTGTTGCAGGTGCATAAAGATAAATGCTGGTTTGGGCTGCACAAATAAGCACACTTAGGCAGGCATCTGTGACAGCCTTTGAGAACAGTTTAAATCTCCTGTATCAGGTTGTAGTTGGGTGTTCTTGTCAAGCCCCAAAACTTTTTCTGACCAGAACTAATGGCAATGAAACAGATGCCCACCTGTGGCATGGTCATGTGGAAGCTAGAGTCCTTGGTTCCGTACATGGAAGCTCAGCGTATAGGTCTTCTTCAGCCCGACTGGATCTGAACCTATAGCCTCAGACTAAGCTCTTACCTGCCAAGGATTTCAGTGGCCTAGCAGGGAGAATGCTGCATTGCAGTTTTTAAGCTGGGACTTAATGTGTCCAGGAATGCAAAAGCAGAAATCTGGTAAAAGGCCAGAAGGCTAACAGGCAAGAGGAGACCTGGCTCTGGGAGAGTGAAAGTAGAGAGGATTAATGGTTATAGCACTCAGCTGAGATGAGAGAGAGACCTGGTGGTCATAGTTGTTCAGGGAGTTGGCACCTGTCCATCAGTGAATTGCTAGATTTCTTTTTTTCTCCTTCTTCCCAAATTAAAAGCAAAGTGAGCTGGCAGGAACATGTCAAACCTGGCTGGTGCAGCCTTTCAGAGAAGCAAGGCACCACTTGCTGTCTCTTCAGCAGCTTTTCTCCTCTCTGTAGGACATGGTGGTGCTCTCTGGATTAAAAATGCTCTGTAGGTGTTTTCTCTACATGATGTGGCTTCTTGGTCTGATATGTCCCTTGCAAAATCTGTGCAAGTGTTGTATATGCTGTGCCTGCTGCTCTACTGGAAAATGCACAAGCTGTTGGGAGCACACACTGAAATCTTCAGTCCAGCTGTGTGACTCAACCACTTGCCTTTATCATGTGGCCTCTTCCTTGCCTTTGGTTCTCAAATCTCTTCCCCCAAATTATTTTCTACTTCAAGTAGCTGAAAGCATCCCACAGCTGCGCTTGAATGATGGTCAGCAGAGAGATTTCCAGCATGGGTTCTCTGCCACTTCTTGCTTTCAGGGCAGGCTATATATCCAGAAGGGCTGAGGGTAAGAAAATGCTCCTGCAGTGGTTGCCGTTATTTTACAGTGAGAGTTAGGCTTACTGTGAAACTGAACAGCGATGGGAGTCTTCCTTTTAAAGCTGTGCAGTCCATCATACCTCAGTGATCTGATGTCTGCATCCAGTCATGTTCTGTTCTCTCTTTCTGTAAGATGGAAAAGCAGTAAGATGTCTGGTGTGGATATACTTCCTGTGTGCCTGCGGGCATCCCTTACATTGTCATACTATTATGGAATAATTTAGGAGGTCATCTTGTCAAACTCCTGCTCAAAGCAGGGCCACAATTTCCAAGTGAGATCAGGACACTCAGGGCCCATCTGTCTGAGTTTTGCATGTCTCTAAGGATGGGGATTTTGCAGCCTTGCTAGGCATCCTACATTTCACCACCCTTACTGTGAACTCTTCCCCCCCCATATCTAGCCAGAATTTCTATTATTGCAATTTGCATTGGCTTATTCTAAATCAGTACTTGTGAAAGGCACTTGTATATTAGGTAGCAGGTTAAAATACTTGATGAAGCCAGTTTAGCATATTAGTTTTAAATTCCAAAGTCTTAGGATATTGAATGTGAAAGAGATTTTTCTGGAAACACACATTTTATTTTATGAATCATTGCAGAGAAAAAAATTTTAAAATCTTCTAAAATTAAGGCTATCTGTGTGAGAAATAAAGCTATTACTCATGCACATATACTAAAGATCAGTGTTTATGTCAAAGTCGTTCAATATTGATGGGCTGTAAATTACAAGCTCCTGGCTATTGGGTTGCAAGATACTAAGTATTTATTCTAACGGCATTGTACTAGTCAATAAAGTCCTGCTATAATGTGCTTTTGCATAATTATTTGTTGGGTACATGAATTGCATTCAGTACTGGAATAACACATGGCTGATGTGAAGCATCTCTTAAGACAGTCTGTGCTATAATGAATCATATTGAGTGACTTGCAGTTCACTATAAAATACAAATTGTTTTGCTTTTCTTGGTCTAAATGCTATTAAGTAGCAACTTACTAAAGCAAACTTCAGGGAACATGAGAGAACATCTTAAATGAAGACTAATTACCCAGAGAGAAGCCTGCGGAAGCAAGAGAGCAAGTCAATGTAATGTTGGGTTGAGCATTGTTTCTAAGCTTATTTTTCTTGTCAAACGTTGTTATTTTCAGGAAGATTAATAATCCTTTGTTTTGTCTTGTTTATCTTCGGTGTGTGGTGGACTTCTTGAAAACAAAAAGCCTTTGTCAGTAACTATAGCATGCTTTTGAGTGTGTACGATTGGGAAATGTTAAACACGTTACCCTGGACTCTTTCTTGTGGGCTGTTGGAAGCTGAGGTTAAAACCTGGCTGGTTAACGTGCAGACAAATATGCTTGCTTGTGTTTTGACAGGGATTCTCATCGAGGTTGAGACCACAGAATGTGGTGGTTTTGCTCATCTAGACAGGCCTACTTGCTTTTGGTAAACTGAAGGATGTAATCGTTACTATAAAATGAGGAAATGGCAGTGCAAAAGCTTAGTTTGCCTGCGTGGGGTTGTGTGGAGATGTGTTTAAAAGGTGGGAGCACCTGGTGTTGTGTGTACCACGACACATGTTAGTGTTTTAACTGAGGATGACATACTGAAATCAGAGGAAAATAGGTCTGAGTCTTTCAGTGTGGAGTACTTTCTCCTGGAGATTGCAAAAGGTAACAAAATATTTCATTTCCATATCCTCTACTGAAGGGGACACCATTTCAGAAATGTACATTTTAAACTAATGTATCTTAAATTTTCTAATTATAAAATAAGACCATGTTAATTATTTGACTTATTCTCTTTAGTACCTGTTGTTTCCTTTTTTTGATTTCTTTTCATTTCACAGTGAAAACCAGGGAAGCCTGTTCATATTTAGCTTCATTTAGCATTTTCTCTTTTGGTTTTATCCATATCTACAGATGCATGTGACTGTACAACATATAATCCTTAAAATAAATTGCACAGTTCCATCTGGACTATTGTCTGGGCACTGAATGCTGGTTGAAGGAAATAAATTCAATTAAATATCTTTCAAAATATTTGAATACTTCACCCTTTCTTCTACCCTTCCCATGGAACAATTTTTAATTAGGAGGAATTTGTTCCACAGTGAGTGTGTGGGATTTTCTGAAGATAGGGAAATTCTCTCTTCTGTATATTAGTTGTTACAGTACTGTCGTGGCCAGTGGCACAAGGAACTGAACTTGAAGTTTTATGCAACCAGTTCACTCTGCTTTAGTGATGCCTGGAGCTCATCTGGCAAAGATTAATTCAAAGTGAAATACAAATGCTCAGGGGGTTGAAAACCTTATTAGTTGGAATATACTCAGAGCATTCAGCAACTTCAGTTGAGGCCAAAGCCTGATAAAGGCAAAAAAGGTGGGTTTCTTTAGAGAAGTTGGTTTACTTGGAAAAAGTTGGAAAAGAACACTTAAACATAGTTTCACATATTAATTTAGGAAAAGTGGCATTCTGAATGGGCTGTTGTGTACTGTTATTAGGAGAGACGATGTTGTACATGTTTTGTTGTTCTTCAAAGTATATGTCCACGTGAAATTTCTAGTCAAATTAGTGGTTAGCAAGCTGCGTGAAATTACTGAGAAAGTCTGAATGCAGCCATGTTTATTCACATCAGCCTTTCAACAAAAATCTTAGCCTTAAAGAGCTGTATTTAGAAGAAGCAAAATTGCACCCTATCCTTTCAAAAAGATATCTGTTGTTTGCTAGATAGCATGCAGTCTACGCAGGAAGGTCCTTTTTAAATATGTGGTTTGAAGTTTTCTTTGGCTATTTCTGTGAAAATGCATACATATCAAAAAATACCCTCTGGGAATAAGAAGGTAGCATGACTACAAAGAGCAGAGGGATGAAATGGCTTTATAGCATCAAAAAGTTTCTACTGCAGTGCATGGGCTGCTAATGTTCCTGACTGTGTGCTGGGCCTGTGTGTAGGACAGCAGAGAACTGAATTGTACTTTTAATGCCAGATGCTGTCAGAGTTTTACTTCTGGGTTTACTACTGGGGTTTTTGGGTGGTTTGGAGCTTTTTTTGTCTTCGCTTTTTCCCAATTTCACAACCTTATTGGTGTTTAATTACAAGTAGAAAGCAATGTTGGTAGGTAGGTTAGAGGCAAAATAATCTAAACTGTTTTTTTTAAAAGATCTTTCTGAATATTTTCAGGAGAGACTCCTATGCTTGGTTATGAGTCAGACCATGAAGACCCCAGTGGTTTAGCAGACCTCTAAGCACACTGCATCGTTACGGAACTTCCGGCCTCATTTGGTGCGGGGGAGGTTTTAGCTGGTCCTGGGACTGGCTGTACATGGAATTGTTTTCAGCAAGTCACTGTTGCTTTCATTTTCCCATGCAACTTAATTTACTTACGGGTCTTTCACTTGGTGGCTGGTTTTCACATGCTGCGTCATCAGGTATCTGCCTTGGGAGGATGTTAGCAATCCTGTGGTGCTCCTTGGCAGAAAGGCTTTCTGCCCTTCTGATGAGACTTTCCCCCTCCTGCCATCAGTTGTCAGTACTTGACAGCCACTTGCCTTCCCAGATACTGTTGTATTTCACCGATGGTGGTGTAAGCATGGGTGTTGTGTGCATGTGTCCGGTCTGTATGAGATTCTTGCTCCTGTGCTGTGTGAGAGGATGAAGCTTCTGGGCTCTGTCCTCTGTTCTGTTCCCTGTTTTGTGTGGCAATCTTGTTTTTCTCCTTAAAAATATGTCTCTCAAACCCACAGCACACTATCTGTCCACATGGTATTGCGGTAAAATATCAAAAGTCCAGGGAAAGGATAATATTAAAAAGGAATGCAAGTAAGTAAAATAGGTAAGTGAGAGAAGAGACCTTTTCTGCCTTTGTTTCACTCTTACAGATATGCATGATGAAATGAGTGTGTTGAGCTGTCAGATGCACAGATGAAACAGTTAACTTGTGTAGTGGCCACTGCAGCTAAGGCTTCATCACCAGCTAATAGTAGCGAAGAAGAGAGAGCTCTCAGTCACCTCGCTAGTTCAGTTATTTTAGCTTTGCAGGTCTTCAGGAATTGAAAAAAAGGTGTTTGCATGTGAAATACACCATGTGAAGAAGTGCTGCACAGCCCCAGAAACTGCTCTCCCTTTTGTTCACTTCTGTCCCGGTCATAAGGTCTGGACATGAGTCTTCAAGGCTTCAGGTGGTTTCAGTTCCTCCCCAGGCCTGTCCATGTTGACTTAATTTCAGTCAGTGATAAATCACCTTCCATGACATGAGCACAATACACAGGTTGCTTTGAGTATTTGCCTTACTGCCTTGTTTTAGAGCCCTTTCATGCTGCTCTGATCTACTTTTTTAAAAACTTAACACAGAGTTTTCAAACTGTTCTCTGTGGTAGGAAACGTGTCTCTGTGTATGCTACGAGCTGAATGAAAATACGATTTGCGTTCTTAAAATATAGCCAATACCACTGCTGCTACTATAGCTAGGTGTAGGAAAGATGGTATGGTGCCCTGTTTATTTAATTGTAGTTCTTTTGTTTAATTATCCATTGATCCGTTCTATTCTGTATGCTACAGCCTCACAAAACCTCTGGCAGTGAGCTTGCAGCAGAGGAGCAGAGCCAGAGAGGATGTTCCCCAGCACCTGGGGAGGACTCTGCCCTGGAAATTCCCTGGACTTTCTGCCCTTGGAGCGACTGGCTGCACAGCCAGCTTCCTCTGCCACAAGGGACTTTTTGAGGGGAAACTCCAAATTTTGTGTCAAATGTCACAGCCCAACCCAAGCTTTGATAATAGGATTGTCTCATTTTCAGCTAGTCCCACAGCTGGATTTGTGTTCGAGAAGGCCATCATCTTGGCTTTCTCAGAGTTGGCCGCAGGCTTTTGTGAGAGGCTGAGTCATAGGTGAAAGAAGAGGTCTGCCTCTTCCTTTGTGATGTGACTGATTAAGAGGCTCAGCTTTCTTTTTGTAGATAGATAGGTGTTTTCCTCTCAGTTTTGTCTACCTAGGATTAATTTCATTCCTTTGTTCTCTGCCTAGGATTGAAGGGTAGATTCCTTGGGCAAGTGGCTTTTGTTTCTTTTATTTCTCACTTGTAGGAGCAACTCCAGAAGGAAGAAACTGTGTACTGAAAGCCTGGCATGCCACATGGTGTATGTGCTTTAGCACATGAAGTGAATTTGCTTCCTACAAAGGTGCAAACAAAAGTCATCAGACAAGAGCTGGCAGAGTTTGAAACTATGGCAGGGGACTTCTTGAGTTGCCTGTGTCTGAGCAGAGTGCTTTGTTCTGTGGCTCAGCAGTTCATAGTGACTTTGATCCCACCGGGGATCCCTGTTGTAGGGAGGAAAAAGGGCTTCTGGTGAATTCTGCTCCCATGCTGTAGGTACTGGCCTTGCTTGGGAAGAACACGAGGAGCTGGAAGCAGAGAGAGTTCAACTCGGAGGACAGAGCCACTGCTAGAAACCTGGAGTATTTTTGAGCAATCTTAGAGGCAGTTTTTGTCCTTCCAAGCAGCATTATAGAAGGAAAAACTCCCAGCAGAAAGATGAATACAACCTGCTTTAGCACCCACGTGTGCAGTGTAATGAGGAATCTGATTTTCCCTGCTGAGCGTCTGGTTCCCCCTGCTTGCCTGAACACAATCCAGTGGGATATAGCAGCCTATGAAGTCCAGGCTGCTTATGTGCTGATTCCTCTGGATATGCATATCATGAGTTTGATTTCTCTTTAGGGAAATATGACCAGCTGTCCCAATCAAGTTATGATACTGAATTCGTTTGTTTATAGTAAAGAGAAACAGCTAACATCAATGTACAGGGACGGACCTTTTCAGTCAGTGAAATACAATGGATGTTATTCCTAGGAGAATGATTTCAGCTGCTGTGGGCAAGCTCTAGTTTTTGTGCACTCCAGGCAGATGTGGCAGAAGAATAGGGATCTCCTGACACAGAAAATCTCAGGAAAGTGTTTGGATGTGATGAACTGCTGCTGCAGATCACTGTTTGATTGTGCCTTTGTTTTCAGTCTGATGTTCCTGTCTCACGTAGCACCTGGAACAACAACTGCCACAACTGACGGAAAAGTGGTGGGAAATACAGCACCATGCGGATGGTTGGTTGAAACAGCCAGTTCGGCTGTCTGAATGGTGTGTTATTAGACCAGAGGATTCCTCAGTCCGTGGCAATGAAAATTCAGCTTGGGATCATCATTAAAGATGCCAGCAGCATCTTCAAGTGGCTGTGAAGGGGTTGTTTCTGTTGGAGTGATTTTAGGCAAAACACCCAGCTACCATACTACACAGACTGTGGTGCTGCCTCAGACCTCCTATTGTGGGCATTTAAAAAAAATATATCTTAATCATTCTTACAAAAAATTGTGAAGCATAATCTAATGCCCTGATTTTTCTGCAAGCCTCCTGTAATTGAGGCTAGTGTCTGACAGCACTACAGCAAATAAGGGTCGTCTCAGTTTAGAGTTCTTGTGTATGTAAGAGCTTCTGGGCAGGATGATGAGTTGTTATCATCCACTTCATGTAAGTATAGCTCTTTGGGAGTCGACAAAGCCAAGTACAGTCACCTAGCAACCCATGAGTCAATGGGAAGCCTTACTGGTAAACTGAGATTATACAAAGACATTGGGAAAGTATACTTCTAGTTCTGCCTCTTGATAAATTCTGAGTGGGGGAGCACATGTATTGAAGGAATCCTTGACTTAACACAACAATGAAGATATACTGCCCTGCAAAAGATCGCTAGAAAAAGAGCAAATCGTTGGAGAAAAATCAACTCTCTGATAGTTCAGAGCTAGGTACATAATCTTGGGTTCTCGTTCATATTCCTTGGAGAACTCTGTAGATTGAAATGTGCAGAAGATCCAATGCTCCGGTACCTTAAAGTACATCTCTTGATAATTTTTGTCTCAGATCAGATTAATTTTTGAGGTTGGAAGCTTCCAAGGTGACACTTTGCATTTTACTTCGAATTCAGGTGACTAGTCCTTGCAACTGCCACAAATTTCATTTTCAGTACGAATTAAACACAACTTTTGTCTCTTATTTAGTGTCAAAGTCCATGCCTCAAGAGCACTGACAGGTTTACATAGAGAAATTGGATTTTTACCACATCGGTTTAGCACCAATTCTGTGTTTTTAGCATAGTTTAACCAGCTCCTTCATCTTACAGAAGTTTTCCATGGGCAGCATTATCTAAGGGAAAATCAGTGTTTGGAAAACCCTGACTTATGTTTAAAGGATGATTTTGCTTTGCAACACAGAGATATGCTACTGTGAAAATGTCATTGTTTAAAGTCCCGTGGATCATTGCACAAAGATGAAAAGGAACTTGTGCTTGACTGAAAGATTGCTTTCCTGGTATGGTAATATGCAGATGTGTCACCCAGCCAGGCTTATGATCATATCATATAAAATGAAAATCTTGTTATCCAATGTCTTCCTTGTTTAGGTAGAATCAAACTTTGTGGTAGAGAGTTTATAAAGAAAACAAAAAGTGCTGTTTCACTCTAGTGCATTTAATGCAGTCTAGCTCTGAATATTCTTAATAGTGCAGAAGTGTAGGACTGGCAACACCCTGGTAGGTCTTGTCCTGATAAAAAATCTCATATGGTATCTATAATAATGGATCTGTTGATTTTACTAAAAACTTTAAGTGTAGGTATGTTTTCTTATTTCTTCTTTTAGTCCTCGTTGTACATGTGTAGCTTAAAGCTGCCTCTTGTTATAGTTTTGTTCAAAAGCTTTTTTTCTGATTTGTCTTCAAAGCTTTTTGAGATATGCACATCAAAGGAACTGTAAAAGTACAAGAAAGTTATTGATTGTTTGATTTGATTTTTGTATTGTGGATTTCTTCCTTAAAGGCCCAGTGAAGTCCCTAGACTTAAGATTTTTGGTGGTTTTTTGTTGGATTTATGCCTTGATGTAGACTGTAGCAGATGTTTACAACAAATCTTTCCCTAGTAGCACTTCTGATTTCTTTTGCAAAGGAATGGACAAAGGTTTTTTTGGAAGGTCAGCTTCTGTTTGCCGTTAATAGCAAGATTACAGGTGTAGGGCTTGATTTATACGTTTTCAACTTTTAAGAGAGTACAGCTGCTTGTGACTTCAGAATCGGAGAAGAAATCATGTTAGAAGACTGAAAGTTGGAGAAGTCATGCTCTCTGCAGGCTGTGACCATTAGGAGGTGGTTATCCTTTGCAGGCAGTCTCATTGCTCCGGCCAAATTCAGATGTACTGCAAACTGTTTAAATTTGCTGATAGTCAAGAAAATATTATTTAATAATAATATTATCTAGAAGGGAATACATATTCATATGAATTGAGGGTTCAGCCCATCACGCCTTTTCACGTGCATACAATCTGAGTGTAGGTGTCTAGGCTGTTGCTCTTGAGTTAGAAGTTCAAGTATGGATAATTTTAAATTGTTCTGACTCGTGCTTAGTTTTAAAGAAACGAAAGTGCTTTTTGCTGAAGCACTGTAGTGTGGAGACAGGGAGTGAAATAACAGAATAATCTTTCAGGTGACAGTAATGTAAGAAAAAATATTTGCTGTTAAAGAGGTTTCTTTTGTCTTTCAGTCTGTTCAGGCAGAGGTCAGAGGTGGCTGCTCAGTTTCTGTATGAAAATAAAAATTTCCATTACAGAATTTATTTATTTTACACTGGTACCATGTGTGTGGTATGTTCTATTGTGCAGTTATGGAAACTCCATTCTCACTACATTTTTTTGGTCACTGTATATATATTTTGTCATTAATACAGGAATTGTTTTTGTTTAAGCAGTATGTATTTATATATCTTGAATGTAGAGAACAGCATGACTTGCCTTTTGCCCATTTTCATTCTTTGAATTTTTTCTTAGGAAGCAAAACATAAATACACAATAGCCTGGTATGCAAAGGGAAGTATACTAGCAAAGTGGAAGGAAAGACGTTCAGAAACGTGCCTTCCTTTGGTAGAAAGCCATTCTTCCCAGTATTGTGCTAGTCAGCCTTCCTCTGAACAAAGCCACTTCCACAGTGTCTGTAATTCCTACATGTAAATCATAACTTCTTAGAATATTTTTTAAAAGGCTTTTAAAACATTATCTGTTATATACATTCAATGTCCTCTGCAGTCATGTGGGAAGCCTGTGATAGAGTGAGAAATGTGTGCATCAGACCACTGGATTCCAAGTTTTCCTTCTGTCCCCTCTTGCGTTGAGCTAGCTTTCTTTGTTTTGCCAGCACGCCATTCCTGATTATGAACATCATTGTTTCAGCAGATTCCAACCGTGTTATTACAATTCAACATACTCGGTACCTGTTTTTCTTTGAGGGCACTAAAATGAGATACTTAAAAGGCACTGGCTTGCTTGAAGTACTTGGATCTTAAAATTTTTCTCATAGTCTGGTATCACCTGCCAAGTCAGCCTCAGCTCCTGAATATGCAGCATTCCTACATCCTTCTGCAGCTCTCCAGCTGAAGTCTGTGTTTTGCCAAAGTATTACTTCATTCATCATCCAGAAAGGGTAATTCCTCAGCTCCTGCTTTCCTGTTCTGGTCTAGCATGTATACAATGAGGCCCTAGGATGCAGCAAGTCTACATTCCTTTTCTTATCTCCTTGTTATGGATCCTAATGTGCGTAAATCCATTGCAAGCCATTTAAATGATAGGCCTACGTAGCAGTCTATGTGTGTGAAGAAATTACACATGATACATAGATTGCTGTCCGTTCTGGCAGTGTTAAAAACCTTTCTTTTCCTGTGTTTAGTCAGTTAAATTTGCATTAATTGAATTCCTGTCTTATTCTAGTCCTTCCATCAACTGGGTCAAGAACTTTGCTTTCTCTGTGATGGAGTTTGCTTATATTGAATTTGAGAAGTAAGTTCTAAATGGTCCTTATAATAGATTGCAGAGACTGAGGACAAGCAGTCAAATTCTTGATTAGCTGTTCTGCCAGGGAAGAATAGCAATGAGTCAAAACTATGAATGTCTTCCCAGGCAAGAATTTAGTGTTGTTCCAAGGAGCACTTTTTAAAGCCATTTTCCCTGGCAGTAATAAGTAAAGCAACTTTTAAGCAGACAGAATAGCCCTCTTAAAATGAAATATGATGTTCCAGAGTGGTGGTAAAATACTACTTCTGGTTCAAGTCACATGTAACAGATCATGGCTGTTAAAGCCCTTTGTTGGTAGAATGAATTGGTATTGACTGCTTGGTTTCTCTTGCAGGTCATTAGCTTGTCAGTTAATTGGAAAGCTTGTGAGGGGCATCTCTGTGACGGTGTTTTGTGGTAGAAGACACTGACCTGGGAATAAACTTAGTTAAAAGCTGTTCATAGTTGGTAACTGTGGCTGTTTCGTACACAGTTTTGATTGCTGTGTGTGAGTTCTGTGATGGGCTAGTCTTTGAAAAGGTATTGCTCTGAAGGCTAACAAGGTTTTGACACAGGATGCTACTGTGAAATTTATACCATAAATAATACAAATATACCTGTGAGAGTCTGCATGAATGCTGTAACTGTAACAAAAGGATTCTTTAGATTCAAGCCTGTGGTTAATGTGGCTATTGTAGCTCGAGTCAAAATGGTGATTTACTAATGATGTTCTTTATTGATATGTGTCACATTAATATAAAATTCTCTTAAAACTATAGTTCTGCAAAATTCTCTTTATAGTTCTGCTGTCAATGAAATGGCAGCGTACGATTCCGTATTTATTTTTCAGTGACTTGATGGAAGCTCATAAAAAGAAATCTGGGTATAAAGAGAGTGTTTTTTCCCACTCAGCACCTGGACCTGAAAGTCCACATGGGCTTGTGCATCCTTGTTAGCAATATGAACTCTACAACTGGGTCTTAGTTTGTAATGCTGTTTTGGATGTATGGTTTAAAAAGAATTTTAAAAAAAGATCTCTCTTCCCGTTAGCTGTGTGAGTTCTGCAGAGGAGTGAAACATTTTATGAACCTGGGGGGACCTTCTGTGAGGAAAGTAAACAGATAAGAAGAAAGGCACAAGGAAGAGATTTGTTAAATAGAGGTGCCATCTTTATACTGTTGTTCTTCTGGCTATAACTGCACTTTACATTTTATTGTGGCCTGAGTCTTTAGAGTTGAGTTTTATGAGGCAGTTTCAGAACAATTGGGTCAGTCACCCATTATTCATTCAATTACACACCACAGCCTTGCTGCTCCTTGTTGACATCTGTACAAAGCCCAGCTCTTTTTTACATAACCTGACCAGCTCAGATGCCGATTGTGGGAGATGCTGAAAGTCACTGGGAGCTCCAGAGGCTGAGAAAAGTAATGGCTAAATAGTTCATTCCCTCTGGCATGCCTAGAGGCAAGCAGGAAGCAGAGAATGTCATCGTTACACATGTAATATTTTGTGTGTTGCCCATATCTTGCTGTAGAAAAGGGAGAAATTGGAGACTGCTATGTGGGAAATGTTAAACCTCTTTTATGTAGCTAGCCAGCTGCATTTGTTTGTTGCCTTACACAACACAACAAGTGTTGCCTTACACTGTCATGAGCTGTTTCTGCGTGGACTGCCTCATCTGGAGCTGGAGGGACCCCCGTGTGCTGTGGTGGTAAAGAG
The DNA here is from genome assembly GCA_035590275.1 of Ibycter americanus. NCBI lineage: Eukaryota > Metazoa > Chordata > Aves > Falconiformes > Falconidae > Ibycter > Ibycter americanus. The sequence continues at coordinate 81,498,784 of JAVJGI010000062.1, forward strand.
GTGACTGGCCTTGCTGGGCTGTCGATTGAAAAGGTGTGTCCTCTGTGAAGCAGGGTGTTAGAGAAAGCAATGCAAATAGCTCTCTCGTTAACACCATTAAATGATACACTGGACAGCTGAATTCTGCCTCTGAGGCTGTCTCACTGCTGCGTGCGGCTGGGTGAGATGGTCCAGCCAGCCTTTCTGTAGGTGGTCGCTAACTACGTGCAAGTCCAACTTTGTGGGCTTTGGGGTTCAGACTTAAATAAATGCTGACTCTTGAAGCAGGACTCATTAAGTGCTGTGCTTGGAAAATAGGAAGGAGCAAGGTCTCAACAGAAAACTGAAGTGAATGGAGGTAGGCAGCAGGGACTGTGTGCATGGCAAAACGGGCACTCAGTCTTAACGTGCTTTCTGAATAACAGTGACTTGCGTTTCTTCCACTTGTAAAAAGAATACAATGCTGCCTTATCTTGTGAGAGTATCATTGAAATAAATCCAGTGATGTTTCTGAGATGTTTGGATACTTCAGTGCCAAACACTAAAGAAAACCTGAGAAATAAATTCATAGTTCTTTATTTGGGAAGAATATTAGCGGCAGGTTGTGAAAGAAGTAGAATTTTTATAACACAGCTAAAAGGAAAAATTGAAATGCCACTGGTGGGGAGTGCTGACTGTCATGCACACTGAATTGAGGTGTCTGACGGAAAAGAAAATAGCATGTGGTAAAGTAATTGAACACTGTATAAAAGTGTACGCCTGCTAAGCAGGAGGGAGGGAAGTATTGAAGTTGCCAAAGTAATCTCTGTACTAACTCCTAATGTTTGATTTGACTTGGCTTTTGAACTTTCTGTTAAAAATGTAACTTGTGAATTTATTTACAAGCACCAAAGGCACAGGTTTAAATTAGGTTTCATAATATCAAAGTAGAAAATCCACCTGTTTTTGTATGTGGAAGAAAATCTTGAATTTGTTCATATAAGCATGGGAAATGCCTCAATTTCAGCCCACTGTTGAATCAATTTGGTACAAATATTTTGTAGAGTTTTATGAAAATAAACAGAGCAGTGATATTTCATATAAAATTACTGTGGTGATAAGTGACTACAGCTGAACTTTTCCTGGCAGAGTTGGAAACTGGGTTATAAGAGGATAGTTAACTGCAAACACTTTGTGTCAGAAACACCTTTGTGTTAGATGTTTGGATGGCAGCCTAGCAAAGCACCAGTCTTGGACACTGCTGGGAACTTCTAAGATATGGTTACACAAGTAATCATAATTGTGTTTCAGATGGTAAGTAAAATATGTATAAACTCATTAATTAAGAACTGTAAAGCTAGTGTACGAACCATTTTGCAAATAAACAGGATTAAGTGGGTAGAAATTGGGTGGAAAAAAGGTTGGTTAGTCACTGGCATCACTGAAACAAAATATACAGATTTTTTCTTGGTATTGGCTCTTTTGCGTTAGTATGAGTCATCTTAAAGCCTCTGTGTTTACATGTAAAAATGTGTCTTGTGTAGCAGACCATGATGAGCAGAGAAGGTCAACTTTATTTTATTTTATTTTAATCCCTTCTAGCCTTCAGGAAAAAGAACAATCATTCAGCCTGTCCATTAAAGAAACTACTGCCAAAGTAAGTACACATCAGTTTTCAGTTCTTCAGAATATTTGGGTTAGCAGATAATGGTTTGCATCTTAACAAATTGTCTGTGTTTAGAAAGTTGGTTTTGTGTTGTTTCTTCTAAACAGATTTTGCATGTAAATATTTTTAAACATACAGTCTAAACCCCTTCCCCCAGCTTTTATATTTGGGCAAGCTACAGAGATTATGCTTAAGGAAGCAGATGGCGTAATCTATTGTTTCTCGGTATATTTTTGCTAGTGATCAGTCTTCTTGCTGGTCTCCATTTAGGAACAGACTCCTCAGGTTTGTGAAATGAAAGTGATCTCTAGTCACAGCTGAACGTTTTCAGTCTTAATACAGAGCCTCTTACTTTCTGAGCTTACTGGTTTTGTTGGTGTGAAGGAAGAGCATAACTGAAGTGCCTCTTTTCCCTGCCCTTTCACTAATAATAAACTAGCAATCTCATTCTCATCCCCCTTTAAAAATACAAAGAAGAGTGATGTGGCCTATTTAGCATACCTTTTGTTTCTAACCAGAGATGTTAATACTTTTCCTTTAATTTTCTTATTTCTCATGGCTTTCTTCCAAGAAAGAGAATACTAAAGTGTTCTTTTTGTTTCGGAATAGCTCAGTGAGCCACAGAGCATCTTTGCTCCAGGAGTGCTCTAGAAAAAAAAGGTCATTAATTGTAGCTAATTCACATAAGTCCGTATGGAACAGAGTAGAAAATATTTCTGGGTTTTGGTCACTAATGAATTTGTACTCTGAAATAAGTTTTTTTTTCATGTTTTTTAATAGCACTCACCAGAATTAGTGAAAATTTTATCTTTATAATCTGTTCTTCCTAATAATCTTGACCAATGCTTTTAGCTTGCACTGTTAAATAGACGATTCGAAGACTACATCTCAGTATTCCTCCCTCCTTCTCTCCTGCTTTATTTTGAGCTCATTCTCCTCTATTCCTTGCTTATGCACACATCTTGGCAAAAATTATTATAGACTATTATAACATGATGGTTCCCCTGTATTTTTTAAATGCCTGTCAGTAAAGAAAGTATCAAGGAAAGGTTTGTAATTGACCTATAGCATATCTGCTAAAATGAATGAGACATTCGGTACCTCAGAGTGATGTGCTGTTTCAAGCTATCTGCAAGCTAAAACATAGATTACGGATTTTGCCTTCTCCCCTGAAAATGTGTGCCTCTTGAAGTTTTATTTTAGAACTGTAGTATTTAGAGACTTTTTCAACAGGAGCTGAAACATTAGGTAACAATTGAGAAGTCTGTGAGGTAGAATTCCACAGCCTGTTTGTTTCTTTAAATATTCAATAGATAAAATATTATTTTCATTTCATTCCATTCCTATGTGATGGCTTTTATTTATTAGAGAAGGTAAATAGAAAGCACGTAGTGAGACTCTCCATTTATTATTTTATTTATTCAGATTGTCTCATGCTATTATTTTCTTTTCAAACTGAATAAAGCTGGTCTTTGAAATATTGTATGGGGAAAACATGACTTTATCAAAGGTCGCTTCTTTCCCCCTGTGCCACTAGTATTTATGTGGCCTTTTCTGCCTCATCTGTGTTGTTTTCAGCAGAGGTTGTAAAAGCTAAGATTCACCTGCTAGTGAAGGGAACAATCTCCCTTATTCACCACCTTCCTTGAGAAATTAGTATCTGCTTTTGCTAATGGCAGGATTGTGCTGCATGGGAGATCCAGGTGGACTGTCCTTTTCTTCAGGCAGTGCAAAGAGAATTTATCTTTTCCAAGGTGCTGTTGTAAAGAAAGATGAAGGTTACTCAGCTTACGTTTACTTGAGATGGTTGGCGAAAAAGTAAATTTCAGTGCTTTAGTCAGTGTCCTTGTCCCTGTTTGTGCTGCTTTAGATTAACATTGTATGCTGGATAGATGGAAGAGGATGACAATGGGCAAATATGCTTTTGATATTTGCTGCTTTTCATCTTGATTCCACATATCTTTGCTAACCAGAATCCTGCTGGTTTCAGATAGGCTGCTTTGAGTAGTGTTTATGTGTCTGAACACAGATTTGTAAGGTATATTCCTAAACAAGAGCCTTTTTCTTCTTCCTTTTTTTTCTTGAAAGTCTGCTTTAAAAAAACACTGCAAACCACTGAAGAGGATTTTAAAATAAATACAGTAATATTTGGATGTGAAGAACCTCCCTGAAATTGAAAGGGAGTTTTTTAGACCTGGAGCTCGTTGGTCCATGGGCTGCAGCGGAGCTGGTCACTGAGAACAGGGAAAGGGGATTGCTGGTGCCACAGGCACTTGCAGTCAGGCTGGTTAGAGGACGATGGTGCATTCACTGGGAGCAAAGGAGGATGCTGGCTTTGTGAATGTTCATCATTGTCAGCTAAGAAATAACCTTTCCTTAGTGGCTGAATAAGCTACTGTAATGAATAATGGTAGCTGTTATTAAGATAAAATCATTAGAAAAAATGAAAAGAATTGGAGCTTGTAGAGTAGAAGTGATGTAACATAGAAGCGGTGCTATTAGTTTAGAGGATGTAATATTATTTTTGCCTCTCCCAGTCGCTCATTTAGTTATGTTGAACTATGCCATGTGATAGCTCTGAAGATTAATGCTGTTCATTTATCTACAGAATACACGTGACATAGATACAAGCAGGCGCTTGGTAACGTACTTATCTCATGTTCCAGAAGAATCACCTCTGTGAGTTAGAGGAACTGCCTTTAAGCCTGCGGTCCCTGCATTTGGTCTGTTAATAAAGAGCGCCAGTGAGCTTCGTTCTGACAGTAGTCCTTACAAAGTGGACAGCGTTCACTAGAAACTGATTAAACCTCCCAGCTTATTTTGCATAATTGCCAAACAGCTGTCTAGTGGTAATGACTTTAAGTTACTACCAGCATGGGATATATTCATGCAGTTTTCCTGGAGCTGAAAAATTCCCCATCTAATTGCAATTCACTGAGCCATTCAGTACCCCTAAAGAGAGAGCACTGCTTAGAAAGAAGTCATTAAAAACTTTCAGATTTATTTTGCAGAGGTGAGACAGAAATGGCCTTTGGGTTCTTTGAGCACTTTTATTTGCCTCTGACAGGTTTGGGTTTTTAAGAACATTTTAGGCAAATTAGTAGGCAAATCACTTAGAAGGAGGCGTTGAAACAAAGTGAAATTTCTGGGAATTGAAAAAATGTAGTAGGTGCAGAAATTATGAGATATATGTGTTTTTAAACTAATAAGAAGACTGAAATCTTCAGCTGGTAGCAGCTACTGCTTGGAGGATAGTTCTGTTGGCTCAAGAAAACAATATGACCCGTTCATGGATAACAGATGCTTTTAGCTAAAGCAAGAGGGTACTATCCATTTAAAAGGATTTACAGTTAATGTAATGTCTGAATTACTATATTTTAATTGTACAAACAGATAAGCTATTAGAGCTGTAAGGCTTTTGCTCTTAAAAAGTGAAGTGATAGCTGTGCTTCTGTTAAGCATGGTAGATACGCTTGTTTTTAAGGGAGAGAAAAAAAAGTCAAGGAGGGCAGGGAAACTTTCCTCTGGAGATTTCATTTCACATCTCATCTCTTCACAACTGGCCTGTACCTCTCTTGACTATTGCGTTACCCTTCATTCCAATGAATGCAATGTTTTCTCAAGTGTCAGCTACAATTTTAAGCAAGTGTTCGATGTCTGCCTTCAGAACAAGGGATTTGCCTTAGTTTGATGATGGATTTTTTGTTTGTTCATTTTGCTTTCCTTCACAAATGGTGCAACATGGAGTAAGAACTGACATCTCTGAATATGTGGGAACTGTATGAATTGTGTATGCTGTATAAGATCCTTCTGAGGTGGTAGTGTACACTTAAATGTAAAGTACAGAAACAGTTGAACTTCCTTTCTTTTTTTCTCTCCTGTCTCTCTCCATGTTTTTAATACCAGTCTTGATTCCTTGCTGAAGGAACTTCCAGTTAAAAAGATAAAAGAGAGGGGAAAGTCAGAAACCTGAACCCCAGTCAGCAGTGACTCCCATTTGTGAAATGTACAGTATTGAGCCTTATTTATTGCCTGTGCAGAGAATTGATGATGGCTGCATTGTCTTTTTTGAGTTAAGATGTGCAGCATGGTATATTTTCTGTAAAAATCACTGTACATCCTGTGTTACGGCATCTTAAACTGCAAACGTTGGCTTATTTACATTCCACTCCAGGTATCATTGCTAATGCTGAAATTGTACAGAATTTGTGAGATGGCCTTTCTTCTATGTGCAGCCTCAGTATCTAGTAGTGAAACAGGTCCTGCCTCATGCAGGTAGCTGATGCTAATACCATTCCCTATTTTTGTAAAAGAATGTGTGGCAATGCCTGAATATTTTGATTCGTGTTGGGTATTTCTGTGAAGACATCGCTTTTTATTAAGCTTCTTTACCTTGCTGTAAGATGTTATGTCATGTCTGTAAACCAAGAACATTTGAAGCCCCGTTTAAATTGCCTTATACTTTTCATGAATGAATTATATATCATTGCTGTCTGCTTCAATCTAGGTTTGCACGAGTCAGAAACTCTGTAGTACTTTGAGGAGGAAAGTGAGTGATATTGAAACTCAACTGCCAGCTCTACTTGAAGCCAAAATGCTGGCTGTTTCAGGTAAGTTTTAAGTGATGAGAAGGACTAACACTGATGAGTGGTGTGTTAGCAGTTGTTGACCTTTTCATAGCTGAGACTTCTTAGGAAAAGTTGTTGATGTGCACTTGTATAGATCTCTTGAACTATAGATCCTTCACACCAGGCTGTGTCATGCCTTGTGTGAAGTACTTCAGGCCCCTCTCCACGGTTAGGAATTACTGGCAAAGTGGAAGGTAGTAAACATGCAAGAACATGTTACTTTTCCATATGTGAAATTGATAAACAATTATCAATAACTGTTCCTGGACCTAACAAGTTATATGCCTATAGTTCTCTAGCTACAAGCATAAATTTACAACAAAGGTATACTAATTACAAATGTGGCTTTAAATGACACTTTAAAATGGAATACAATAATTGGCAGCTTCTGCTGTTCAGGTCATTAAACAACTAATGCTGGCAGCAAAAGAGCAATTTGGTCCTTGGAGCACTCGTGCATGTTATTTACAACCAGTAAAACATTGAAATGTGATTACAGAGTCTGATACATAACAGCTTTACATGCCGCTTGCTTGGGATTACTACGCTGTTCACTAAGGAAAAAAGGCAAAGCACAGTTCTGTCTCAAGTTCGAAGAGGTGGGTTTTCTAATTCAGCAAATTGTTTGCAGATGTGTTAAGTAGGTGTCTCTTTGCTAGGCACCTGCCTTGGAGAGGAAGCTGAATAGGAGAGAATGTAGACTTGGGTACAAGGAATTTTCTAGTGTTACACCAAGTAAAGAAAGGCTAGGGTTTTTTTAATATGTGTAAAGGTGATGTGTTGCAGCTATTGGTGATTTACCTTCTGAATTAGATAGAAGAATATAGTACCAGCACACATGATTTTTTTTAAAACGGAACCTTGTGCAGTATCACATGGTTTGTTTGCCAGAAGTGGAAAACGTCAGGCTTGAGCAAAATCCTAAAGGAAATTAAGGGCTGGATCTTGTATTGGTGCTGAGCATGCTCAATTTCCTTGCTTCTCATAACACCTTTTTGAAATGGAAACCCTCTGTATTTCTCTGTGTCCGTCTGTGACAGGTAAGCTGAGCAATCACCCTTCTCTGCCTGTGGGCTGTTTGAATGCAGGTAATTTTCTTGCTTTCAGAAATGAGGTCAAAGTTTTCCCCAGCCATTTTATAACTTTCTTGAGAACAAAATAGCCATAAACTGGATAACTAGAAAAGGTGTACCTCAGTCTGACACTTTGAGAGAGTAAATTACAACTTGAGGATGATTTTCAAAACATTCATAACAATATTTTGTACTTGTTAGCTCTTAAAAGAGGTTGCTTGTTTCAGGAATGAATTCAGAAGACAATTTAATGCTGATATTTCTGTAAACTGTTTTCACAGTACTGCAACTATGATTGCTTTTCTATGCTTTTTAAGAAGTAGCAGTGCTATTTCTTAGTACTGCTAAGAAGCATTGTTTCTTTTTTATTCTTACTCTGAAAAACTCTTACTTCAGGGAATTTTAATGACTGTGAATGGTACAGTCCTATGTTATTACTAAGGCAGAATTCTGGAAGGAACTGGTTGAAACTAGAGGACAAAAAGTAATTTGATGACAGTGGATATTGTAGTGTCTTTACCTCATTGTAAGATATCACAGCCTCACAGAATGGTCAGGGTTGGAAGGGACCTCTGGAGATCATCTAGTCCAACCCCCTGCTAAAGCAGGTTCACCCAGA
>JAVJGI010000062.1:81507489-81534743 GCA_035590275.1 Ibycter americanus
TTGTGTCACCTGCAAACGTGCTGAGGGCACACTCTGTCCCCGCATCCCGGTCACTGATGGGTAGGTTGAACAGGACCAGACCCAGCACTGACCCCTGGGGAACACAGTGAGCCACAGGCCTCCAGCTGGACCCTGCGCCGCTGGTCACAACCCTCTGAGCTCTGCCCTGCAGCCACACACATTTAGTTGATGTGATGGCACTTGTTTATGTTAAATGCAGAGTAGTATGCAGAGGATACAGGGGAAATACAGGAATCAAAAAACAATGAGCTCTCAGAAGACCTAAAATTAAAAAAAAAAAAAAAAAAAATCTGAAAAAAAAAAAAGAAATATTTTAGTCTTAGAGCATGAAGTGATAAAATCAGAAAAGCCAGGATGCGGAATGAATTGCATCTAGCAGAGAAGCAAGTCAGGAAGAAAAGATTTGGTAAATGCACAAAAAGAAAGAGGAAAGAAGAGATAAAAATAGATAGTTTGTTTTTTTTTTTTTACACTTTAACAAGGTGAAAACAGTGAGCAGTGGATAATACAGCAGGGGCTGAATTACTTGGTTTCTGTGTATTCCTGTGTTAGACATAAATGAATGACACCTCTTAAATAAACCATAGTTAGGAAGTAGGTCTTAACCTTTAAGATACTGTATGTACATGTCCCCTGAACTGTTAGGCAGCTAACAGAATGTTAATGAACAGTCTGAATATATTACATTGTTAGAAGGTGGGAGAATTTTCAGTTGAGTAATATCAATTATTTAAGGACAGCCTTGGAATAGCATGAAATTCAGATGGAATTATAGTGGATATATAAATATGCAGTAATAATAAATATGGTGGTCATAGTTAGAAGTTTTCATTTAGTCTGGAAGCATCAGGCAGGGATAAATGTCTGTTATTTCTGCTTTTTTACCTTAGCAGTTAGATCACTCATTCAAACAATTTCCTCAAACAACAGTACTAATGGATACTGAGAACAACTAACAGATGTTGTATCATTTTTGTTTAACTTGGCATTTTCCTTGAGGAAGCAGCCTAGAGTTAAGTGATTTTCGAACAGTGCCAAAGCGAAAAGGTAACTGAATGCAGTTGCACACATCTGGATTAATGTATCCCAAAAGTTAACTTAGATGAACCTAAGAATGTAATTATTGAGACATTAGTTTTCAGAGCTTACATGTGATGACTTGGAAAGCATGATACATACCTCAGCCTTTAATGGGTACTTTCAGATAACGTTCACCTTCTACATGAACTGTACTTTCTGTTCCAAACACGCCAATTTACAGTATTGGTGTATTTGCACCAGAAGACCTAAGAATATAGCTAATCTTGTTTTTTGAAAGGAAAATACCACAATAAATGCAATGTAAGCATAGCAATTCTGTTAGTCCTGTCAATGCAATAGCTTGAATTTTAAGAATGTATAATGATACTCTAAAGACATAAGAGATGATGCTACATATGTAAATGTCTCTCCGCCCTACTATTTCATCCTTGGAAGAAACATAAAATTAAATTTGGAGGAGAAAGAAAGGAGGTTTGTGAATCTCTGGATTATTGAAGGCTGTAGAATGAATACAGTAGATTAATTAAATCCTGGTGAGATTTCATATGGAAAACCAAAACCAACAACCCATACTTAATTGTTCAAGAGATATTTCTGTCAACAGTTACAATTCAGATCCTTTATATCAACAGCTCTCTTACTTCTGATTGGCATTTGTCTGCTGTGATAAATAGCTTGCAGTTAATACTCCTGAGATGTTGGTCCAGAGTTTTTCTCCAAACATAATTAGTAGAATCTTATTGTATTGTTCACGGTTTTTAAGTCAGTAGCTTTAGCTAATTATAGCTAACAAGTACACCTGATTGCATGAGATGTGACTGTTGACATACACATTTGTAAATACTTACTGATGAAATCTTACGGTTTAGCATCCAGTAGAATTTTTTTTTTATTATTAAAACACAACACCTTAATGTCAGTGCTTAGAAACCTGCATGTGATTATTATAACAGTTGCTTCTTAGAGTAGCTCTTGGCATGCTTATAAAAAATTTTCTTATCAGTTATGGGAAGAACATGGCAGTACACGATACTGCTTTTTCTGTTAGCATTGTGTGTATATTTAGCAGGAATTTTTTGGGGGGAATAAATTGCAGCTGAAGTAATCCTAAGCCAGTAAGAAAATTCAAATAGGATGATATGTAAGTAAGTGTGAATGTAACTGTAGAAATAGTATTACAATTTATTTTCCTACTTCGGGCTGTTTTGCAGGAGAGCAAATCATGTCAGAAATGGTCTGTTTCTCATTTTTCCTTAGCAAGAAAATAATTTGGCAATAGGAGGGAGGACGTAAACTAAAATGAATTTTTAGTCATCCTTTTGCCTGTTTCTATATTTGAATAAAGAGATTGATATGTTTTACAATGTCTTCTTAGACTCTATGTGGTTTTATTCCCCTCCCCTCTTGAAAATGTGTAATAGCTTGGGACTAGATCGCCAGAAAGTGGCTAGCAGGGAGCTGTGCAGAAGTGAATGAAATACTGAATTAATTATGTAGTTATCAGAGATGCATGTCATAACTTTCCTTATGTCTTTGCAAATACAAATTAGATCCAAACACAGAAGTTAGAATGAGGTGACTTGTAAGTAGTTAAAAAAAAAAAAAAAAAAAATAAAATTCTGATCTTAAAACTGTTTATGCCAGTAAGAGATCGTGTGTCATCATCCTATAATTAGCACTAACTTATTTCATTAAATACCTGCAAGTGAGAGACATTTGGAAATAGTGTTGTGGGATAGTTTCCAGCAGTACAATGAAAAGGTTTTTTTCCCTTTGTCAGTGTAGAAGTGTGGTTTGGAAGTAGCATGACACAAATACTATATAACGTATTTTCACAAAACGTAATGCTAGTACTCTTGCCTCTGTCTGCTCTTTGATGCTCATTTAGGGCAAGTTCTGCATGTCTCAGAAAGCAACTGTAACAAAAAAGCCCCCACCCTTCCAGCTTTGGTGCGAAGCATTCCTGTCGGGAATGTATGTTTGAGAGGGGACAGAGCAGTCAGTCTGGTAGATGCCAGTGCATGCTGAAGGACATTTTCAGCCATACATCTGTGTGTTTTGGTGATGTGGATGTCTTGTTTTCATGCCTGTGCTGTATTCTGTTATTTCATGCAGAAATATGTATGGGCATAAAGTTCTTGACGTGATGTTAAGATCTTCCCCAGACGTGCCACATACAGCTCTTCATTTATCTTTCATTGGAAGGCGATGATGCTCCTGTTTGTTTGAAGTTGTTTTTTTTTAAATCTTTCCTGTTTCTGAGAACTGTTGTTTGGTAACAGTTGGAGAAGTCTGCTAGTCTTAGAGGCAAAAATACCAATACCTCTTTTTTTTTTTTTTTTTTAGTCTTAGTTTTTTTGATGAATTGGAGCCTGATGGAGGTCTGTGTCTTGTCATATGATACAGCTGGTTCCCCGCTTTCTGGTTCTTGCTTTCAGCAGTGGTCTGGGATGGTGGCTGAGGCATAGTGAGACTAATTCTTCTTCATGCCTGTATTGCAATGTCTGGCTCTAGCATACAATGCTGTGTATTGCCATGTCTTCCCACAATGGTCACTTTATGCTCTGTGAAGTAAAATTTGCCACCGTGTATTGGTGCAAGTGATGTGCTTTTTGGCAAGCCTGTTAACTCATTTAAAAAATAATGCTGGTGGTCCCTCCAAACCGCCACGCAGACCTCAGACAGCTATGCTGTTTGTCTTTTTATCTCATTTCCAAATGAGACTGCTGGATGTTACTGGCTTTCAGTGAATTTCGAGGATAATTCGTTGTAGCTGAAGTTCCAGCATGGTGTGTGACCAGGCAGCAGAAAGTCATTGCTTCTGTTGCAGAAGGCAGTTGGCCATGTAACAACTTCTCTTTTTCTCTCCTGTTACCTAAGCTGCTGTCTCTGGAGTAGGGGAGGTCAGGCAATCTCTTGGGCGGTTCCTTTTCTGGGGTGTTGTGCTCAAAGGAGAAATGTTAGATGGGGAGAGCTGTGAAGGGAGGGTGCTCACCCCATGGAAAGGCTGGGCTTGTGGTCTGCAGGGGATGCAAGAAAACCCCTGTGCAGTCTGTGGAAGGGAGCAGTGATGTCCCGCTTTCCACTGACTGTCCAGGGAGCCAAGGTGACAAACCTCTGAACCTCAGTGCATGCACTTTTGGTGCCTAAACCTAGGTGGCATGGATATTTCTCTCCCTGATCCTTCTCTGGTTTTCTTTCCTGGTCTGGTGGGTAAAAAGGGGGTTGATGATTTCATGCAGCCCTCAAGATCATGGAGTTCAGGTCTGGGCTGTTTCCTTACTCTCGGCATGGCCCTTCCCAGTGGCAGTGGGTGAAGGCAAAGGCAGGAGAGAGGGCAGAGGTAAAAGAACCAGAGACTGGAAGGCGTAAGGTGAGGGGGAAGTGATGATGCAGGGAAGCCTGTGTGCACACGTGTCTGTGCTGTTGGGTGACCTTGGAGTCACTCTCAGTTGGGCATCCTTTACCGTGTTGAAAGAGAATGATGCATGACTTGCAACAACCATTTATTGTCTAATGCATGTAGTAAATTGCTGTGACTAACATGCTACTGGGCTGTACTTGTCACTCCCGGTGCAGGCACTGGAGAGCCTCTGGTGGCTCAGCAGACACCACTAGCTATTGCTCCTTGGAACAGGTTTTGTCTCTGTATTGCCGAATTGCTGTCTTCCAAACCTCTGCCTTTTTCTTCAGTGTTGTTGTGCCTTTTCTCATTGATAATTTTCACTTGAGCCTTTGAGTTGTTATTTCTGATTTAAAATTTTATTATTGTTAAGATCTTCCCCCCTCGCCCCCCCTTTTTTTTTCTTTTCTTCTTTTGAATACCTAGGATTGCTCTGTGGTGACTCACAGTCCAGGTACAAGAGGCTTTCTATAGCAGAGGACCTCCTCCACATGTTTGTCTGTGGGGTCTCTTGCCTGCGTCTAGATGGATTTTCTTACTTTACCTTTCAGGATCACATCAATCATTCCGTTACGTTATGCTTCATAAAAGTGTTGGCACATGTTATTGCTTAAAAACAATAATTGTGATTCAAATATGCTGGAATTCTGTACAATGTGTCAGGAGATGGTAGGCTGTACCTCATTTGCTATTTGTTTTTTTCAGAGGTGCAAACGCACTGGCATTGGTTCCAAAATCCTGCATTTCTGTCATGTTTTTAGCTTCTTCTCTTTGTGAGCAGCTGAATGATATTTATTTTCTTCAATTTTTTTTCTGGTGTTGGAATCAGTTTGTATTGTCATTAATCACAGGATGGAGGATTTTCAGCCTTGAATTCCAGTGCCATTGATAAATACCATGGTAGCAAGTGCCCTAAGCTAAAATGTAAATTTTCAATTTCTTATGTATTATTAAAGGTAGTGTTAGTCTATGAAGAATTAGCTTATAGATAATGATAAAGAATGACCAGCCTGTTCTTTTATTCAAGCCAGCGTCCGGTATGTATGCTTTACCATTAATGCAAAAATTGCTCTTTTGCTTGTACTACAATGAATGTAGTTTCAGTAGAGATGGGGCTTACCTCTCTGCTTCAAGTGTAAATAATGGAAACTATGAGTGTATATAATTTCAGCCATAAATATGAGGAGAAAGTGGGAGTAAAAAACTTGTGAATGATTAACTTTGTCTTATATTTAAAATGGGAAATAGTTAATAAAGCTTAATTTTTTTAATTTTTTTTTTTTTTTCAAAACGAGTCAGATTTTAAACCATATTTTTAGTCAATTCCCTGCTGGCAAATAGTATCACAATAACGATATGTTAGTTTGAGGCTACTAAATGGGCAACAATGTACCCAATGTAGTAAAATCTGACAATGAGCTGTTATAATGGGCACGAGTTTGTGGCATGTAACTGTGTATAGAGAAAATATACTTGATATAGAGAGTACTATTTAGCTGTAGCCATACAAGTAAAATTTTGGGAAGATAGGAAAATAAAGTAAATATACTACTTATGTTTACAGTGAGCAAAAGCAATTATATAGCTATTTTGTGCCTGAGGATAACTTTTTTTAAAAAAATTTTCTGATACGGGTTGTTTTGCTGGCTTTAGTTGGTATTTTTGGTATTCACTTCTAGCTGCTGGAGCTTACCTGATGTCACTATCTGTAGAGGGCAGGTTATGAAGGATGTATGTGAGAAGTGCCCTAGAGGGCAAGATTAAGGAGGAAGTTTAAACTGGGTTTTTGTTGCTGTCTTTTGAGATAATGGTAATGTTCAACCCCTCAAAGTGAAGTGTGCATGCTCAGGTCCTTATGACAGTGTACTGCAAGCATGTTATTCAACCTGTTCGGAGCACTGGGTACTTTGAATTAGTTGGAAAGAGAAAATACGACTCTTTAGTGTTGTACTTGGACTCAGCCAAACTGATTATACTTTATGTGAATGATTTCAGATTTTATTATAACCCCAATTGTACTTCACTTGGTTATTCTTCCCCACCCATCCCCCGCCTTTTATCCAAGCACTGTGGGTTCCGTGTATTTATTGAAGTTGAAATGGAATGGATTTAAGATTCTCATAGAGCAACAGACTTTCTACCCTGGGCATTTATAAACAGTTTTCTGAATGGTTTCCCCATTTGGTGTACCAATTTGTGCCCACTGCGTTTATATGAACATGTTTGGAGTGGCTAAAATTGCACATCGCTAGTAAGTGTCACAGCAAGACAGGAGGAAGGATGAGAAAAGTGACATTTCACCCTTCAGTGCTCTTTGTAGAATCTTTGTCTCATGTCTTGGTTTACATCAGATGCTCAGCTTTGGTCTTAGACTATTAATTCCTTAGTTTTTCTGTCTCTGAACAGTTTTTCTGAGTGAGCAGTCCTATTAGCTTCTGTGATTTTTGAGTTTTCTGGAAAGAGTTAGGACTGACTTTATTTATCTAATATTACCCAATTAAAACTCTCCCAGCAGTATGGCTATATAAAACATAGCACTGAGTGGTGGATGAAGTAATAGTTACTGTGTTCACTTTAGGCAGAACAGTTATTTTATCATCAAAAAGAGGAATTTTAGCATTTTCAGGATATTAGCAGAATAAAACATTTTGACACATCTTCAGAATATTTCTACAGCATCCAATGTGACTTTGTCTCTTAACAAACAACCCCCCCCCAGGAGGATGTGTTCTTTAATGCTGGCAGCTAGGGATTATATATTAATTTTTAAATCAACCTTCTTATGTATGGCATTTAGGAAGCAGTTATTTTGGTTGCTGTGATAGAGGTCAGGAGCTTACTGATGGCACTTGTGCATGAGTTTGTATATGCTCTTCTGAATTTTCACTGCAGACTTTGAGACATTCCTGCTGTCATGGGGAACCACATCAGGCAGGTTTGTTTTGGCTTTTGGGCATGTATGTGATGCCATTTCCTCATAGCCTCAGTTTTGATACAAACTTCCCCTCTGGGAATTAAGATCCATTCAGTATGTATAAAACTTTCATATGTAATATCATATCTTTTTCCTTGCTGTCTTCTGAAATATAAGAGCAGGCTCCAGATTCTAATGAAGAATCTCTTGCCTTCATGTTTTATTAAGGCTCTTGTGCTTTGATGCTTGGGATGAGTTCAGGTGAATGAAGGTGGACTGTTTAGTTGTAGGTCTTGTTGTCTTAAAAGCATCTGAATATCTGCCATTTTCCCACTGATTTTGTCTTGCTCGTCTTGCCGCTGTGTTTTGCCCATTTGGAAACACGTGACAGATTACCATGATAAAATTTGTGCTGTTGCTTCCCAATAAATGCACTGATAAGCCATAAGATCCTACTTGTCAAGCATGTTTATAGTTATTTAGTTGTATAATTCTTTGTAAGACAGAACTGGCAAACAAAGTTTTAGCTGAGAATTAGGAATAAGGGAGTTTTGAAGTCTTAAGAAGAAACAGGAATAGGTTAGCTTTAAGTGAGAGAAGGGTGTTGACTAAAACTACTATATAGCGTTAGGACTAAATTAAAAAAAAAAAAAACCAACCCAAAACAAACAAAAACAAGCAAGATGACTGTACTTAGCAATTCAATCTGTAAACCTGACTTATTCAGTACAGTCTTTTCCAAAATTTTGGAAAGTGCAGTGTCCCTTTGGCACACCTGGCCTCATACAGCCACTTGAGTTTGCAGCATCATCTTTCCTCCAGGGGGATGGTTGTAGTTACCTGCTGGAAGTGCTTCTGTTCACTCTTACACTCTGGAGGAACAGAGCCTTTCTCAGCAGCTGGCAGTGGTTTGCCATCTTCCAACTGATGTGAATACTTGTGTCCTTTTCTTACTCCCCTATCCTGAAGGAAATGAACAGCAGCTAAACCATTCCTATTTAAGATTTTGTGACCAACACTTTTGGGACACCAAGTGAAAAAAGGATGTAATGCCAAATTTCAGAATACTCTGATGTGGACTGGATGTTTTGGATTATGTCTTAATTTTCTAAAATAAACTTTTTAATTGATCGGCTGTGGCTAAGCAACAGTTTATTATATTCCTGAAACAAAAGCCAAAGGACACCTTTATACCTGAATAATGCTGGTGGTGTTATAAATTTATTTCAGCAGTCTAAAGTAATCACACATATGTCAGAAGCTGATGAGACATATGTGTGACCTGGATGTGCTTTATGTTAGTATTTGCTTCAAGGCTAAATTTTCTAAGTGCCTTTACTTACTAGATGCCTTTACTTATTAGATCATACCACCACATTTTTGCTAAGTTAGGATGATGCCAGAGTTTAGATCTTGTGCTAAAGATCTTTTGTGTTGTATTGGGCAAGACTACATGGAAATTATTTTTGTCAAGTATTCTTTAAAGTGGACTTTCTGTAGGTTTTTGTTTGGTGTTTTGTGTTGGTTTTTGGGGTTTTTTTTTGTTAACCTGCCAAGTAGTTGAATCATTGAAAAGACACAGGTACAGCCATATAAATGCAACATTGTAATAGTTACTGCACTGCTATTTAAAAATAATCTAATAGCTGAGTGTCTCACTGTCATTGTAATTTATTTTCTCTGTGAATTAGGGAAATGTTCCTCTCCAGGTTCTTATAAAAACAGTTTTCAGAAAGGTTAAGTGGGCAAATGTTCCTAGGCTACACTGTAAACTGGTTGGGAACTGAACTTTTGACTCTGGATCCATGTCCAAAGGAGCCAAACATTTTTAAAAACTCCAGAGCAGTGTGAGCTGGTGATACTGAGGTTATTCTGCCCCTCTCTGAGGTTTCATGGCTCAGGGAGAGCCAGGAGTGGAGCTGTGACTTTTAAATACATTGTCTCAGAAGAACATCTCCTGATGGTCTTTGCATGGGGTGCGAGCCATTTAAGAAATGGATGCGATGTGTTACTTACAAGCACCAGAAGGTTGTTTATTACGAACAACAGGGTAGTGCTGCTTTGTTCAAGGAGGAAACACTTCAGGGTCTAGCAGATTGAGAGCATCTATTTCAAAAGTGGTGTGAGTTGAGGTGTTCCTCCAAAAGAAGAAAATGGCCTGACAGATCACACTGCAGTGATCAGTGAATTACAGTATGACATTTTCTGAAGTGTGGACCCTTAAGGAACAGGTTTTCTCCAAAAATGTAAATTGTATCAATAATTAAAAAAAAAAAGACTGTTTCTGGGTGTAAAAGTTTAAATCTGCTACAATTACGATTCTTTTTGTCATATATTAATGAAATGGATGCTTGCAAAGCAGTTTCTTTTTTTTTAATTCCAAATTGGTCTCTCAGTTCCTCTTGGGAAGTATAGTTGCTTAATTTCCCTTGTTTGCTGTGTAACCTACTGATGTTGCAAGTGTCCGCTTCATGGTCTCTTTCCTTTCTCTTCCCCCTGCCCCCAAAAAACATGCAGGAAGTAATTTTGGTACTGCGAAGGATCTTGCAGAAGAAATAAGATCATTAACATCTGAGAAGGAGGGGCTGGAAGGACTTCTCAATGAACTGTTGATTCTGAGTGCCAGAAATATCCGAAAACTAGAGAGAATTAAAGATGATTATACCAGACTGAAACAAGAACTTGAACAAGGAGAGACTGCCTTTGGTAAGTAGCTCATAGCCTGTTACAGATTTTGCTCAGTCATGAGCTCCTAGGAGTCTACTGGGTTTGATGAACCATGCTGCATTTCACAAAACATACTGGTTATTCTGAAGAAAGTTTGGCCAGGACCTAGATAAAAGCAATATGCTGAATGTGCTTTCAGCTGTTTCCACTGGAGGTGGGGGGAGAAGGGGTATCCCAGCAATACATAGCTTCTTGAAAGCCCAGTTCTCCAAAACTTTCTTTTCTAAGCCCAATTTTGTAATAGTGATTATGATATTGCTTATGTATTCACATACAGAGAAACATATATAATGTTTTTGTGTGGAAGCAGTAGATGTGGCTGGCTGTGGCAATAGCGACATATTTAGTATATATGTAACATACTTGATGATGGATCTTGAAGGAATGAGGTGCAAGACATGCCTGGTTCTGACGCAAGAGTTCTCTTAATGAATTTATGTTTGCCAGGGGGCTTAAACAGCTTGCCAAATGCAACTCATATAACTGTAAGCAGTGTGCTTGGATTGTAGCATCACGGTGGAATTGGGGAAGTTCTCTGAAATTACTGGGAATGCTACTGACAAGTCAATAAATAGAAAAGTCGTTCCTAGACTTGGCTTATTCTCTTACCTGTACTCCCTCTCCCAAAGTTAAGCAGTTAAAGTGGCCTTGCTGCTTGATTAAATGAAAAGGCTGAGTAACGTTTAGTTCACTACCAGTGTACAGTTACTATAGTTACCTCTGAACAGCTGAGTATAAATCTGAGAGCTGCTTTAAATCTAGGGGTTTGACATGCCTTTTCTTTTTCAGGATCTTATGAGCAGTAGGTTGGTTGAAGAGGGGAAAGCGCCTCTTTTAAAAAAGTACATGAAGTTTCTTCATAGGCAAGTGAATGAGCAGAGTTATCTTAAAAACAAAAGGTTTTGCAGGCAACTGGGTATGTCTAAGACAATGTTTTAAAAATGCATAGAAGAATATTATATATAAACACACACTACTAGAAAAGAGCTTGCTTTTTTGGAATCTATATTAAAATTCTAAAAAGGATTCCTCCAATTAGAGCACTGTGACCCAAACCCACAAATACAAATCAGGCAACGCTTCCTCATTGCCTGGATTTGCAAGTGAGTTGAAGGAGGGTTCTGACCTTCTAATCTGTCCATTTTGTTGCTCCTTTGTTTCTAGGACAATTAAATTGCCTATAATACACATGTACTTCTCGTTCTGTATTTTTCTTCAGCAGGGTTTTAAACAAAACCTGTGCAAGGCTCTTGCTGAAGCAACAGAATTGGTAGCGGTTCATAGACTACTTTTTCCCGTTTTGCATTTGTGTAGCTGTGATGGAGTATCTTCTTGTTCTGACCTCTACTGCCACACAAGTTATGACAACAAATTGCAAAAAACTGGGTGTTTACTATGTGGATTGTTCTTTCATTGTGATTCTGTAGGCATAGGGAGAAATTTATCCTTGTGTAAAATAAATCTCTATCAAGCAGATACTAGTCACAGATACATAAAATGAAATCTGAGATCTTTCCTTTTCCTCATCCTTGCCCCCTTTGTATGTGATCTACACCATTTTCTCCTTTAACAAATGGCAGCTCGCTTAGGTTTGAGAACGCTAGCATGAGTTTTGATACCGACGTACTTAACTGAATATAAGCCTTCTGATACACTCTGGAAAACAGTACACAGCTTGTATCTTGGAGGTGGCATCCACTTTTACAAACCAGTTGTGATTTTGTACAGCACTTTTCTGTTTGGAGAATAAAGCATAAACAATTGGAATACAATTTTATTACCATTTGTTTTTTGCTGTTGGTTAAAAGAACGGGAGATGTGTTGGCTTTGCTGAGTCGGGGTGGCTGAGTTGACTTGCCGCATGACTTCAGGCTTTGTGTTCATTTATGCCAGTAAAATCTATGTCGCTGCTGAGAAAGGGTGGTTTTGCCTTTTCCTTGTGTTCCTGCCCCATCCCGTACGCCAGCTCAGTGCTGACCAGAAATATGATGTGAGCTGGGCATTAGCATGCCCATGAGACCCACCAGTCTGTGGTGGGAAGGCCAGCGTCAGCACGAGGGATGCAGCAGGGGTGTGGGGCTTGTTACATGGGGATGGTAGGGTGGGGTGTTGATGCATTGGTTTTTGTGACGGTGTGATTTCGGGAGTGTGTTGTCTGGCAGGAAAATAACTTCTAAAATGCTTCTGTTCCTTGAGCTAGATTCTCTGTGCTGTGGGTAAAATTAGTGTGAGTGATACCATTGCCTGGTGCAGCCCATTCTGGGTCAGTTTGACTTCTCCCTCTTACAGCTACGAGCCAGGGAGAGAAATAATTTCTCGATCTAACCCTACTAGCTGAAGATGTTACTGTCCTCTGGCCTTTGTTACTAGCTGTCTGCCCAGAGTTCATTAGGGAGCCCTTCTGGCCACGCTAACAGAGCGAAAATGATCAGGGTTAGGCTGGCTGATCTGTGTCCTGGCATGCAGTAGCCTATGATTCCTCCTCGCAGCATGGTTATACTATGCTTTGGCTCAACTTAAACAGATGTATGTCTGTCCATTAACTAAACATAGGTTGCTGAAAGTAATGCAGAGAAAGCGGTCCCTCGGTCTTCTCATCTTATGCTCGTTTAAAGTCAGTGGGTTTAAGTGTCTTTCACTGTAGAAAGGAGATGCTTAGTTTTTCTTTGGGAAGGGTAATGGATCAACTGGAGCTGTTGTCTCCTCTGATTCTTGCTTTTGTATTGTTTCCAGGGCATAATCTACTTTCCCTGCATCAGGAGCCATCCCTCTTTTTTTTAATTTTATTTTTTATTATTTATATAGCACCTTAAAACCTTCTGCACAGGTATTCCTACACGTGGCTGTTTCTACATCATCTGCCACTTTAACTGCTATCTTTCATGCCTGTGAACTTCTTTAAAACTTATTTTGAATTTATTTTTTTTAGCTGGAGATAATACTGCTTTGTCTGGAAACATTAAACAAAAAAATTGAAATGCTAAAATGTGTGTATGTTTGTCTTTGTCGTGTGTATAAATTGGTCACCTATTTTTTACTTCATTAATAATTGTTGATTTCTCACAGTAATGCAGATATAAGGAAGCAGACGTCAAGGGAAGAGACTTAATCACACAATAATCAGAGCTGGAATTTTAAATAGGACACATCATTAGCATGTTAATGAATTTTCTCACTCTGTGCCAGCTGCCCAAGTATAAAAGATATTGCAGATGTAGTGCAAAAATCAGGCTTGGCTTACTGTGCTGAGAGCTGTCAGTGCTCCCTATAAAGGAGATTTGACAAAAATCCTTTCATATTTTTAGAGATGCTCAAATATATGTTTCCCCATTGGATAATAGAAGCATCGACAAGTAGCACTATGTATTAGCATTTTAGGATGAATAGTACTAATTTGCCCTTTAGATAGTAACTTTCTTCTGGGGGCATCAGAACACTTCTATAAACGTGATCACTTGTTATTGCAGTTTTACAGATAGGAAAGCCAGAGACTCAGGGGTCCATGTAATTTTACCTGAAATGGTGGTGAAACAGTTTCCCAATTGATGCTCTAGTAACAATCATGATTGAATTAATCACTTGCAATAAACAGATTTGAAATCGAATGATACTCTGTGTGACCTTTACATTCTTCTAGACTGCAGGCATTTATATAGCCTGAGATGTAAGGGTTCTGGGAAAATCGCTGAAGGTCTTTGTGCTTTACTGTTGAGCAGACCTGCCTTATAAAGTTAGAAATTTATGTTATGGTGAGGAAGAGAACTGCTTTGCAGCCCAAAACAACCAAACCCATCTTCCAGACAAGTGAAGCTTAATTACTTGCCTTTCTGCCAGACTGCTGGATTGTGCTTATAAATCCTGGCCTTGGGTTGATTGGCATTTGTAACCCAGGGCTGGAAATGAAAACTACCCTCTTGTCTCAGTTTCCTCATTACGAGTACTGACGGGCAAGTTTTCCTGCCTCATTTGCTGAATTCCTTTTCTGGCTGCACTCAGCCATTTTCT
Organism: Ibycter americanus; assembly: GCA_035590275.1. Lineage (NCBI taxonomy): Eukaryota > Metazoa > Chordata > Aves > Falconiformes > Falconidae > Ibycter > Ibycter americanus. Next base: position 81,521,601 of record JAVJGI010000062.1, read on the forward strand.
GCCTCTATTACACTTTTGGGAAAGCGTCTCCTGGTAAATAATGTATGTATGCACAAAACTAGGGGGGACTGTATTTCATGATCTAAATTGCTAGGTTGTGCTTGCCAAGTCATCTTAAGTAGAATTTCTATACTGACTTAATTTCTAGAGGAAATATAAAATAAAAGCTATCATGCACATCAAAATAGCTTTTTTTACCCTTTTAAAAAAACCTATTGTTTGGAGGCTGATATTTCAGTTTCTACTGCTCAACTCTCATTGACATCATTGAGTTTTGTTGTCTTACAAATCACTTGTGTAAGACCTAAAACTCTTACCAGCCTGCTTGTAGAGTCAAGCTTTCTGGAACTGAACAGATTTATTTATTAAATAACAAATTAGATGTAGCAGGGGGTTTTTTAGGAAGCTGGAATTTTCTTTCACACTCAGTTTTTCTTTCTCTTGTTTAGTGCGCGTACTGTGAATGCTTGCACAGGATATCTCATAGCTTTTTGTCCTTTAACAAAAGAGAAACCTATCCAAGTCCATTGTTTTAATTTGTTTTTTTAAAAAATGTGTGATTTGGCTTAGCTATTTAAGAACAAAATGTGTTCAGAATATATGTCAAAGAATAACAAGAATTCTCCTAGTCTTTTTACAGTCATGACTCAAAAAGCTGCATATTTGGCCGTTACGGAGGATGCAATTAATTAGTCTAAAGCTTACCATCATGTGGACAGCAGAAACCACTAGTGGTGCTGCTTAAAGTAATACTGGCTTTGCATACTGAAATATTTATGAAAAGCAGGTTCTGTACTTCATACACAATTGTATAGGATGTGATTTACCAAACTGTTAATGACCACTTACTGCAAAGCATGTTTGGTCTCTTTCAAAGACACATTTTTATTCTGACAGATTCAACACTGAAAGCCTTATAATAGAAGCATATGCAATGTGCTTCCCACTGGGAAACCTTTTTTTTTTTTTGTTTAAATATTTGTTTTTAGTAATAGCTGTTATACAAAAGCTTCTCTATGTCTCTTCATAACTGATTTTTGTAATGCTTTTTGAAAGTGCCTAAAGATTATTAAAAACTTTATACCGCTTTTAATTATTTTAGAAACTACCAACTCAGTATCTGCCTATGACTTGAGAAAAGTGATTCCATGTTTTTTTGTTTTTTTGTTTTTTTTTAGGTGGTGGTTTTAATTTTGTTCCTCAGTGATGGTTTTTCAATCCCAAATAGGCTTTCCATATTGTTTCCATGGTTCATCCTGTGTCTGAGTGATTATCTGATTCTAAACTGAAAAGCTGAACCTTTTGATTGCTTCTGTTTAAATAAATCATTAAAGGAGAACCACATAGTGTGTAACAGATGGGTTTCCATGAGGAAGAAGCTGTTCTGAGTCTCATTGTGTGTCCACTTCTAATGTGTGCAAGGTCATTGCGTTCTGCATGTCATACCTATATGAAATGCTTGTTGTCATTCAAGTGAGTGGTGAAATGAAACAGATTATTGCTTATGTCTGTGGCCATCTCTGTTTAAACAGTGATCTTGTCAAATTTAGCCAACATTCACTCTGTTTAGCTCTCACAGAAAGTATAAACCCCTCAGTGGTGATGCAGGAATGGGACTGACACTGCAGCTGGTAGCATCTTTTATTCTTGAGCTGACATTCAGCTGATGCTCCAAAGTAGTGCTCAGCAGCCTTCTGCCAGACAGCATGTAAAAGCCAGGTCTGCATGAGTAAAAAAAAAAAAGAAAAAAAAAAGAAAAAAAGCAACAGCAACAAAGAAGCCCAACCTTGCAGATCTCCTTTTGTGTTGTCATGGCCAAATACAGCATGAGTAATTGCACTCTGCTCATCAGTATTCTCTCTGCTGTTTCATTTGAAAAACTGGTATTTCTGCATTTGCTTGGACTTGACTGTTACGCATATTGCGTGCTTCTCTGCATTTTGTTGATTGTGAGCATGATTCTCATTTTCTTGGGTTTTTAAGGCACTTGGGATCTTTTAGGTTAAGCGTACCCATATACATCTTTTGGTCTTACAATTCTGTAATGGTAGTCACTGCATTTCAAATTGCTACCAAACTTTGAGGATCAAATTCAGACTAATGGTTTTCATTCTGTCATGCTTCCACAAAATCTATATAAAATAAGTAAAAACATTTTTTAGTAACATCATCTCTGCTAAATAATATTTAATTGTAAGTAGTTGAGGGTTTTGTGTAATGGAATTGCCTTCTTTTCATAAATATTATCTGTACAATTTAGCAACATATAAAGAGTAAGTTCTGCTAAACATTTCCTATACCTAAAATGTGTAATACATTTTTATTTTAGGCATCAATTTTTGTCAGGATTGAAAAGACTGGAAACCAGTCTGTTTTAGCATAATTAAATTTGCCGTATGTCTTAAATCACATGTAATAGTGTTTTTTATAATGGTGATTATAAAGGTCATCTTGTCTGGTGTTGTTCATTTAAATATGTAAAATACTTTTATTTTCACTTGGAGGACAGAGGTTTGGTTTATATAAATACAATGAAGGTATTAAATTTAATCTGCCCATTCTGTATAATTAGATGCAAATATCTGTAATGCAGGAAACACAAAGTATGTGTTCAGGCAACTTGAACTGACGCAGCAACTTGATTCAAAGCCCACAGATGTCTATAGGGGTCTTGATCAGGCCACTTCTCGGTTGATGCTCAAAGGTGAGCTTCTATCTCTTCTGAGATCTGATGGTATTAACTTTATTGAAATGTTTTATATACTGGTGTAATACTCTTTCTTTGTAGACAGCAGTATGACCTAATGACAAGCAGAATAATAACTCCTGAAATGACCCCGTACTGGTTTTGCAGTTGTAGAGGTGGTTATGTACTAGATGCAAGAGGTAGAGCCTAGTCTCTTCAGAAAAAAGGATGATCCCATCTTTAACTAGGATAAGTGGTAGAGGCATCAAGGTTTTCTAAGTTGTAGTGCCACAGAAATACGGAGTGGCTCTGTTGGGATCGTGGAAGTGCAATTTGATGGTGAAAAGTGTTACTGAACAGCCTTCTGCTGCAATGAGATGGGCAACCTCAACCCCATAATGCAGCACACATACTTTAATGCACTGGTGTACATACAAACAAACAAGCAAGCAAGCAGAAAGTTCTGATAGTATGCCAGGCAACTTCTTCCTTTACATCTGAAATGCTATTGCCAGCTATATACTGTGCATAAAATTTTTGGAGTGTGTGTAATACCAAATTATTCCCGGTTTTCCATCTCTGCTCAAGGTTTCTGCATTACTCTGCTTTTTAGTTCAGCTGCTTCAACTGATTGAGTTGCAATAGGATAAATATGAAACAACACAGATGAGTGAATCTGGAATAAATTTGGAAGTGTATACTATCAATTTTAATCATTCTTCATTAGATTCTCATTCTGCAGCTGCATCTTCTGAGATATGGGGCTGATATTTAACTTTAGCTTTTTTTTTTAAAATGACTACAGCTAGTTTCAGAAGGAATAAGATGCTAAGATGCCAGAAGGCTAGGATTAAAAAATAAAGAAAAAATAGTGTTGCATGCTCATTGGACAGCTGGAACAGGTTCTTGTATGCAATTAAAACTACTTTAGCATGACAGTAGCCCTGGTGACAACCAACAAATGTTCTTTAGGATTTGCCACTTCTTCTGGAGTTGGAGCAGATAGTACTGTCATGCTATTGAACTTTGTTTTATTGCATTGTGAAGCGTGCTTTTTCCTGATGGTTTCTACATGTTGTATGAAGAGAATTCCAGTTTTGGCAGAAAGATAAAGTTGTGCCTGACTGGAGCTGCTCAGAGGCAGGCAGAAAGGTGGAGCCTATCTGAGGATGGTGGCGTGCTCAGAAGACGACCATAAAACTGCTGGCAGTTTAACTGCTGTTAAGTTACACTTAACAGATAGGATCAAATTACTTTTCGAAGAAAGGTAAATACTGCTTTCCTCGTATCACAGGTGAGGTAGAGGAGATACTCAACTGGTTTTGTGGTTCTGTTCACTTTGCCATTCATATAGGTGCTGCCTGTATGTATTTGGTCAGGACCTGTTGGATGTCATTACAGCATGTGTTTGACACCTTGATCCCCAAACATTAACAGGTTGAAAGTACGAGAACAGTGTTTGGCCTCTTAAAAACTTGAAATTTTGTTGAAAAAATCAGTAAACTTGGCCTAGCATTCACAGGTTTCTTTATTTTAAGTTCTATTCGTTTTGTTTTTTATTTGCGGTGTCATACAGCAGAGTTTTGCTTTGTTTTCTTGAAAAATTTTTTTTTTTATATTGTTCAAGTTATGTTAACATGGCATGATACTTTCAGGTCCCAAAAATGTGCAAAGGGCTCTTTAGGTTGACTTGCCTCTTTTACTTTCTTTTGAGGATAAGTATAGAGATGGACAGGATATTTAAGGAATAGCTTCAGTTTGTTTTCAAGTAGCCCTTCAGTGAAACCAGTCTCAGGCAGTTATCCTTCCAAAGAGTCAGGCTTTCTGCAGATTGAGTATAAATATAGTACAGCATTTTACATTCAGTTGATGTTTTGGTTTTTATTTAATTTTTTTAGCTGTAAGCAATAAAATGTTGTTTTGGGTCGTTTGGGATCACTGATGTAAGATCGATGTCCTAGAACAGGGTTATACTGCAGCAGAACTGGAGAGTGAAGATACTGTTTGACTTTTTAGTTACCGGTATTTTTCTCAGGTGTATGTATTTTGATTCAAAATCTTAGCACATTAATACATTTCCGTGCAAATGTTTTCATTCAAGTGTTTTGGCAGTGTCCTCAAGTAACAGTGTATGAGTCATACTGAGTGCATGCAGTTTGTAAAGAATTGTACCTCCTTACGTTGATGGTAAATTAACGTCAGTGACTGAATGAAAAGTCAGGTAATTTTCTTAGACGTTACCTTTCATCTTTGCTTTGATATTGACTGGCAATATTCGGGTACAGCATCCAGGAGTACAAACAGCTAAGCAAAAGAGACCCCTGGGATACTATTCCATTTGGAATACAAGATGCCCCTCATGAAATGCAGGTTTTTTTCCAGTTTTTGTTCCTGTTGATTGTCAGGTACAGAGTCATTCTTTCTTGTGGTTATTGGTTTAAGGTTTTCCTTGAGGTATTTGCAAATGCAGTAGTAAAGATAGAAGCTAAATGAAGGTTTCTGTAATTAAGATACTGGAAAATAGGGACATTATCACCCTCAACTGACTTTTCACTTAATAATTATGTACTTAAAATGGTTGAAATGACTATCTGCTGTATAGCTTGTTACTTGAATCACCATAGGGTTCCAAGCGTGCTGCAGGCTTTATACCCACAGATACATGGACGTATAACCAAAACTGGAGTAATGGAAAATATTTATCGAAAGATGGGGAATGTATAATATCTGATGATAAAAACAGAATAAAAACACTGAAATTGTAATCCCCTCTAAAGCAGCTGGGTTTTGTCTCCAAAATTATTTTAATGCTGCATGCATTATCCTAAAGAAGGCTTTGCAATAGAAAACCTCTTCCAATTCACATCTTTTACCAAGATACAAAACTGGAAATACAGTGAATTTAAATGAAAGAAAGAGATCATTTGTTCTGACTATGATTCCCCAGAGCAGACGTATTTACAATTCTTGGGGTTTTTTTCTCTAAGCTTTTTGTCTTTTTCTGTACTTCCATCAAACCTGAACTGATTACTCTGAGGCGATAGAAATCTTATTATTTAGAGCAGAGTTAAGTACCTTGTCTCCCCTGTTCAGGAATGGAAAGTTTTCATCCAAGAATTTTCTTCTTCCCTCTGTCCTTGGAGACATAAACTGGAGTAAAAGGCAGAAAACCAAAGAATTGCTTATGCCTGAAGGCAGGAGCTGGAATTCTGTATCCTTCAGTTTGATTTCTCTTCTCACCGGAGCAGGAACAGAGAGAGTTTGCTCATGTTGCAGTTGATTTGTGCCACAGTTTCCTTGTGTGAGTGGAGGTAATGGCTGTTTCTGTTACAATTATGTTGTGAGGTCTGTGGTCCACAGACTCAATGCTTAAGCGCAGGAGATAGTAGCAGCAGACCGTAGTATAAGACCAGGGTTCTTACTGCCTATAATCTGTGGTCGATGTGCAGCAGGTGCTAGTGATTAGTATTTCTGATTACCTGCCAGATTTCAACTGATAGGCTGAGGTCATGTAAGAAATGTAAGAAATCCATCAAACTGGATATGTGAAAGACTACTCTTTTGTTACAGTTGTGTTCAAACCCTGTTTTTTTTCTTTATTAAAAAAATATTGTAGTAGTCAGAATATAATTAAAACTTTGAATGTTGCTAACTGAAAAGAAGATTCAATCATCATATTTGCAGAAGATATGTTTGGTTTGATGTGCATGTTGAAGGCTTGGGTAAAGATAAACAGGCAGTGTTTGCCAAACTGCATAAGATTAAACAGTTCATTACCTGTTGGAATTATCAGCTGGAAGGCACACTGCATAATTTGGACCACAACCTTTATACACTTTTGGCTGGATTACACCTCTTATCTAGTGAGGTGCACTGAAATATAATTAACAATGCGAGCTGGAAATGACAGGCTGAAACTGTGTGTATTTTTGTGCAGATAAACAGTCCTATATCTCGATCAGAAGTCATAGTAACATTTTCTCTACTAATTTTTTTTCTCCAGTTCTTGTATTTTGAAACATTGTACAGAGGAAAATTATCTGTGCTCTGTGCCAGAGAAAAGCAAATAGCCACCAGCCGTATCTCCTGTGGGCTTGACTTTAAGAACCTTTGGAAAATGTTAAACCCTGCAGAAAACAGCAGGAATTGCAGTTCTCTTGTATTCTTGATTTTGAATGTTTTGTTTGAGAGAGATTTTTGAAAATACGCGGAGGCAGAAATTCTGATCCATTGACATCAGTAAGAGTTTTGTCTCCATTTTCAGCAGAGTTCAGGGTTTCGCCTGGGGCATTCTGCTATACTGAAGCAGCGGCGTCTGTGTCTGATCTGAGGCGCTTGGATGCAGGTCCTCTTTCTTTGATGGAAGTGTGGTCCACATAAGAAAGAGCAGAACTTGGTTAGGAATTCTTTTAACTAGGAAATCCTTCAGCGTTATCATAAAGTGATACATTTTGCAGTTGGTAGGCCTCTCCTGTTAAAGAAGAAACAGGTATTTAATTTTGTAGTTTTTAAGCTAAAATCTGATTATGTTGATTTTACTTTAGTGAATTTATAGCCCTTTGACTTTTGCAATGAGTTTTTATTTTAGGATAGTGTTTCTCTGTAGTTAGGAGAACAATAATTTTTTTTTTATGAGTCAGAGCATTTGCAGTGTGGTGTTTCCAACAGAATTACCTGTAGCATTTATTCTTGATACTGCAGTAAAAGAATGACCTGAATGAAATGTATTGCTGTCGTATTTTCAGGTTTCCAGTATACAAACTTGTGGGTATATAAATGCTCTTGTTAATTCTCAGCTAGTGATCAAAATAAAAATTTGTATGCCCCAGCAGAAAATGTTAAGACTTTGGTATCAAGTTTATTCCTTCTATTCGGTACCTGTGAAAAAAGGGGTGTAAGTACTGGTGTGACATACCATCATTCATTAGCTCATGAAGTCATCAGCCACATTGTTAGATGGGAGGGTGTTATTCCAGTGGGAGAGATGCCCTCTAAATGAGCCTTAGACACTGGCTGACATATACGAAATGGTATTGTCGTTTTCAGCACCTTAGATGGCATTACAAAGGGGTAGATGTGAATATTTGTTAGCTTAGCTCTTTTTTTCTCCATGTACTTTCCATTTACATGCTAAGTAATGACAGTCTTGGGAAAACTTAAATAACAAAACTCTAGAGAGGGACACAGCTATTCCTACAACTTGCTGGTGCTGAACAGAGCTTTCAACAGTTTCTGCAAGTACTTGGCATAGTCTTTTGCTAGCCAAAAAACCTGGATAGTGTGTCAGTGTCATAGCCTGAAGATACTTCATGAGCAAATTGGCCGGTACTAAAAAAGATTTTGCCTACAACCTGTCTGCAGTATGGATTACAGACCAGAGGAAACTGAAAAATAAAGCCCAAGCATCTGGATAGTTTTTGCCAATGAGGTTGGTTAAAACCAGTTGCAGGTATGAGCCCTATTTGTTGTGCCGTTGCAGGCAGCCTGAGACAGCATTGTACTTTTGTTCTGGTAGGTAAGAGCATTCTCCATTGCCTGGAGTTCATCCTGAGTGGAATGTGAGCATATTTGCTCACAGAATTGGTTTGGACAGCAGTTGAAAGAAAAAAAGAAATTTTAGATTGTCATGTGAGCTAGTGGAATGAAGTCAGTACTTGCAAAAATTGAAGAGAATGTGTAGAGTAGTCGTGGGAGATTAAAGGGTTGGGAGGTGGACCTAGTCATGGAAGGCTCAAGGTGCTTAGTGCTTAATGAACAGAAGTGTGAGATTGTTTGGTGGCAGTCTGCAACTGCCTGCTTGGGGACCAGAGCTCCATGGTGGAAAGATCTTTCTGGTGGCACACAAAAGCAGAAGTGATCACTTCTGATGGCTACCAATTGAAGCTTGACAACTTTAGGTTAAAAAATTAGTTCTTCACCTTTTAGCTGGCAGGACAGTTAGCTTTTGCCAGAGTTCAGCAAAGATTGTTGTAAATTCCCAGCAACTGTTTGGGTTTTTTTACATCTAGTTCCAGCTGGAATGAATTCAGAGAAATTGTACTGCCTGTATTTTGCAGATGACCAGGATCAGTGAATGCAATAACCTCTGTTAGATTTGCATTCTGGAACTATTGTTTTATCAATGTAATGATAACTAGAGAAGCAATTACTATATTGGCATTTTTTTAGATGAATGAAGCCCAATGCAGAATGTTATTAACATTTTCGATTGATGTTACAATTCACTAGGTTCTGCAGTAACTCCTGGTTCTCTTCCTTCCCCCTTTTTCTTTCATTTTTAATTTACTGTCTCCCAATACTTTTTTCAATCTTTACAACGTTTATTTTCTTGTCCAGTTTATGCTATATGAAATTGTTTTCTTACAATTCAATAATTCATTGAAATTCTATTCATCTGTGCTCCTAATCACATGGAGCACGATTTCACACCTTTTCCAGGGCAGCGCACAATTCACCAAGACCACTTTCTCTACCTGATTGATTTATTCTTAAAAGAAGCTGCCATGCCCAAGTCTTCTCTGACTTGTTTAATTCCTCAAAGGCACAGTATGTAGGTGTTATCTCATTCTTATGCTGCTTGCATTTTGCCTCTCATGGTGACCCCTGCTGAGGTTACTTATGTAGCATATGAGTGGATTGGTTAGGGAAATGGAGACTGCAGGAAAACACAGAACACTCTAAAAGCATAGAGCATTTTACAAGCTGTCTGCCTGACCTTGAAAACCAATGTTCACTGGTCTAAATGGGAAGATGTATTCACAGTTTTGCAGGATGAAGTACCAGGGCACCAGGATCTTTTCCTGTGTTAGAATACTTTGTCACAGCGCTGAAATGCTGAACTGCAGCTGAGAACCATCAGGATATACATTTATTAAGTTAGTTCTGCTTCTGTATCATCCCCCTGTGTAGGGTGCCAGACATCCTTTTATGCCTTTCAAAGAAATATAAAGAAGCAAGAAAACCTCTATCTTTTAAAATTCTCTGGGGTTTTGGGAGTTGCTTTAAAAGTTCTGAACCCCCAGAGTCTGTAGTCTTTGGCATTCCTATGTTTATTTTATACCCTCTTTCTAGCATTAAGCTTTCTGCAAACCACGTGCTTTAATACTTATCCATCTCTGATAAATGCCAACCATCTCTGTAGCAGAAAAAGTTTTAACCTCTAAAATCTGGGCATTAAGTTGTCTACAACTTTTCCTTTTTTCTTAGTTGTTCTTCCTGCTAAGGTTTACTTTCATTGTAAGCCTTAATCTTCCTAACTCCAGTCAACATGTATTGTCCCTGTATTTATATTTTACTTCTATCTTTCCTCATCTCTGTTCAAACCTTTTGCATTTTCTATAGTCTTTTTATTTGCATCCCTGTGTGTGCAAAATAATGTCATTTAATTTATTATGGTATTCTCTCATTTCTGTTAGTTTTTCTGATGCAAATGGTTCCTGAAATAAACCTGACGGACAGACTTTGCTGTTTCGCTATTCTGTAAATTATTTCTGCTACCTTTATTTTTTCCCCAGTTTAACTGAGCTTTCCACATCGGATGCTTAACATTACTTCTTTTTAAAAAACATGGCAGGCTGGTTCCTTGTTTCAATCCACATGTAACAAACCAGAGTTACAGAAAGATTCTTCATTCTACTTGCATGATTTATGGACTTGGGTAGTTAGATGGTTGCTCTAAAAATTGGCAGTACTTGCTGACAAGTATTTTTACAGCCTACAAGTTTAGCAGAAGAGAATAAGCCAAACGGGAAGCTATTTCTGCTTCTTTCTTCTGTGTAGATATCTTCTCCTAACTACTCCAAGAAATTTCTTTAGGCTGTATTTTACTATTTGTGCAGTGTAAACCAGCAGGGACTAACCAGCTGTATTTCACTCCCCACTCCCAGCAGCAACATATCTGCAATTCTCAAAGCAGAAAGAAACCCATCTCTGTTTCCTTAAGTAGTGCTCTATACTGCCAGCTCCTTTTCCTATCCCAGAACAGGTGGGTGCTGGGATGAAGTGCCTTCACTCAAAATTCTGCTTTCCCCTGCTGTAAGGTGGTCTGCTCTTGTTAACGATAACCAGGCTAGAGACAGCACTCAGTGCAGCTCTCAGGTACAGTTTCCTTATCGCAGACCTGTTATTTTTGTTACCCTGCCCATTATCCCTGTTTGGTGTGGTGCATAAAGGGTTTGTGGCTGGCTAGCCCTGGCTTAGTTGTGCCATTGCCCATCAAACGTGTGTTTCCTGCGGCAGTGTTTTCTAGGTTTCCCATCTGTTCTTTCAGTTCCCTGTTAGAAAAAGGACCATGTCGAGCTGTGATGAAGTACTAAGCTCTCAAGGTGAAGTGTGATGATCCCACAGAGGAGTATTTTCTCTTATGTTAACCATCAGGGTGCTCAAGATGACTTGGCATTGGAACAATTCTTTCTTTCTTTCTGTCCTTATTTCCTCGATGGAGTTTTGCTGCTGAACAGTAGAACTGGTGATAAACTTGTATATCCAAGATATTTCTGGAAACTACATTAGCCATAAAGTTTAAAAAGGCAAAAAAAGATACATTCCTGGAAACATACCTAAAATGATTGTGTAATGAAGAATTCTGCTTCAGTACATAGGGTATTCTTCAGGGAATAGTTTGAGTCTGACTATTGTGAGCTTTTAATGTTACGAAGTGAGTAAAAAGCATGGTAATAGAAGAATTGCTGTCCAAGAATAACTCTGTAATAAGAGGTTAGGTAGGAGACATTATCTGACTGTTTAGCAGTCAAAGGTCACTAGCACAGGCAGAACTCATTTAGCTTTTGTTCCCCATTCTTACTGTAGGTGATTGCTTTCTTCACACATTATTTTTGTTATTTTGGCACACTGTGTGACTGACAGCAAGCTCTTTAACTCTTCCCAGCTTCAGCAACCGCCAGCCTCTGTGAAATGACAGTCTCTCTGTAGTTTTTGATAAGGCGTTCTTTAAAAGAGAGCTTAATCTGCCATCATTTATTTTATTAGATTGAAATATGTTCTTGCTGCCCTCTTTGCTGCGAGTTATTGCTTCAGCAATCACAGGCCCATCTGATTTACTGTAAACAGTTATAACTGCAGAGTAGGTATGTGGGCTGTAAATCAGTTGGAAAACGGGAGCAATTTGCTAGAGGAGAGAAAGTAACATTAAGTTAAGCTATTGTAGCATTCACTGGAGTCTTGTATCATCAGCTACGCCAGCTTAGCTAAATATTACAAGAAGCCTTATGCCAGTTCTTGTTTTGCCACTTACTTTGTGCCGGCGTTATCAGAGAGCACCAAGGCGGGACATCCCTGCCTGGCAGGGTGTGGGATGCCTCAGCTCCCCTGTGACGGGTGGGAAATCAGCTGCAGTGATGGAAGAGGGAAGGGGCTGTGCCTCCACTGTCCTGAGGGGACAGCTGTGATTTGGATACTGCAAATAATTTATTTTTCATTTTGTCTAATGAACTGGAAAATTGAGGGAAGGGGCAAAAAAAAAGCTTCAATGGGAGAATTTGAGCAGGTGCAGGGAGGAGGCATCAAAACTGGGGATACATTTGAGGAGAAGGTATTGTAGATTGGAAGAAGCTCTTGATTTAGTAATGCATGAAATGTTTCTTCCAGCCAAAAGCAAAGCTTTAGTCTCCTCTACTTGCAAACCTCCAGAATCAGGTGAATTCAATTTTTTTTTTCCCCCCTTAAGGAAGAGGTGGGAGATCAGTGGCCCAGTGGTTAGGGCGCTATCTCGGTGTGCAGTCTCTGGATTCAGTTTCTCCCGTGCCTAGGGTTTGAATCCACCTGACCTGCAGGACAGGGGCAAAGCTGGAAGTGGGGTGGTGGGTCCCAAGTAGTTGAACGTGCTCCGGAGGAGGGATTGCGCTATCACCTCTGTGTCCTGACTGCCATGCTAGAGCTTTCTCCTTTTAGGGATTGTAAAACTCATCCTGCTTTATCATTCATTGCTTTTCCTAGTGCCAACTGTCTCTGGAGCCGTGGGAAATTGTAATTATGCGATTTATATGATTTATTGCTTGCACTCGGCAGCCACTCTGCATGGCTGTTTCCGTTTCTTCTGAATTGGATCCATTTAAAAGTTTGATGTTCTTACAAACATAGCAGAAATATAATTACAGGTAGCGTTACGTTACTGGCCAGTCTCATTTGGGAAAGAATTAATTTCAATTTAAAGGTATTTTCATGAATGATTTAGTTCCGAGGAAAGCCTCGTGTTTGCTGAGTTTTGTTCGGTGTGTGGGTTAAAGAGTCACGATTTTCCTACGGGAGAGCGGTGCCTCGCTGCAGGGTTTTGTCCTGTGATGGGAAGCACTGTGCTCATTAAGGCAGCGAATGTCAAATTTTACATTTAAAAAAAAAAAAAGCTTTTTAACATTCTGTATTTTCCACATAATACCATTTATCCTTGCCTCCAAATGTGCTTTTTGACCGTGGTGAAAGGCTGTAATTAATCCGCAATT
>JAVJGI010000062.1:81534817-81552704 GCA_035590275.1 Ibycter americanus
TGCAGCGCTTCTGGGGAGCCGGGGCGGCCGCCCAAAACCTGGTTTCAGATTGTTGTTGCGGGTTTTGAATTGCTTTTGGTTCTGCCCGAATGCACACCTGGCTGTAATGTTCCAGATGGCTGTCGTCTTAACGATAGATAAGAATTAAGAATGGTAATAGGGGATATTTTATTTAAATCCACTTCTTTATCTTTCATTACTTATTCACATTCTATTATAGCCCGGTGCTGTGTTCAGAACACTTGAGGACTTAACAAGGGGAAAAATAACCATTTAAATTAGGATATTATGTCAGCACCTTTCCTGATGGTAAGTTTTTAAAGCAGTAGTGCAGTATGGAAGAGATGGAGCTGTTTCACGGGGGGGAGGAGGCCTCACTAACTGAAAAATTTTGTTCAAGTTGCACTTACAGGCGAAGAGTGAATTCCGAAAGAGGAAAAGACCAACTTTACGTAATGAGGTGGGAAGGTGTCACAAACGGGTACTCACAGACCTCCTGTGTCCTGCTGAAGCCGTGCCACTGAGCCGAACCTTCTTTATTACACTAATGATAGACTCTTAAAATTATCATAGGAGCACAGAGGGAGCATGCCATATGTGTATTTTGTGCTGCTTCTGCTGCTGCCTAATGGAATAATGATATTCTACGTTTCCTATATGCCTGTTCAAAACCAAGAGTACTGCAAAGTGTGAGGCATTTTTTCTTGTAGATGCTGAATGGACAGGGGCACGGTGTACGGGCTGTGGAATAAGTAGAAGTGGTGAGAAGACTTTTTCATAAAAACCTTGCCAAGTCTTTTGGTTAGTTGAGGCATTGCAGAATGTTTTGCTGAGACTTCTGACTCAAACTTCCTCAAGCAAAGGATGCGAGACAGACAGTAAATACGGTGGTCTGGGAAACGGGATATCCATGTACAGGTCCATGCGTGGCTTGATTCAGAGCTATCTTGGATACGGATTTCTTCACAGAATGAGGTGTGGAGGAGCAGAGAGGTCATACTGAGCTTCTAGCCCTCCTTGTCTCTGCACTAGATTTCCTAGGGTGGATGGATCCACCTTCTCACTTGTAAACAGATACTTTGAGAGGATTAATGTTTCTTTAGACAGTGACCAGACAAGTCTGGGCATCGTGTGACCTAAGTTCAACATATCAGAATGCTGCTTTGATACTGAATTATTACCCCTGGTCAGTGCTGGTGATGCTGCAACATGTAATGAAGCCAAATTGTAAAATGTCTGTATAGTCATGAGTGACTGAGCTGCACAAAGTGCTTTTTCATAAAGGACGAATCTCCTCAAATGTCACTACAGGGGGGGAAACAAGCGAGTCCATTGACACTGCTGTAGATTTGTTTCTGTGTAGCCACTGTGTGTGTAAAATTAGCCTTCTGTCCATGGTAATTTTGACTGACAGAGGTGGAAGCACCATTTTCCTTTCTTGCTTTTGGGACTTGAGCTTGCTAAGAGAGTTTATTTGGTTCGTAACAACTGTGTTTAGTTTCAGGACAGCCAAATGCTTCAAGTAATTGCTAATGTAAGGTAGGCCCTTCTATGTCTTGATTTCTACCTTCAGGATGAAATCTTCACTCACAGCAGATTTAGGAGTTGTTGGTAGTCTAGATAAAATGAGCTGTTGGTTGCTGTCCACTTCCCTACAGCTACAGCACAACCTGTCGTACATAGTATTTTATACCTTGATGGGAATTGCACGTGAGAGCTAGCACTGCATTATCAGCATGGCACTTGAATTCTCTTAGGCTTGTTCCCTGAAAGTCGGGATTTGGGTTCATTGGAATAGTGAAATGGAATCAGGTAGGGGGATGGTGTAACTGCGAGTACTAATGCTCATGTTGTGATGTGTGTGTACACTGACTCTAGAGTGTCAGATTTAACACCTTGGCAGTCCATTAAGATGACATACATTGTTCATGATTTTAATAGTTCTCAAGTGTATCTCTTGACTACTTATCTTAATACAAATTTTTGATGTTTAGTATCTGTGGTATAAGTGCAATTCCAGTTTCCATGAGTGTTACTGCTCACCTATATCTTGATATGACCATGCAACATACCATGCTAATATTGTCAGACGTACTGCGTTGGTAAGAGTTAAAGTATTATCCATCAGTGTGAACTAGAACTCAGTGACAGTGTGTTACGACTAAAAAATATGTGGATCTGTATCAACAGGAAACCTAAAAATATCAGTAATTTGCCAAACAAAAGGGAAAAACCTTCCCTTTCAATACAGTTACTCTCTTGTAGATGACACAAACAGCTGATTGTTGCTGGTAAATCTAGTGTAGTGTGTTCTTAGCAAGGTAGTGGATATATAGAAGGAAACAGCCTGTAACAAAAATACAGATTCTTTCTTACTTAGTATGCACTACCTGTGTGTTTTTGGAGCTCCACAAAATTGCAGGATGCGCATGTGTAGCTAAAAGCCTCATCAGACTGATCGAAACATTTATAAAACACTCCTGATCAATGGAGTGAAGACAACATGAAATATGTTTCGAGGGAGTTATTATTATCTGTGAGAATCAATACAAATCTTGCAGGCGAATTACTGTTTTAGAATATGATTTGTTATGTTGAGGTATGCAGCCATTTTCCTTTCAGTGCTAGTGTTTAGCTATTTATTTAGCAGTAAGAGGAAAATGTGAATTTCATAGTCAGCCATACTGGGATGGGTTTTTCCCTTTCATTTTAATTTTTTATGAGTTCACTTTACTAATTCTGTTGTGTGGGAGATGGGAAAACCTGCCATTGGACTTCTAGTTGGATTGCATTGCTCCCTGGACTTCTGTTTTGTTTTTCTTTGGAGAAGAACACCAGGTATAAGATAAAAAAAGTGGACAGTTTTCTTGAACGCAGGTTTCTGAACCCCTTTACGCACATTTAAAATGACAACTGAAAATGAGAATAGCTCTTGAAAGTTAAGTCATCATCACCCAACTATCCCTGAAATACCATGTAAGAGAATTTCAAAATGGTGTGTGGGATCTAGAGCCTCTCTGTTTTTTGAACCCAGAGCCTTGCAGTCAGCAGTTTCTCTACCCATAGGTTTGTGTGACTTGTCATGAGTTATTTTAAGTTTCTTTTCATAAAGGACTTCTCACCAAGCCTTCTTTCTGTTGAGTTTTGAGCACAGCTTTGTTTGGTCTGTGTATGCTGGGACACGTCTTTGTCTTCCATCCAGAAAGGTTATCTAGGTGAAAAGAAGTTAATTTAGGGGATTGTCCTTAAAAGACCGCTCTAAATGTACTAGTTTGCTGTGTGTGCATGCATATAGTTAATCTAGCGTGTCCAGAATGACTACCCTGCTGTGCCCCAGTGTCTCCAGTTCATGCTGAGACTGGACAAGGGCAGGAATAAGAAGCCAAATGTCTGTTGTTACATGTGGTTACTAGAACGTGTACGTCTGCATCCCTGCCTATATATGTACAAGTAGTTTTGTCTGTTCAGAGTGCAAATTATTGATGCCGCAGTAGCATGCAAAACTGGTTTGGTTTGGTTTTTTCTTTTTTCAGAACCTAATTCTACAGATTTGGCTATTTTCTAACTTGCCTTTCCCGAGAGAAACAGGTACTTCAGCATGACTTTCTGTAGGTGAGCTTATGGACCTGTGGCAAACAGCAAGATTTCTATCAGAATTATAGACACCAGGATTTGTCCTTCTGTATCTCAATTTTGAATGTGCCGTGAACACAACTGAAAACAATTTGCAAAGATCAGTTTAGGGGGAAAAAAAAAAATCAACCCTCAATTACAGTGTGACCCCCTGAAACACTTGGCTATGGGTTTGTATGAAGGTGGTGGGAACTTCTAGTGTCAGGGTGAAATGAGGGAGCTGGGCACGAATGGGATGGAAACATTAAAGAGCGATGCAAAAAGAGGTTGGGAGTCTCTTACAAAAGATCTTAGTGAGCAGGTTACTGTGTTACAGTCCCTGTTTCAGCTGGGTTTGATTCTTCAGAACCATGATGCAAAGCAAAGTTGCTGTGGAAGCTGCTGTGCAGACAGCACTGTCATAGTTTGCCCAAGTAGTTTATTTTGTGTAAAGATTTATAAAAGTCATTCCAAGAGTTGTGTTACTGCTTTTGCTGTCAGATATGAATGAGATTAAAGCTGTGAAAGGGAACTCTGGAATTCAGAATATAATTAAACTTTTCCTCTTGAAAAATTTTATGACAAAAATGCTTTTGGGGAGGAGTTTATGGAGTGTCCAGAGCTTATGCCCAATAACTAATGTGACTTATAAACTATCTTAGCATGTAATATAATACGTGCATACAAGACATTAAATTGTAAAGTTATAAGTCCAGCTAAAAATGTTGGTTTGATCTTCATGATAAGTTTGAAGGACTGCAAAATCTTGTGGAAAATGCTTGTTAGTGTTCATTGGTTTTGCCTGGAGGACTCCATTGAAACATTGATTTCTGACTTTTTGTCATTTTAATGGTGAAGGTGATGTGATAGCTCAGAACTTGAAAGGGCTAACTTGTGTGTGGAGGGTCTCTGAGGCTGTCAAAACAGTAGTGTGAGTAGTGAGGGGTTTTTAGGCACTGCGTAGGGCGCATTGGTTTCCCGTTGTCTCTGAACTGTCTTCTGGTTTTTGCAAGAACATGCATTTATTGACAGCAGAACAGATAGAGTCTCTTTTTTTCGATGCTGCTGGTCATTACCTCCTTCTACCACAAGTAGGCTTTGGTTTAGCTTCCCTTATGATAAAAATTGAGTTCACGTTAAAAGCAGCTGTTGCACATTGGTTTGCAGACCAGAGAGCCCCGAGCAATGTTCAGTTTCCTTGTTTAATTCTAAAAGGTTGTGAATTGGAAGCAACAAAGTCATATTGGCATTCATAGGGAGAACTTTTCAGTTGTATGTTGTCTGTAGTATTTTAACACCTTACACAATTGTTGCCACTTCTCTTTTCCTTCACCCATCTTCCCTCCCTGCGATTTTTTTTTTGTCCCTTCTTTCCCCTGATAATCAACTCACTTTGACACCAATGACCCTCTTTTGGGTTTCTAACTAATTTCTAAAGAAAGAATAAAAAAAATTGCTTTGGGAATCTTGCAACAAGGTTAGGCTTTCCAATGCAATCCCAATCTCAGATTTGTTTGATGGGATTTGTTGTAGTTATGCCCTTACTTGTTGTTGTAGTATCAGTATGCTAAATAGTTTTTGTTTCAGTGCAATTAGCATATATTTAAGGCACCCTAAAAAAGTATTTTAAAAAGTTAGGGAAAGAAATCCCCTCCAAAATGTCCCCAAAGGTAACAGTAACATAGGTAAATATTTAAATTATGTTGGAAGCGTGGCTTTAAGTTTCCTTTTTAGTCTAAATTATTTAGAAGATCAGCTACTCTGTAGCTTTCTGAGTGGTTGTTACCACAAATGTCTGAGGCAGTTGCAGGGCAACATGAAAGGTTCAATTAGGTTTGACAAAACTGAATGTAAGGTTAGAAGTTGTTCAGCTGGGTTTCTAATTTTTCTGGCAGCCACATAACCACTGTAGATTGAATTTCTAGCTAATGTTGCAGAAATACTATTAAAAATACTTAAAATCACTTGAGACGACAAAAATTCTCCTATCCTTTATTTAGAGCTTGTTTCTCACCACTATTACAAAATCTGTCGTTGTGGTGGGTTTTGCCCCTGATTTTTAGGAGTTCCAAAAAATGTATCTGCCTGCAAGTGCTACTTGACAGCTGAGGTGGTGAAGCTGGCAGCAGGCTGGCGTGGGATGCTGTTGTGTGTCTTGAGAGCCTCCCTTTGCTTGGCTTGTCCAGTGGAGTAAATTACTCCCAGTGCTGAAGTCCCATTGACTGCAACTCGAATTTAGGCTGTTTAATGACATAAGTGATTATAAAAATGAGTTTTATATCTTATTTTCTATATATTGCTTCCAATATCTTTTTACACAGTTGTGTTTTTTTTTTTTTTAATTTTGGATCATTAACTGCTTAATGAAAAGTGAGTTAAAGAATGTATTTCTGCATCTCAGTGAAGTCTTGCAATATTTTTTAAAAGAAGTGTAGTTCTCATACTAAATGAAAACTTGACAGGAAAAATTTCTTTGAACAGAAAAAGTCCCAAGTTTACCATCAAAACCTGGGATTCATTTGATCGAGTGTTAAGGATTATGAAACTGAGCCAGAGAAATGCAATTTTCTGAATATGTATTTTAAATTCTTCTAGCTAATGTTACCCTTGGAAAGAGAAGCTACAATGCAAATGTTTTTGAAGTTAACAACTCTGTAAATGCACACAGTGTTTGAAGGCTGTGGCAAATGAGGTGGGAGTGTTCATCTCCCTCACTGTACTACTTTAATGTAAATTACTTTCCTGAATATCCATTTTGCATACAGGGAGCAGTACACAACAGATGCTTCATACACTTATGCTAGGATCATTTGAAAAACAAAGCGCCTCTGTAAAACCTGTCCCTTCCTTGGCCATCAGTGTTTCATTTGGCACTAGCATTGCTTCTCAGAGAAAGGTTCATCTAAGAGTAGCACAGGCAGCATCTCTATCCAAAAACGAACATTCAAGATGATGGAGAGCAGGATAGTTAGTGGTACGTGATTCCAAGCTGGAGTTTATAACCATGAGGAGTCTGTAACATATTAAAATATGCGGATGAAATAGTAAATATAAAAAGGATTAAGTTTGTCAGAGGAGTATCCAGGTATGCCATGCCAGGCTGCCAACAACAACTTGATCCCACCGATCTTATAAATAATCTGTGGCTTATGTTTTAATTCAGAACACCGTAAAGGGCAACAGATCGATATATAACTGTGTACATCCCTATATGCTCTTTCAAAAATTAACTTTGGCAGATACTAAAATGGACAGCAGACTCGTCGGCTCCTCAGAGGAGACCTCCTTCTGCAAAAGTTTCTCATGAGCCAAAGTAATGTCAATAAATAGTGTGAGCTCTGGATGAAACATTTGCTTGGGAAATAGAGAAGTACACTGATACAGGTTGTTTTAAATGTACCCCTAGTGAAGAATTGTTATTTGAGAAGTGGTGCATGACTGTGTTTTTAAAGATGGTATCATGATGCATACAAATTGTCTGTATATGTCTTTTAAAGGGGGTCCTTCCTCTCAAGTGCTAAATTTTAGTCTCTATTTAATTTATTTTCTTCTTTTTCTAAATAATTTGTGGCTTCCTTGTCACTGATTCCTGCCAATATCCGTACCTATCCAAGTGATAGATTTTTTTTTTTTTTTGAGTGTTCTGAGGCATTTTCTGTGTTTGTAAAGTTGGGGTTTTTTTGGATTGGTTTTTTTTCCCCTGAGAGAGGTTGGAGTTATTCTTCTACTGGGATGTATGTGAAGACTCCCAGCTCTGTTGCTATTGTAAAGGTTCATCCCTTGAAAATAACACTGCACAGTGTGTGCGAGCACAGACTTCTTCCCTCCCTTGGAACTGGCTATTATTTGTTGAGCGCTGTCAACACACTTGGCGCTGTGTAATATAAAGAAAGAGAAGGATGGGATTTCTGCCCCAAAGGGTTTGCAGTCTGTTAGATGCACAAAACAGATTAGATAATGCTAAATATGGCACCGGTCAGATGCACAGATTAGTCTGAAAATGCCACAGATCTTTTTAATATAACTTCCTCCTTTGATGGATGTAGTCTGTGTTTTAATGAAAGTATAAAAATACTTGTCTTCCCCAAAGACTTTACAAAAAGCTACATCTGAATAACTGACAGGTAGGATCTATCATGCCAGGCTTAAGCTTATTGCTAAACCAAAATATCTGATAAAAATGGTTTGCCTACTGGCAAGGAATTAATTGGATTTCATACTTTGAGTCCTTTCTTTCCCTCCATCATTATTATCATGGAGTTACAGGAGGCAGAGATACAAAAGACCTATTAAGTCATCCAGGCGATAGACTTCTGAAAGCCTGCCTTCTATTACCCTTCTTCTTGAGAGTTAGACCTTTCTTAATTTCATCTTGTTATTCCTAATTGTATCTAGCTTTTGCCATACTAAATAATTCATTTTCCTTATTGGCATACGTATCCTGCAAATATTTACAAGCTGTTACTGTGTCCCCTGGAAAGTTGTTCCTTAGCTCAACCTTTATGCAGTTAACTTTTAATGTCTTGATGTAATCAATCTCTTTAATCTCCACTTATCGTTTTTGTTGCTTCTCTAATAACTCTCTCTAATGTGTTATCTTTCTGGTAATGAGGTGTCCAGAGCTGAATGCAATATTTCACACGTGCCTGTGCCAGAGCTCTGTGGAGGGGGACTTTCAGCTCTGCTCCAGGAATTGATGCATCTGCAAATGTGGACAAAACCCCTTGAGCTTTATTGTGCTATATTGTGTAGCGAACAGGAGACCAATTGATTCAGATGACAATGGCTTTGTATCGTTTCAGGTGATAAAGTGATATTATGTATGTTTTTCCATGCAAGTGTGAATGGGGTCGTCTAGATTTTTCTCTCTGCAGGAGTGAACTGTGTTCACCAAAAAGATTTGTTTCTTTTATCCCGTCTTTATAATGTAGACAGTTAAAAGCTGAACAGACCAGGGAGGTTAAAATAACACCGAGGTGATTGGCAGTGCCCTGCTGCTGATCTCGCCTTTGAACATCTGCCGGCACCCTCAGTGGGGGGAATGGTTGGGATAAGAGGGATTTCTGCTGACTCATTATGGTTTATTAACACCAAATTGAATATATTGGCAGTAGAGATGTCCCTGGGGAAGTGGCAGCTAGAAGAACCTGTGCCTTGTAGGTGTGCCTGATTTGCTTGTGATTAAAATAAATAAATCCTCACACTGGAAAGGGTGGGGGGTTGCAATCAGGGTATGCGGCCTTGGGAAGGATAAAGGAAGCGTGCTCCTGCAGTAAACCCTCATTATTTTGAGGTGTGTTGAGGGAATTGCAGCTGTGGTTCATATCCTCCGTGTAGCAGATGATGTGAGAGGGTAGAAGGGTGATGGGGAGGGAGCAGAGGCTGGGGAGGTGCAGCCTGCCCTGGCAGAGCACTGCGGGCTGGTGCCCCGTGCGGCACGGCACTGCGTCGGGCTGCTGTGAAGAGCTAAGCTGGCTATGGCGTGTTAAATACATTTTTCATCCTTAGCTGCTCATGCACGGAAAGGAACTTAGTCCAGTTAAAATTTTAACAGGAAAGTGCAGCCGCTGGTCTGAAGCGGGGATTGGACTCCAAGTACTTGGGATCCCAGTTTGTTTGAGCTTTTGACATCACCTTATCTTTCCTGCCTCTTCTGCGGGAGATATGAGGTCATTTTCTGTTTCAATTGACTGATGCAGTTTAGTGGCTGGTTTATTGGACGCTGAGGAACTGACTGAGTTAAACTAGTAAGAAACTTGTTTCCCCTCTTCCAGTCTGCAAGTAAAAGCTGTGTTCAGACATACAGGTCTGCCAGGGCTGTAATCTTGGTAGAATCTGGGATCCAGAACTGATTGTGTTCCCTTCCTAATTTGAGGCTGTTTCCTTTTGATCAACTTAAAATAAAATTTTGAGTAAACCTAGCTTCCTTTGTGTGTACACAAGGCACTGAAAGTGATTGATTTACTGAATTAATACCATTTTGTAGCGTTCTTTTTGTGCCTTTGAAAAAGAACTCGCTTTCATTCAGGCTGAGCTTTGATATGAATATATTAAAATCATTATAGAAACCTAGTTTACTGTTTTCTAATAAATATGAAGATAATAAAGATAAAACTCTAGTAGGTTATAGCTGTTTAAATAGTGTTTGTTGTGTGCTCTCAGAACATACAGTGTATATTCTGACATAATTTGGCTGTGGATGAACCTGTTTTAATGATTGCTATCCAAAGAGAATCACATCTTTTGAAGATTAGCTAAAAAGTAGAAGTGCGGATTAAGACTGATTTAAAGTCAGGCTTTGTTCTAATTATAATCCAAGATTAAAACTGTCCCAGAGAACACTGTGGTAGTTTTTCTTGCGCTCTAGTTGTACTTTTGGTCCCTGCGTTCCTGTGCAAAGCCCGTGGTCCTGGGTGACTGGCAGGATAAATTGTTCTTGTACTGTTCACTTCAGCATGTAAGCGTCGGTGGAGACTGCCTGACTGGTCCCTGGACTGGCAAGCCATGGTCCTTGGTTGCACTGCTTTGGGGTAGTTTGCTCCCAGTGTCTGGGTTAGTATCACAGTGTCTGAGATAGTTGTTCTTCAGTGTTTAGTGGTGGCCCTCAAGTACCTTGTTGGAGGCAGGTCCTGGTTTTGAGCAGGAGGCATGCTAGGATGCTCCCAGTGGTTTATTTTACTCTACTTTGGAGTAAGCCTGGATCTCCTGATAATACAAAAGGAAATTAGGCCTCTCAGCTGTACCTAGTTTTATTTTTTGTTGTAGGTGATCATAATCCACCACAGATGAGTAGGCTTGTATTGTTCCAAACTTTCTGGCATGTTGAGGACAACAGAGAGGAACAAAGGACAAAACCGCTTGCCTCAATACAGTCTCAAGTTTTAAATTATTCCTTAGCTTTTCAGTCAGCTTTGCATATACAGAATGTAAAAACAAGGTGTTGAAGCAACGTAAGCAATCATCAGCCTTCAACTGCAAAGCATCTTCTACTTCCGTGCTTTATTCGGTGCATCTTACTGGGGGATACGCTGATACATGCTAAGGGAAAAGGAAGCTGAATTAAATTAACCAGAGAGGAATGAATGCTTTGCAAGCAGAGTAGCATCATTCTTCCAAGTTTCTGAAGGGTTTTTTAAAGCACAAATTAATTAGTCTCTCAGCTCCTCTGAGATAAAGATCCTCCTACGCAGGGCTGAGGCCAGGAGAGACTGTTACATCGTTTAGCCTGACTTTGCCCTTAGCATGTGCCAGGCAAATGCTCTCTTAATATCTCTCACAGATAACCTAATGTGGTGTTTCCTACTGGTCTTTAATAAGTTATTGAGGACTTGATCTGAAAGAACTGGATGCTGCAAGGCACATTGCTGGCTTCTAGATGCTAGACCCTCTGGTGTGTGGTACAGCACGCTGTCATGTGTATGGGCATCCTATACAGTGCTTGGGGAGAATTAGTGCCTGGAATGGGGATCTGCAGCAACTGCTGAGAGCTAGCCAGTAAGAAAGGCTAAGGAGAGAGACCAGTCCCCAGCCTCGTGTCTAGAACTTCAGTATTTAGCCCAGACCTTCAGGGAAATGTTTCTTTCTGTTTGAGTTCATAGCCTGCAGCCTTCTCCTGAAGACAGGACAAAGTGATTTATATTTTTTTCCCCAAAAAACCCCAAGCAAAGCTGGTTGTCCTTTAAAGTGTAGGCAGTATTTAATTTATCTTATCACCTAGAAGGATAGAGACTGATAGATTTCATTTCATTGGAGATTATCCAGACTGCCAGGGAAGGAAAGGGAGCCTGGGTTTACTGCCAGTCCTCTTTGTCTCTAACTGAGAGGATAGACGATAGTATTTCCTGATGATCTTCTTTTCCTCTCTAATGAGCAGTGGAACATTTTGACTAGACTGATACCTGAGATAGACATTGAGCATCATGCTCTTGCCAAAACAGGGATACTAACTCAGGAGGCTTTAGCTGGTGGTGGAACTCACAGGTTAGCGAACTCAGAGGCCTGTTGAGTGGTTTAGACCACCAACAAATTACCAGGATGATATATTCTGTGTCCTCAGAGAGCTTGTGGAATAGGTTACATTTCAGTGGAGATGAAAATGTTTGAAATGAGTCCTTTTATATTTTGTGATGAACTGACTCCTCTTGGTTAGGAAGACCTAACAGTGTGTTGTGTCACATCACTTGCACAGAAGGCTTTCTACAAATCTTCAATGCCACAGGTTTCCTAAGTCCTTAATTACTTCCAATTTTAACACTTACGTGTTCTAAAACATCAAACAAATACTAGAAACAAAAAGGAGTAACGTAGAGAATGCAGTTGCAAAAAGTTAGTTTTCCCTAGACTTTTTATTGAAAATATTTTTCAAATTTGTTTCTAAAGAAAAACCTTTGCCCGTTAGTGTCTACTGAAACATCATCAAGACTTACAGTACAAAGGACTGGTAAATTACTTTTGAATCTATTCCATTCTTGCCACCTGGGAGTCAGTGCTGTCTTGTTGTTTTTGCTAAGATAGCATTGTGTTTCTTAAGTGGCTGCTCTAACATCCTATCTACAAATTACTGGAGAAATTATGGAATAAATTAGAATTATAATGTAGAAAAACATACCCTGTAAAGAGGACACTTTTAATGTAAGACACAGGGCTTTGATATCAGGATATATTGCATAAGGCTTGTCTTCTCTTGGGAGTTGAAGTTACTGTATTCCCAAGAAAAACAGTTAAACTACATGGCAAAATAATTTAGCTGTAGTGGTGGAGGTGGAGAGAGAAGGGAGGAGAGGTGGAGGTTTGTCTTAACCGCATCTCCTG
The DNA here is from genome assembly GCA_035590275.1 of Ibycter americanus. NCBI lineage: Eukaryota > Metazoa > Chordata > Aves > Falconiformes > Falconidae > Ibycter > Ibycter americanus. The sequence continues at coordinate 81,547,241 of JAVJGI010000062.1, forward strand.
TGCTGAGGAGAGTTTTGTTTCAGTTAGGAATGTCTTAGTGACTGGACAAAGAGATTGTGGCTTTTAAAAGGTCCAGTATGATTTGGAAGCTGAAGTAATGTACGCTGAGCAGTTTTGGCACTTCTGAGCATCTCTTTGGATGTTAGTAGAGGTTAGACTCCCTAGTACTTATGTCACGTAAATGAATAAGGCATCCTGTGGAAATTCTTAACCTGGGTTTTCATTCCTTTAATTGCTACGTTTCACTCCTGTCCCTTTTAATAACTTTTTTTAAACATTCTGTTGGTTGGAATGATTTTGAGGCTCCCTTCTAGTACCAGTACCATTTCTCCCTGCTTTCTCGTTTGTTCCTCTGGGCAAGCAGGCAGTTCTTACAATTAAGAAACGGGGACTTTTGGGATTTGGGATAATTACAACATCACTTTTTGGGATGATGCCAACTGATATTTCAGGAGCTTTCCAAGTCTGAAAATGTTGTTACCATTGTATCAAAAATCAGCATCTAATTATTTTTTTCCTTCCCATTTATTATTGTGCCATTTGAATTGTCACATAATGATTTTGTAGTGTTCCAGAAGAGGCAAAATGTGTAATTCTTTTGTTCTGGATAACTTCAATGATACGGTTCTGTTGCAGTTTGCTGATCCCTACTGCTTATTATCTTGCTGAATTCCAGTGCATGATATGTAAGAATGGTGTGGGGAAATACCAACACCATTATAAGTGAAGGATAGTAACTTCAGAAGGTAAATGACCAATTGCAGTCAGTTAATTCCATAAGAAATTAAAAATCAGCACTTGCAAAATGATCTCTTAAAAGAGTAGCTTTCGTGATTGGTAGGAGACCGTTTCCAAACAGATCAACTTTCCTGTTAGATGTTGAAGTCTAACATTGAATCACTCTTCCATAATACCTGTACTTGGATTTTTTTCCCCATGCTTATCCACCGCCCCCCCCCAACTATAGCTTGAAGACTTGTGCTGCTCGTTTTATCTACTTAGTATGTGGCTTAGGGAAGCATGTTCAGATCAATCACTCCTGAAGAGAAACAAGGTCAGGGAGATCTCAGTGAAATATTTGTTTCACATCTGATAGGTCTTTTACTGTTATAATAGTTGGGCAATCAAGTGACTTCTGATACGCTGATGACTGCTTTGCTATCACTTCAAAACAGACGTATCAATTATCATCTCGTGCTTTACATTTAATGGTCAGATCAGCCTCTGCACTGCCGTTTTAGTTACCCTTTTAAGTCATTCTGGGTGGCATATTTCAGATGAAGTTGCCTTATTGAATCTCTTTGGGGAAATTAGAGGAGGGGGAGATTAGAATTGAATTGTTAGTGCAAAAACATGCTTTGCTAAGTTACTGAGAGAACTATTTTTGGGATACTTATTGCTGCAGCATGTACGGATATGAATGTATCGATCATGTACCAAGAAATTTTTTGCAGACTTCCCTTGTTTTTTCCATGAAAGAAAAAAGAAAAATATCTATTTGTATTTATGTATATCTTGGTTTTCCTTTTGAATGCTTTATTTTAATCCTTAATTCTTAATGCTGTTGCTCTTAGACAGCAGCAGCAGTAGGATTTATTTTGCTTTCACTCCTTTGTTGCACAGCTTGGCATAGATGCGTTTTGAGTTATCCTTCAGTGTACAAGTACAGGCCACTTCTTTCACACAAAAAATGCTGAATGAATCATCCTGCTTTCCTCCCTCTTCCTTTTTTCCCCCAGCATATTTGTATTGCCTGAAAAACAGCCTTGCTGTGAAGTTTTGCAGAAGTTCATTATATAACCTCCAAGCCTGGGTTGCCTCAGTGTTCTGCAGTGAACTTGCCATGGTTGCTTTTATTTTTCCTCCAGTTTGCTGTGATAATATTTTTCGGTACCTTTTGTGTATTTTCTTCATCTGTCTGGAACAACAGAAGGGATAGTAACAGATGAAATTGTTATGGGGATTCGAACTATGTGGTGGGTGAAGCCCATTGTATTTGCCTGCCCTGGTGACAGTGGAGTAAAGAATAGTAAAATATTTTATTTTTTAATCTTTTGGTGTTTCCCTTGTGTTCAAGGGAAATTTCCCTGCTTCTCTCCTGGGAAATTGCTGCGTGCAGCTCCAGTGTGAACACTTTTTAAGCATTTGATTACATTGATTAGTTAAGCACAATTCTTGTCCACAGCAAGAATCCATTTTCCATCTTTGTTGTTTATCACTGTCAATTTTGCCTAATTAAAGTCCTCTCAATTTTTAAAGACCTGTCTCAAGTCACCAATTTTACTGGGAACATTTGTTTGAATCGCCCACTCCTTATTTACTGTTGAGATTTATCTATTGGTGCATGCAATAATGTTAATAGTAATAACCTAAAAAATAAAGAAACTTGGAACTTCTCCAGGTTTAAACAGCATTAAAGCACCTGAATTATAACTTTTTATACTTTTGAGATGTCTTTGCAGTTTACTTTTATGCTTAAATACCTTGGAGATACTTCCTGTTTGTTTAGGCTAGTAAATAATCCTTACCTTGGTAAATCAAGGCACGACGTTCTAGTATTGCATTTCATCCTGTCAGTCCTGCATCCTGGTTGCTTCCCTCACATCAGTATCTGTGCCCCTGAGAGAAGTAACTACCAACAGCTGCTGATGTTGCCCCCTTTCAAGCTGTCTGCCCTCTTGCCCTAACCCTCCATTGCCTTACTCTCTTCTGAACTTTCCATGTCCCATTAAAAAAAGAAAAAACACAAACAGAACAAAACAGTAGCTTGACGCTTCAGTCCCTGTGAAGAGTAATTAATTTCTGCTTGTCTCTCTAATATTTTTGGTAAAATGTGTGAACAGAGTGGGAATTACTTGGAACTTGCAGGCTGTTTTTTTCAAATAAGGAATTTTTTTGGTGTTTTTAAAAAAACCACAACAGTGACTATAATCTGAAGTATGTTTAATAACAAATTAAGCATGAAAGAATCCTGTGCACCAGCATAAAAGCTTTGTGATGAGTATAATGTTCATACTGCAGCATTATCCCCTAGTACATGGTGATTATTAAATTTCAAAGTATCCGAAAGGGAAGATGGAGCAACTGTGTTTCTAATGAATCTGTAATGAGTTCCAAGGCTGGGTAACCATGTGGAGTTGAGGGATTTGCATAATAATTACTATAACTGGACTAAAACTATAGAGCTATAGAGCTGTTCTCCAGAAGAAATGGGAATTGTCTTAGAATTTAGTGAAAATTCAGCTTTTGTAGCTTGGCCAGCAATACTGCAACTGTAACTAAGGAAAAAGAATTATAAGGATGGTGAAGTGATGGCACTTCACTCGTGCATGTGTGAAAGTGTGCCTGAAAGCAATAGATTTTATGGCCTGTATAATTGCAAAGAAAGAAATTTGAATTTTACACTAATTGGATCTCCTTCGGCCAATATTAGGATTCAGAAGAATTGAGTAACTGAGAAGTGTAGAGTGTAGGTAAAAGCCTTAACACACTGGTAAATGGAGACAGTTCTTTTTTAGTATGAGGATCACCAATAAAGGAGATTTTTTTTTAATTTCAGTTGCAGGAGGAAGGGCTTTGCTTAGCTCTGAGGAGTTGCATGCTAACGTTGGTGGGTTTCTTTTGTTCAGTTTTACTTTCTACTTAGATTCTTACAGTGTATGGTCTGAAACTGCATTTGATTTTCTGTAACATAGCAAGAAAGAGCTCACATTTTCTATCTTCACTAGGACTAGAGGATTCTGAGGGCTCTGAAACGGTGAACTGGAAATTCTGATTTTCTTTCAATACTGATTTTGAATTTATATTTCAAAAATACAGTTGTACAGTTTTTTAGGCAGCCAGTGTTTTACAACAAAATGAGTTCATCTGTATGCTGTCTGTCTTGGTTTATTCTGTCTTGTATTCTGTCAGAACCCAGTTTTTACTTAGTAAAAGCGTAGCATTTTCTTGCTGGTATTAAAGGGCAGCATTAAAACAAACCCTGTTTCATCTCCAAATGGTGTGATTGATGAACACTTGGTATGCAATATTATGCCTGTGATTCAAAGCACTGTGCTGACCTAATCACTTGCAATCACAACTGTGACTGCAAAAATAAAGCTTTTGTTATTCTTCTCTTTGGTTTTCTTTCTCCTTCTGCCCCGTCAAGTTTCTGCTGCTTGGCCTCATCTTGTAGCCAGGCTGGTTCCCTTTCTGTCGCGATACTTTCTGCTCTGGTTTTCCCCTAACACTTACTACTGGTGAATGCACAAACTTTCTGTGGCTTCACTGATCTGATTACATTTCTCCAGAAAATGCTCCCTAGAGCAATTTCAGCTTTCTGTGCCTCCTGATGTTGTATGACTCGTGTGTGTCTGCATTTTTCTGATCTGACCGCAGGTGACATTGTTGGATGTGAGGTGCTCTGACAGTACAGTCGGTTCCAGGGAAAAGTTGGCAGGCAGTGAGGGAAACTTGCCGAGATTCACTCCCACCCCAAAATCTTCTCTGACCTGTAAGGATGAGTAGGACTCTCTCTACACTCAGCTGTAGGCCTCTTACAGAGTGAGCTCCTTGTGAAGGGGTAGTTGGACAAATAGTAGGAGTAGGTTGATCATTACCCATATGTCCCAGAATGTGTTCTTGTGTCTTAGATTTGTTCCAATACCAGTGTTGGCATAAAAAAAAAAAGGGGGAGTAGGGGTGGGGTGGGGGCAGGGGAAAAGGAAAAAAAAATTCCAAAGACATCCAGCTGTGGGATGGTGGATGTTGTCCAGCAGCGTGGAGGCAATCACTGACATGTTATAAAAGTCTGTGTGGTCAGGTGGTTCCTCACCAGGTATTCTCACATTTCATTCATTTTCTTTGCCTTCCAGAGGTACATAAGTCAGGCCTTTTCTTTTTCCTGTACCCTAGATGTGAACGTACCATGGTGATCCATTAGTCTTAGGCTGGTGAAGGATTGAGGACAGCAGCCACCAAAAGTGCTCGGAGCAGTCTGTGTCTCTGAGGTCAGCAAAACCAACCAGCTCACCTCGGCCTCCAACTGCAGGCTGATCATAGAATCACAGAACCATTTAGGCTGGAAAAGACCTGTGAAATCATGAAGTCCCACCACTAACCCAGCACTGTCAAGCCCACCACTAAACCACGTCCCTCAGCACCACATCTACATATTTTTTAAACACCTACAGGGATGGTGATTCCACCACTTCCCTGGGCAGCCTGTTCCAATGCTTGACCACCCATTCTGTGAAGAAATTTTTCCTAATATACAGTCTAAACCTCCCTGATACAACTTGAGGCCATTTCCTCTTGTCCAGTTGCTTCCTTACTTGGGAGAACGGACCAACACTCACATTGCTACACCTTCTTTCAGGTGGCTGCGGAGAGCGATCAGGTCCCCTCTGAGCCTCCTCCTCTCCAGGCCAAACACCCCCAGCTCCCTCAGCCGCCCCTCACAAGGCTTGTGCCCCAGCCCCTT
>JAVJGI010000062.1:81552804-81578123 GCA_035590275.1 Ibycter americanus
GTTGTGTGCAAACTCACTGAGGGTGCACTCGACCTCCTTGTCCAGATCCTTGATAAAGATATTGAACAGAACTGGCCCCAGTGCTGAGCCCTGGGGAGCACCACTTGTGAGTGGTCGCCAACTGGCTTTAACTCCATTCACCACCACTCTTTGGGCTCAGCCATCCAGCCAGCTTTTAACCCGGCATGGAGCACACCCATCGAAGCCATGAGCAGCCAGTTTTTCCAGGAGAATGCAGTGGGAGACTGTGTCAAAGGCTTTACTAAGGTCTTAAGTAGACAACATCCACAGCTTTTCCCTCATGCACTAGGTCGGTCATCTTGTCGTAGGGGAAGATCAGGTTCATCAAGCAGGACGTTCCGTTCATAACTCCATGCTGGCTGCGCCTGGTCCTCCGGCTGTCCTGCATGTGCCTTGTGATGGCACTCAGGATGATCTGCTCCATAACCTTCCCTGGCACTGAGGTCAGGCTGACAGGCCTGGAGCTCCATGGATCCTCCTTCCTGCCCTTGTAGATGGGCATCACATTGGGTAATCTCCAGTCTTCTGGGACCTCTCTGGTCTGCCAGGACTGTTGATAAATGATTGAAGGTGGTTTGGTGAGCACTTCCACCAGCTCCTTCAGTACCCTTGGCTGGATCCCCTGTAGCCCTATAGACTTGTGCATGTCTAAGTGGAGCAGCAGGTCACTGACTGTTTCCTCCTGGACTGCGGGGACTTCATTCTGCTTTGCATCCCTGTCTTCCAGCTCAGGGGGCTGAGTACCCCGAGGGTACCTGGTCTTGCTATTAAAGACTGAGGCAAAGGCGGCATTAAGTACCTCAGCTTTTTCCTCATCCTTTGTGGCAATGTGCCCCTCCCACCCCGTTAAAGGATGCAGATTATCCTTAGTCCTCCTTTTGTTTCTGACATATTGTAAAAACATTTTATGTTCTCTTTTACGGCAGCGGCCAGCTTGAGTTCTAGCTGGGCTTTCACCTTTCTAGTTTTCTCCCTGCATAACCTCGCAACATTGTTATAGTCCTCCAGAATTGCCTGCCCCTTCTTCCAACGGTGGTAATATTCTTTTTTCCCTAAGTACCAGCCAAAGCTCTCTGTTCAGCCCAGCTGGTGGTCTTCCACGCCAGCTTATCTTGCGGCACATGGGGACGGCCTGCTCCTGTGCCTGTAAGATTTCCTTCTTGGAGAATGTCCAGCCTTCCTGGACCCCTTGACCCTTCAGGACTGCCTCCCAAGGGACTCTGTGAGCTGGTCTCCTAAAGAGGCCAAAGTTGCCCTCCAGAAGTCTGAAATAGTTCGTCTCAGTGTGAGAGGTATGTTGTCCTTCACACTGTCTTGTTATCATGGTCAGCCTGTTAAAAAGATGCTGCAAATTCCATTTCTGTCCCTCCCATAGCTCCAGCCAGAAATCTTGAGGTCAAACAAGGTCAACATTGCATACGATGTCAAAAAGTACATGGGCTGGCACTGTGCTTATCCCAATCTCATGGTCCTAGGACTACACAGAGGGAGCTGTCATTTCCTTAAAACCTGGAATTCCTGACGTACTGTCTTTGAATTGATGAAGTTTCTTTTTTGGAAGCTCTTTCCCCTGTTTCAAGCCTGGAGTAGCCCGTGTCCAGGCAAGGTGATTTCAAATCACAAAAATATTTAATTCAAACTGATGTGCCTCTACTACTGAGCTAAACTGATCTGTTAATAGTGTCCAGAACAGTGCCTGACTTATTAAGAAGAGAAAATCTGATTGATAAACTTATTTTCTTGAAGAATAATCTGGCTTCTTTGAAGTAGCCTGGCTTTTGAATCATTACCATGACATTATTTGTGTGCGTGTCTGTACTCCAAAAACATTGTTTTTCTTCAAGATGTGGTCTCTAACAAGCTTTATCAAATACTCCTTGCTTAAGTGCAGCTTTAGGAATATTTTGAGATTGAAATGGATGTGTTTTCTGCAAGTAAATGGTAGTGTTTTGAAACTGCCCGTCACAGTTTTTAGTTTATCTCAATTGAAAACAATCCAGAGATTAGCAAGCAATGATTTTTGTTGCTAATTCCCATATCAAAGCTGTTTGTGTTAACTAGATAAAAAGCATTCTGAGGCAATATGCGCAAAGGCTTGTTTATCAGCCAGAAGGATGAAGTTATCCTCACTTGACCTGAATTTTTTTTTTTGTTTGTTTTGTGCTTTTTCTGGATGCTTCTAAAACATTTAAATGGAAAAATATTTTATATTTGGATTGCACTAGCATAATTTTATCTATGTTTTGTGCTTTATTGCTTAATTTAAAACAAATCTGTAAGAAGTAAAGGTAATATTAATAAAATAGTGCTGTTCTTTCAAAAAGAATTGAAATTTCAAAAGATTAATTTCAAAAAGATTAATGCTACTGAGACATACATTTTTTTAAGTTTCATCAGAGAACAGTCACACAGTGGTGACTTCCTACTTCTTAGAATTATTATAAACGTAAATCTGTCTATGATTACTTGCATGAGAGTAGCGTGAAGGGTATTACACAAGAAAACTATTGCCATAGTTTTGTTGTCTCATTTGGGCCAATTCTGTGTATCCCAGTTGAGCCCCAGAACCACTACATTTTGTGTTTGACTTCTTCTTCCATACAGGTTGTCATTAGGAGGAGTTCAGCCCTCCGACCCCTTGTTCTGTCCTTGTTACGTCTTCTTGTGCCAGTTACCCACTGTGAACCGTGAATGCTCATCAGGAGTTGAAGCAGTAGGCTTCCAGACTTTGTCTGGGAGTTTTATGCAGGTGGACAAAGGAGCTGTGATTGAGGCAAAGAGATTTTTTGCTGCTTTTTTCCCAGTGGCAGTACTGTGAGCACTATCTATTTGAACTCCTTGATTCAATCTGCAATGCCTCACCCCATCAGTAATTTGTTCCGGCGTTCTCTATGTCAAAGCTGATACAATCTTCATGGAAGAGATGAAAGAGTCCTTTTAAATCCTGGAATGAAAAGATTTTGTTTCTTTAAAAATTTAGCATTTTGCTCCTTGCTCATGACAACAGTTTGAAAAGGATGCTGTCTTTAATTGTCATTATATTTATGCACTATGCTGGTGTTTTGGGGCTGTTTTCAAGCAGAGCTTTAGTAATATCACTGAATGTTATGGGCAGTTGCTGAACTCAAAATCTGTTGTTATTGGAGAAAAAGTTTAATTGCTCAGAAAGAGCAATTAAAAGGAGATTTTGGAGTTGTAGTTTTGCTCCCCAAGAGCTGGAAGTGTGGAGAAGTGCTGATCTCGGCAGATGACCAGGAAAAAGGGTTGAAAGCATAACACTGTCAGTGAGAGAATTAGTAACTGAACTTACTAAAAATGAATGTCGGGAGGGTGTGTGTTTTATTTGTTTTTTTGGGGGGGTGGGGTGGGTGAGTGGGGGTTGTAAAGGTGATTTCTGCTCCCCCCCCTTCATTTGTCCAAGTGCGCACGTGCCTGCTCTGGAAGGAGAGCTTTCTGTCTCTTAGGAGGAGTACCACACCTAGATACTACAAAAGTGCTTGAAACTTGTATCTTAGACTTGATTTGTGGGTTTTTGGAAAGATTTTGGTGTTTTTAAGGTAAGTCAGTTGTGAAGACACTTGCTTCTGCTAACGTGGGTCCCCTTGCTCTTTGTGTTTTGTGTTGCATTGATTCTTGATTTTCTTTTTATCTCTTTGCTCCACTGATAAATCAATAAATGTTTCAAGTTAGCTAAAACTGATCAGAACAGAAGTAAGTTTTTCAAGGGGCTTTTTGAGGGATCTCTTAATTTTTTGATCAATTCTACTAGAAAGTCTGAAAACATCGTGCTAGGGCGGAAGAATTTCCATTAAAATTGTAAAGGAAAATGTGAAAAAAGGTAATGATAGGAAGAAATCTAAAGAAAAACATTGAATTGAAATACTGTTTGAGATGTGCTTGGACTGGGTGCTTGATATTGTGCCCTGTGGAAAATGACTTGCCTGCGATGAGTTGTGCTGATGCAGCACTAGGAGCAGCTGTTCACACTGAGATCAGCCTTTACGTGTTGGCCACTTCAGTATGTGAGGTGATAGCAGTGTTGAGGTGGAAGCATAGTAAGTAATCCAGCTAAAACAGGATTTTGCAGATATTATCTGTAGCGGCTATTCTTTCAAAGACACAGAGACCTTAATGTCCATGCAGAACAGACAGGGAAGTTTGTTTTGTGCCAGGGGATCTTCCCATTTCTGTTTTGCGGTCTTCCCCCTTCTCTTCCAACAGCTCTCAGATTCAAAATGAAGCACCCTGGTACCTCCTAACTCCTCTCTATGCAGCAGTTCTTGTGCTTATGATATACATGCTGCCTTCCCTACCAGCTCACCTTACCTGCAAATGTTCTGCCTGTAGATTCTGGGTTAAGGTGAATGCTGACACTGACACTGTAGGAGCATGGACTGTTGATGCGGATACTTAAAGCTGTGACTGCAGGTAGGTGAAATACCTTTGGTAACAGTCTTTTGAAGAAGGGTGAATGGAAGAGGAAGAAAGCAGGTCAAAAGCAGAGCCCTGCTGAGAGGATGAGAGCAGTGAGTTTGTTTCTGTGTTAGGTACCAGCAGATTAGCTTTTTGCTTTGACCTCTGCAGGTTACAGCCTCCCTTGGAGGAGAGTTTGAGGGCCCCCTTGGTAGGCATTGTCAGTCACAGTCAGTCGGCAGAGCTGCTGCCCAGGGTGCCCTGCCCTCCACGAACTGTTGGCATGTCTCAGGTCTCCTTTGGCGAGGGGTGGTGTATCCCTATGCAGGAGGCTGGAAAGCAATCTCTCTGACTGCTGACTATTTCTAGTATTGAGGATATCCCCACTGAGCTTCTGAATCATTCTGATCCTTCGGGTTGACACAATGATCTGGCCCATCACCTGTGGTGAACTGTGTGTTGGCAGGATGCAGTGTATCCTCTTTCACAGCTGAGGAGTGGGATTTGGTTTTACCTCAGTGGTGCTTTTAGAAATGGAACACCAGAAATAGCTTTAATTTTGGTTATGTGTTTAATAGACTTAGGCTGGAGGTCTGTTGAAGCAGCATGCAGTTTGGATCAACAAACTGAGCAGTTGGATGCTTGGATTCAGCTCCCGTCTCTGCCTCATATTCTCTTGGCTGAGGCTGATGCAGTACCCATGTCTTTCTGGGTCTGCTCATGTAACTGTAAAATGGTGAAACAGTTCCTCTCTCTGTGAAGAACAGCACTTAGTTTTTTGGGATCTGGCAGTGAGTGGTGCTTATTTAAAGGCAGGACACTGAGCAGTTCCTTGGCACAGAAGCTTCCACATGGAGGAGGTAACTTGCAGCCGTCATCTGGAGGCTGCCGGGTGGACATCATCTGATCCTGGCAGAGGCACGAGAGCTGCTCTTTTTTTGCTGGGAGGTAATTCCCAAAGGGGTCTTCTATTAACTATCCTGGGCAGTCCAGAAGGCATTTCATCTACTCACTGTTTTAGACAAAAAATGAGAATTCTCACTGTGTTTCAGCAGTTGCAGTGGACAAAGTGCACTTACAAGAGGCTGAGATTTGCCCTTAAATACAGTCCAGACATAGAAGCTGTCCCTCTGAAGCTCCTTGATCTGAAATAGTTGTGGTTCCCGTCAGTTAGAATTCCCATCGTGGTGGCCAAAGTACATTGCTGCCTCTGTGTTTTTTGTAAGGATTTTTTTCCTGAAATAGACTTTTTTGAACAGTGAAGGATTTCTTTTTTCCCTTTTTTCTCTGTTGTCCATCTGGTCTCTTCCTCCACATCTGGAATGCCATGATTGCCCAATCCACAGCACCAGAGATAATTTAAGAGTCTTAAAAAACCAGCAGAAGTTTGTGGAAAGGATTTATAGCCTATTAGGGTGCCTGTATATTTTTCCTCCATCTAAAGAACCTTTGCATCATTGTGTTATTTCTATGGATGAAATTGCCCTCGGGGAAAACTGAAGTCCATCATAAAAATGTACTTGAGAGTACTGTTCCTTTCTTAGAAATCACTGTAAATGAAAGATGCACTATCGGTAAACACTGAAACTGCAGAGACTGTTTCTTGGACAGTTTAGGTTAAAACAACAAATATTCTTCAAATAAGTGACAAGGTAGGATAATGACTTTTATTTTTGTTATAAATGAGATGAGTTATAGCTGTGTTGTATTTCCCCTGCCCCGGTAGAAAGCAGACTACATTAACGCCTTTCAGAACTGATGAAGCCTCAAAATCAGTACAAATCAAATACAAGAAATTCAGTGTCATTTACTACCTTTATTGCTAATTTCTTAGCTCAGGAGGCCAGGAGAGAAAATGTTCATCAAAGATGATTCTTCCTAGACTACAAGGTGATTTTTATGGCAGGGTGACAGAAGCCGTTGCAGAAGGGTCTCTTTCTGTTCTCCTTCGTGTTGTCTGCCTCTCCGCTCCTCCTTGCACCGTGCAAGCTCAGCAGGTCTGCCCTGCCATCTGAATCTGGGTAAGTCATTACATGCCTGGCTGCCTGCAGAAGGCTGGCGTGCCCCAGGAGCTCAGGGCTGTGGGTCAGAAGGTGGCACTATTCACTCTCTGTAGGGCTCGAGTCCTGCCAGGGTGCTCCGAGCTGGAGACCATCCCCAGGGGTGGCTGCTGCATAGTATGCTCCTGGTCCTGAACCTTCATGAACGAGAAATTCCTGTTTTCCAAGTAGAAAATGGATGACTACAATCATCAAGGCAGGATGGAAACAGTTTTGAGAAGAGCTTCTCAAACCATAGAGAATGGATTTTAAGAAATCATTAAGAAGTCCAGGAGGAAGAGGTGGTGACTTCAGGCAGTAGGAGTTGAAGTGTCGGGGTTTTCCGAAATGTCCAGACCTGTCTCTCTGTTGTCCGTTTGACCAGTTCAGCTGGTCAATAACAGATCATCCGACTTGGTGGGAGAGCAAGTGTTCAATACTGTTAAAAAAAAAAAAGAAAACAGTAGTATGTTAGTGCTTTTCAAAGAATCATAGCTGTCCAAATGCCACAGAACTTCCCACAAGAATGTATTTTGAGCAAAGATGCAATGCCAGAAATCAAGGTTAGGCAGCTGTATTTTCCTTTACTGACATGCTCCACTTTGTTTTAGTGAAGCAGTGCTCGCTTCCTGCTGCTGATTGCAGTGTTTTGCCCTGTTTAAGTATCTTCTGGGCAAGACCAAGGAGAATGAAGCTATTAAAAAAAAATAATCTGAGGTTCTCTGGGATCATTTGAAATGAGTCATTATTAAGCAGTTCTGCCTCACAACTTTCTAGAAAGTGAGTATTTAATTGCTGCTACTCAAATGCATTTTCTTAGGGAGTGTTTCCCCTTTGGACATCTCCTTTCCCTTTAGGTAATTTAGTTTTAAAAATGCTGAAAATTGGAATAAGGCACAATTAGGATTAATAGTTACACCACTCATTAGGGGAAGTGATAGCAGACTGACGGTTTCATGTGAAACACGGAGAAAGCAGAGAGAAGCTTTATTTCCCCCCCATTCTGTGCTTGCCCTGACCCTGAGTGGATGCATCTGCATCTTGGAAGAAAAGCCTGACACAAATTCCCATACATTTGTGTGTCTGTATATGTTAAAGAGAAACTTCTAATTAATGTTTCTTTGGGGATATAGAAATGCAGAATGACAGAAAATCTTTCTCCCCCTCCCCTAAGTATTTGGCAGTTTCTCTGCCTCTTTAATGGATAAAAAATGTGATGGAAGAAAGATTAGCCATCAAGACCCTGATGGAAAAGAACAGCAAATTGAAATGAACAGCTGTAATTGAAATAAGAAAAGAAAATAAATCATGAGTTGATTTTAAAATATTTGGAGAATTCAAATTCAGCTGAATAGTCCTTTAAAGACAGAATTTTCTTCACAGTAGATCTTACTGAATCTTGCAGTAATATGTTGCTTCCCTGCCTCTACAGATTCATTTGTGCTTGTAGCTTAATCCTTCTAAGGCTAATCTAAGCCTTCCTGTGCTACTAAATAGGTAGATATAATAAGCAGTCTATTGATTTGTGTTACTCTACCTAGTTTCAGAAGCACTTATTATACCAAATAGCTTTTACTTTGCTGGGCACTCTAGCTCATCTGTTTTTGCTGCTGAGTTTTCATGCAATAGTAAGCATCTTATAGTGCTTACTTTCTGAAATATGCCTTTTGTTTGCTTGTATTCTGACAATATATTAATTTTCTTTCAATTTACGTATGGTTTCTGATCTTTCATGTGTTACTGTCTTCAATATAAAGCATTTTTCGCCCAGCTGAGTATTCATAAGTCCTTGCCAGCTATTTATAATTCGCTAAAAGCCTATTTTCTGTTTCACACATCAGTTTGCATTGCAGGTAGGGTGGAATCTGTTATGTATGTGTGCTGTTTTCTCCCAAAAAGCAAGCCCAGTGTCTCATGCAGGCAAATCCTTTCATTTTCACCACTTCATCCACCAGGAGGTTACAGCTATTTATCTGGTCATGTTCATGGACCTGGAAGCATTTCTCAGAGGTACTTGACTCAAACATCCAAATTAATTTTCCAGTGTGTCTCTCTCTCTCTTTTTTTTTTTTTAAACCTTTCTACCTGCTTCTGCATATATCACAGTCATTTCTTCCAGGGCTTGCCAGAAGCTTTGGTGAGTTCAGCCCCTGTAGACCCATTAGGCAGCTGCCAAACAGGTGTGTATGTGGTACAAAGAACGGAATTCTAAATACTAATGATGAAATTCTCCTCTGTTACAGCTATATCCATCTTAGTATATGAGGAATGACCATTTTAATGCAGTTGACTATAAAACCTGTCCCTTGAATGATTTCTTTTGTGTAATCTGAAATCCCATAATTTGGTTTAAGATTACATAATTTTTGAAGTCACCTAGCTGTTGTTTCAAGTGCATTTCTGCAGAGAATAATGATGTATTATGGGTTGACATTTACTGAATAAGCAGCTTTATAAGGCAGTTGTTTAGCTAAAATTTCAGAAGCTAACCACAAAATGATTCAAAGAATGAATCTTGAGATCATCATTGGCTGGGCAGAGGTATAGCCCATGTGCTGTGCTGATTTGGTGGCTTGATAAGGCTGACTTGAATTGACTAGAGGGTTTAGACCAATCAACTGACTTGATCAAAATAATATCCTTTGGCCCTTTATTTTTGTGTGACATCCTTTGGCTTCATCAGAGTTGTAATCCTAAGGTAGAATTTCATTAGGATACCACTTCTGTTGTGTCTATATGCTTCAGATCCAGCAGTTTGATCCAAAGATGCTGTATGTGGTCTCTGAAGTCCATTAAGTTCACTAACTACTTCCAGAGGGGGTGTGTGTGTGTGTATATATGTGTGCGTATATATAGTGTGTATATATTTGTATGCTGTTTGTCCAAGAGGTAAGTAGTCCGACAGTACTTGTTAATTAATTTGTTGTGTGCCTCCTTCTGTCATCATTAAAGTGTGACTTTTTGGTCTGTGGCTGCGGGCTTGGTGATGCTAGGTTTATCTCTGGTAGAAACTAAATAGCTTTTCTGTGTTAGCTGCATTTCATGTAAGCAATATATTCTGTTAAGTTCCCAGATCCTCCATGTCTTCCTCATACTCACCTGTTCTTTTAATTTGGATGGTGAAGGAAGTGTCTCTATGGGGTTCTGAGGATTTCCACACATCCTGCAAGTTAATTTCCCCCCCTCTTTATAACAGGCCAGTATTGCTTATCAGGTATCAGGGTCACAGTCATCACACCACACTGCTGTGAGCTGAGGCATTCTGGTTTCTCCCAGAAGCGAAACCAGACTTCTTTTGAGAGGCACTTAGCCCAAGAAGGCAGAGGATTTCCTAGAATTTTAATCATACCCCGTATGTTTTCACCCAAACTAATGTGCTTTAGAGCTGTGCTAATTGACCTGATGTTCTGGTTTTAGATTTGTGGTAGTAACCCTCAGAGCTAATTTACACAACGTGCTTTGAACTGAATTTGGTAATGCAAATATAATGTCCTATTAGCAAACTATGAATGGTTCCTACTGGGATTTGTACAATGATTCTGAGCTCATTATTACTGTCATTCAATACGGTGGATGAGTAGAGGAAAAATAATTAAACAAAATAGTACTTCAAATCCCAAAAGGAATGTAAAATCAACAAAGTTGAAAACCCAGAAGTCTTAACTTGTGTTTAATATATACACTCTGTGGAAAGGGAGGGGGAAGCACGGGTATGTGTTAAACACTCAGCATAGCTGCCCAACGTAATTGGATGGAAAAATTGATACCCAGTGAATCATGTATTTCCCCCAAATGATTCCACATTTCTCTGAGTTTAAGACTGATAATGTTACATGGAAAATGGTATAAGAAGTATTTTCTTCTAATCCTCCTTTAAATATAAGTCATCTTCCAAAAGTGTTGCCTGGGGATTTAGCTGTGTGACTCCTACTGATATCACTGTAAGTTTCACGGCTGAAATGCACAAACAGTGCTTTGAAAAAGCTTCTTGCCAACACTGTGGAAGCATTGCTGTGTGAGCATTTCTCATTTCTATAACTTCACCTGGTGTGAGCAACAAAATCTATGGGAGACCTTAAAGTCCAGAAAACTCTTGAATGTTCCTCAAGTTTGCAAAAACACGCAGGCTGGTACAAGTCTGCTTCTATTAGACTGTGGGCATTTTGGGCCAATTTTTAAAATTCAATTAGGAAAACAAAACAAACAAACAAAAAAAGCACAGGCAAACCACTCTTAACTGTTCAACTAACATATCAGTCAGTCAGCCAAGCAAAGAGGCAGCAGCTTAATTGAAAAAATATTGTCCAATGTGATGCTCTGCAGCACTTGGCTCTACTCAGACTTGAACAAAGTGCCCTAGAAAGTGAGCTGTAATGTGCTCAATAGCTGCAAACCAGCTCAGACCAATGGAGTTTCCCTTGGGCTCAGTTCTTCCAGCAGCACTTTCCAACCTGCTCTTCATTATGACTTTTTTTTTTTTTTTTTCCTATTTGACTCCATCCGCTTCTCTTTCTGGCACTACTCCAGTCTGTTCCAGGGCAGACTGTCTCTCATACTGCTAACTGCCCAGTAATCAAACTGGATACCTGAGCAGGAGACCCAAGCCATCCTCTCTATGTTCAGGCTGTGGGACTGGTGGAAAATTTCATTCCCTAGGCATCACGGCTCAAATTTGGTGTGGTCCAACTGGTGGCTTGCAGACAATTCCCTCTACCTGGCCACCTTTTCCATGAAGGATTGAGGAGAAACGGGTGCATCTTGTCTGAAGAGCTGATGAGTTTCTCCCGAGAGTGGCCAGAAGAAGCAAGAGTTACTGCTGCTTTTGCACCTTAGTGAGAAGAGAAGGTTGAGAGAGGAGGCATTAAATCCTAATTTTTTATGGTTTGGAGCAGCCTCATAAAACTGCTAGTGCTTTTGCTATGGATTTTGAGATGTCCTAAAGATTTGGACCTTGACTTTTACTGGAGTTGGACTTCTAGCTCGTGTCTTTAAAACTTAAGAAATTGAAACTTTCCAGGTGCCACTTGAAAAATCATTTGGGTCATGAAGTTTAGATTGACTAAGCATGTGAATTCATACCTAAAGAACATTTGGTATTAGAAAATGTTAAATTAAGCTACTGTAGAAAGAGTCTGCATGAGTCATTGGGAAATTCTTCCACATCACCAGAATGACCAGTAAACTGTCCACAAACTACTGACTTGGGAGTCCTTATGAAATTGTGCTAAAAGTTTTCTTTTCTGACAGTAACTTGAGCACTGCAAGTTTGGTATGGAGAGCAAAACCCGAAATAAAATTCCCTGTAGTAGTGAATGATTTACAGCTTAAGTGAAAGAGCAAAGGTGACATGAACTGAAAAAGAGGAATCTGAAAGGCTTGAGGAGTGGAAAGAAAAAGAATGGAGGAGAAAAAGAGACACAAACAATGTAAACTTAGGAGTTGTGGGGGGAGGCAGCTAGGGTAATATGGCAGACAAAATGTAAAAAAAAAAAAAAAAATCATAATCAAAAGTCAATAAAAAGTGTCGGCTCCACCAGAAATGATTATTTTCAGTGGGGGAAAAAGAAAAACAATGCTGCATTGAAGCATTATGCTGCTTTGAAGAATGAATCCACTCATCTTACTTACAGTATAGCAATGCTGAGACTCCATGTGAAGGGCAAGGTCTTTAATTCTCTTCTTTTATGGACATTACTCAAAAAGAGGTCTAGGGGTTTAATTCAAATAAAAGATTTTTCTATTGATACTGAAACTGTCTGCTTCAATTTAGAAAGAGATTTTGAACTAGTAGTAATGCTGCTTTTATCATCATCTCTCTAAGCAAAGTATGAATTGAGTCTCTTTTTTGCCAAAAAAAGGATACAGGGTGCTGAAATATTTTATAGTTTATCCTGATAAAGGAAAGATGCAGATTTATGTTTGGCTCTGGTGACAGAAGAGGGTATCAAGGAAAAAAAGACATGAAATACTGAGTTGCATAGGTGGAAATTACATGGTAATCTGCAGTGTAGTAGGTTTTGTCTTCCATTGGAATGTCATTGGAATCCCTTGTTTATTGTGCAGTTGAAAGTGTGTGTGCAACTCACTTATAAAATGTACTTTATCATCTTACGGGAAATCTTATGCCTTTGTTGAGACCACCTTAACTTAGAGATATTAAAGCTGTTGCTTTTAAGAGCTCTATTGTAGTAGAATTTTGCGCTAGAAAGTTAATAAGAAAGCTAACAAAGACTTTATAGTGTTAGCAATATTTTTAAGTCAGCCAATTAAATTAATGATCCTGTCTTGAAAGCAGTTCAAAAAACGTCTGCCCACTCAACAGTGTGCGCTTGTCTGTGACTCTGCCCTTTAGGGTGCTCAGGATTTGTATGAGCACTTAGTGCACATACATTCTTGTAGCTACATCTGTTTTGCTCAGCTGCTCTAATTTTCCCAATTACAGTTGGTAAATCTCTACTCCAGCTTTGTGTGTTAGTAGCAGAGAGGCTTTTAAGGCATCACTGCATATTCATGGTCAAAAGCATCATGTTTACGTTGATATGTGAAGTATAGCCAAATATTACTGATAGGTTTAATGAAACTCATAAGCGGTTGTGCACAGGTGGCATAATGCCAGGAGGAGCAGGAAATGGCTAGGGCAGAGATTATTAGGGATTAAGGAAAGCAGTGTATTAAGGTTGTCTGCTTTACTCTGTGTGACTGGAATGGCTACAGAACAGGCTCTGCTCAGCCTCTCTGCAGGGGAGCTTCACATTTTTTACTTGTTTAGAAGCCCTGTAATTGCATTGCAGAAAAGATGCCTGGTATAGCTAACAGTGGCCAAGTAGTTTACAAAGGGTTTCTGAAAACTGCAGTGTATGTGACTGTGTGGGACACTTTGCTTATCTGTACTGCTGCTCATTGTCAGCTGTTTTCCAAAAAAGAAATTACTGCTTCTCTGTAGTTTGAAGACTTGTTCTAGATCCTTGGAGAGAACAGCAGTGTGAAAACGCAGGTTAGTGCTATTTGCAGTTACCATTTGTAAGCCTTGGTACGGGAAGTCACTGCTTTATTTGATGTCATTTCAAGGTTGTTAAAAAATAGCTTGCAATGCTGAATATTCCCCTTTCTCATCTCTACTGCAATTTGTATTACTTCTAACCTTCAGTATATACCTTTGAGCTCTTCTTTGCTTTCTTTAAAATAATCTGAAGGACTGATGTCTTAGCAGCCATTTGTTCTACTGGAGTGAAGATAAGTGTGTCATTTTCCTTTGTCAGTGGCAACATTGGCCTTTTTTAACACTTTTTTTTTCTTTTTTGTCGATTTTCAAAGCTGTTATGCTTGCACTTAGCTCTCCTTTTCATCTCTTTTAGTAGCCAGATTCTATGGCAGCATATGGGAGCAAATTCCAATTTTTTTTTATTTTTTTTTTTTTGGCTGTGTTGCAGTGCTGTGTTTTTGTTCCATAAAGAAGTTTTGAGCACGAGCATCTTCTGCGTTAGCTAATGGTATTTGTTGAAGTACAAAATACCCTCTCGCTGAGGGCAGTCTCTCTGTAGGTGCCTAGGTTCTTGCTAATTTGTATAGCCTGACTAGCCAACATGTTGAGTTGGAGAAAAAATAATTAGCAATATTAAGACTAGCATGAAATTTTGCAGAGTTCTTTTGGAAGAAAAATTCTGGAGGGGTTAGGGTGATTCAAAGAAATCTTTGAACATCTTTCCTTTGTGAACTTAAATTAAAAAGCCAAAGTAGGTTACTGATTTAATATAGTGGGTTACTAATTTAATATAATTTTTTGGTTGCAATTCAGGGACTAAAACGTTAGGAATGGTAGTGAATACCTGAAAGTTCAGCAGAACAGTTCAGCTGGGGAACTTAAACCAGCTACTGTATGTTTTAGAAGCCTTGACGTTGCTGAACGGCTGTGACATATGTCCAATGGTCTATGCATCATCCCTACTAGCTAGCCACAAGGTATCCTGTTAAGCCAAAAATCAAATTGCGATTTCACTTGTCTTACTGCTTGTCTTCTCAGACAAAAAAAAGTTTGAACTGTTCCTCCTTTTCATAATACAGGCATTAGGTGTTGTCAGTGATTGTCATGGAGCTTACCCGCTGCATAAAGCCTAATTGTTCTCTGTTGTTTGCCTTGGATAGCTATATAAATGGCTCATTCTAGGTCTTTTTGTTTTATCTAACAGTGTTAAAATAAATCTTACTTTCAGGAAAAACTTGTGGCAAGTTCAGTAACAAGTTTGAACTCTTTTGGTGCCCATGCACATGTTGAGTCTGGTTGCCTTGTTAGCTTGTCTAATGGTTTCCAGATGATCTCTTGTGACTGCTGACAATCCACAGAGGGCAAGCTGGATGCATGGCTCTCCTTGATGTTCAGGCGTTGCTTTGAGAAGAGAAATAAGAAAAAAGAAAAGTTTTTTTTGTGGGGGTCTGAACAGATGGTTAGCAGAAGATTGAAGTAATAGGTTGCAAACAGGCAGAGAGGAAAACCAGGCAAGAGAAAACATGAAGAAAAATGTAAGCCTTCCCTTTCATTTATCCCTCGTTGCTCAAGGAAGAATGGAAGGGAAATGGGAATGAAAGTGAAAGGAAACTTTCCTCATGGTTTTTGGAATGGATATGATGTTTTCAATGCTAAGGTGCATTGATAAATTGCTGTGTATTGTTCTATGTAAACAGTGACTTGGGTGGCTGCAGAGGAGCTAGCAAAACAGGAGGGTCCTATCCATGGGATGGGATGGGAGAGTAAAACTCAACCCTTGCCTTGCCTGTAGGACAATTCAGGGGCCTCTGTCCCCTGAGGATGCTCTCCATGTGTATCTCCAGCATCCTTCCATAAGTGGTGCTATACAGTCACTCTGGAGCTAAAAGTTTTGCATGGTTCCACATCTTAACTCATTTTAAGTAAAGTAAAACCCATCTGTAATGAAGAAAACCTTTCTGGGGGAAGCTGGCTTATTGATGTCAGCAGTGTAAAGCAGAGAGATGCTTTGGGTTGGAGTTCAGAGTTCCCTGCGGTGAGAATGTGGCCATCCGGTAGGTACCAGGCGCCTGAAGAAGCAGGAATGGTTTTCTCCAGGTCTGCAGTCAATTTAAAGCTCTATTTGGTGCACCCCGAACATATGTAGCTTTTGAATCATCTGTGGAAAAGTAACCAAACCTGGGATAGGGGATCTGCACCTGGCCTGTGATCGCTGCGGAGGTGGCATGTGCAGGAGAGAAGTTTTAAGTTGGAAGGCTTGGAGGCTGCTCCCAGACCTGGGGCTGGACAGGGGGTGGTCTTGCACTAATCGCTTTATAGTCCTCCCTACGCTTTATAGAGCCTCTTAAAGGTTCAAGGCAGGTCTGTTGTCATGTAACTTCAGTGCTCGGGTCACTGCTGGGCTGACACTTCGCCTACTGCCCCTTTAATTTAGAAGCAGTCTGCTTGCTTTGATACTGCATAATAAAACAATTTGTATAATTTCAGCTGACTTTTTTTTGTTTGTTTTTTAAAGGTAGATTATTTACTGAAAGTATTTAGCAAGTAATTTGCCTCCTTCCCCCTGCTGTGTCCCACATGTAGCACAGGAGGAACCACTGTGTGTCAGGCTTGCCAGATTTTACAGAAATCTGAACGAAGCTTAGAAACCCTGGGAAAGTATGGTAATTCTCTTCAATTTGGGCAATTTAATCATCACAGAACTTGAAGGGTCACCTGTCTCTTTGGATGAAAAATACCACATACAATGAAGAAGGTTCAGGAGGTAGATTCTGGGAATGTCGTGTTTCTCAAATGTGCCTTTTTATGCGGGGCCCTTTCTCCCCGTCCCTCCCCCTTATGTGCTGCAAACCTTTTATGCCATGCCCAGAGAGGCAGAATTGTAAGTTGTTACAGGCAGAGCTGCTGGCACCTCCTGTCATTTCTCTTTATAAGACCTAGTTTTCTGATTTTTATTCCTTTGCCAAACTGTTCACGCGGAGACTTTCTATACCTTATATCTGCCCTGACATCTAACTTGAGGGCAGCATGTGGCTTTTCTGTTAAAATCAGTATTTTCCATACAGTATATATGTTTAGCTGTATTTTTTTATGTCAAAGGCAAGGTATCTCTTGACTCATTGCAGGCTCAAATTCATTTTGTACCAAGGCCTACAAATTAAGCCAGCTGTAAATACGTTGAGAGCCTTGTAGGCAGAGAGAAGAGCAGATGGAGCATGTTCTTTGCCTGCTTTGCTATGCACAAAACACTGCTGTGTCTCCAAATGAACTGGTACTTGGCCTTTCTGGGGTCTCCTAAAGAGAGGAAACTGATTGTCTTGGGTATTGCAGTGCCCACCCACTCCCAGCATGTCTAGAGGTTAGACTGTACCCTTCCTCCTGTTCAGGGTGTACCCACGTGTTCGAAAGAAAGTTAACAGTAGACCTTCTGTATCAGCAACCCCAAAGGGAACTTCCTGAGGAAGATGAATTGCTCGCTCTGTACTTTTCCTCTTTTCCTGTTTCAGTGCGGCATGAGTGGGAAAATGCTCTTCTGTCCTGTGTTTTGCCAATTTTGTATTTCTTTATTACTCTTCATATATTTTTATTACTTTCTATATTTTTACAAAGATTGAGAGTATGAAGTGGCAGTATAATATAAGATTTTAAGTGTACGAGAGGGCAAAGTATTTTAAGACAGTGATGCTCAAACTAGAACCTTTAATTGGTTGTTCATATATATCAGAATAGTTGCCCTACGGTATCAGAGCAATTGACCATCTAACACTGGAGAGGCAACTGAAGCTGATGGTAGAAATCTTCATATGAGCAAGATGCAACGTACTGCATCCCTCTGAGAGCTGTGAAAGCAGTGGAGTGGCGTTTGGCAATAGATCCCTGAAAGTCCCCTGTCCTCTTGTGGGATGGAATTATGATAAGCTCAACATTACCAGATCACCCAACAGTTGCTGCAGACTCTCTTCCATCCAGAGGGATTGAGGCTGTCTAGCAGCCCCGCTTCGTTTGCACAGCTCAGTGGCAGCAGAACTGCTGTGCTTGAATGTGCTGGTGGCATGTCACTGCAAAGCACAGCTTTGCATTTGTGTGACAGGACAGTATCCTGTTCTCCAGGCCAGCTGTTTTCAGAAGGAGGAAAAAAAAAATCTTGTGGTTGAGTTATGGAATCATCTCTAGTTAGCCAAATAATATCTTCAACTCCATCAAGTAAGATTGGGTTATGTCTTTACATGTGTGGCTTTAATTTTGTAGATGTTCAGTACCGATTTTTCTTTCCAGTTCACCTTTATGTAATCTTCCTATTCACAGAATAGCCAATCTATTTAGACTCCTAAATTTTGGCCACCTCATCTCTGGTGGCAGTAATTTCCTCAGGCTCATTTTGTGTTATTTTGCAATGATATTTAGGATTAGCACGTTCCTTAGAACAAACCACAACTTCTGGAAGAGACAGGGAGTAACTATGTATATCAGGATTTACTTTGTTATTAGAAGACAGTCAGTGAACCTGCATAGAATTTGGTTGATCGACTTAACCCAGAGTGTGAGTTTTTTTCAGAGTATTTGCACGTCTTTATCAAGGCATCTGTTTTCTTCTCTTTAATCCTGGCCTTTTCTGTTCTTTCTACTTGAGTTCCCTGGGAATAATGCTCTAGAGAGAGGCTGTTGTTCTTTACGCAGAGCTTGTTCTTTGGTTTTTTTCCCCTGCCTCTCTGCAAGATGCAAAATTCCTTGCCATTCTGTAATCCAAAATCTTGTTACTCGGGCTTGATAAATCATCTTGGCATGTAGTTGAGCAGCTGAGATGTCATCTCTGAAGTTTGACTGGCTTTTCAAGTTAACCTTTAATTATATCGAAGCTGTTCTGCAGTTCTTCAGACCCCAACTTCACACATTAATGCAGCACATCTTCCATGACAGAAAAGATCAGATACTTTCAACTGATCATGTTCTGCTTTCACTTTTCTCTTAGCCTTGATAATAATTTCTACATTTAAAAAACAGACTAGTGGCAGGACAAGCAACCTGTCAACCTTGTTCACACCTAATTCTGCCCTCAGAGTTTACCCTGGGTGATCAATGCATATCCATGCAGTTACTTCTGGTTTCATATTGTTCTTAAGAGCCAAACCTCATCCTAGATCCTTAAGTCAGGTGAAAATCTCATTGAAACCAGTGGGAGTTTTGATCTTCCTGACTAATAAAGTATTTGAAAAGGAATGTAATGCTTATGGATCGGAGAGGCTAATTGTATAGGCTTCAGGTTTGTTGTGCAGGCAGGTAATGTCTGGCAGTGCTTTTCATGCCGGGTCTAGATCTGCCAGCAGTCATTGTGGCTGTTCCAACCTTTAATTTTGAGTGAAAATGTGTGTTGCTATTCACCCCGCCACCACCCCACCCCCCACCCCCCACCCCCAAATAAATAAATAAATAAAAATTTCCTTTTTAGAACAGAAGGCAAAAAATTAACTTTTGACTTTGTATTTCTGGAACTCAATTTGTGGCTCGCTTCTCTACAGATCTACAGACCTGTGGGCTAGCACTTAAAAATGACTGTGATATTGGCTACCAATTTTTTGAGACACCTACTTCGATTTTAAAGACTTATTCTCCTGAAATGCCAAGCATCCGCATCTGGCGCTTCCATGTGGGCACTGGCTTCAAGGTGTCTCCAGTCAAATACTCAGTTATAGAAAGTTTTTGAAAATATTGATCATAGAATCCAAGGCATGTGTCATGGTCCATAGGTCTTTATAAGCTCAGTTTGTGTGGACTAAGACTGAAGAATAAAAATGATGATACATCTTCATGTACAGGCTCACGTAATATTTGTAAAGTAATAGCAAGAGCATTACCCCAGTGGGGCTGCTTTCAGATGAGAAACACATGATGTTCTTTTAAAAGAACACTATATAGGTTAATTATTGGAAGATATTTATACAGTTTCTAAAATGGCAGATTTATGCTCTGTCACAACTAAAAGGCCAGCACAGGAGCTCACAACTGCCCTTCAGCGCCGCCTGACCAGGGCTGATTCCAAGCTGGGCTTTGTTTGCTGCTGTAAGGAGGAAGAAAAATATATGATAAAATAAGAGAAAGAAGTGCTGAATCACTTTTCTTCAATTAAGGCTTCACAAGAAAAGTCTATTTTTAATCTTAGCAAATACCCTGGTGTCTGATCTTCTGTGAGTATTTATACTTCTTTATTTTAATAACTCCCCTCAAGGCCAATATGAGCTAAGCATGTAAATCCCCAGAGAACTGATGAAAAAAGCAATCGCATTCACTTAAATGTAAAAATAAACCATTTGGCATGTTTATGCAGAAAAGCATCTCATAAATTATCATTACTTTTTTTTCCTCTGTCATCTAGTACTTTCTTAGCTTGATTGAAGACACACACAGCTTCCTGTTTGCATCTTTCTGCTTTGAAGTGATGGTGAATAGATTCATTAAATTAGAACAAAAAAAAAAATCTGCTAATTTGTTGCTTGTCTTCTATTTCAAATGGATGATCTAAAAGGCTGAAAGTATTTTTGTAGTTGTTGCAGTGCTGCTTGCAGTTTGTTGCAAGGGAAGTAACCTCCATCAGATTTTAAAGCAGTGTTTTCCTTCCAGCAAAATCTCCAGGTCACAGCTCTTCCAATTACATGCAAAAGAAGGCAAGGAGACAAAGCTAGTCTGGGGAGCTTTCTCTTTCAGCAGCAAAGTTTGCATTTCTTTTAATGTAGTTAAAACATTTGACAGGAGAGAGTAAGGTTTAGTGATGTGAGGTGATTTCCAAATGAGTGTTAGCTTTTTGCTGACCTACTTTTGACTAGTGGTTTATTCTTGTCCATTACTTTTTGTCATTGAATAATGCTGATATATTAAGCTGTGTGCTTCAAGGGCATTGCAAAATTGCGTGTAGGGGCAGGACTGAACTGTGAAAGTGCGAATTACTCTATCAGATCATACCCAATTAAAAAGTGACAAGCACAGCAGGAGAAATTGAAAGCAAGGTTTATCTTTCATGTAACATAAGTCACTATATCGGTTAGAAACAAAGTGAGTGTGAAACAGATTCTCCACCTTTCCTCATCCCTCTCCAAAAATTAATAGTATCTGCTGACTTTATTATCTGAAAGAATAAGCCCGTGAGTTGTAACAGCTCATGTTGAAGGATATTACGGCAATGGCAAGAGCAGGGGAAGTACGGCAGCCATACACCTTTAAGCTATCTGCTATCAAAGCATGCGCTGGACCTCAGGTCAGCTCATTGGGGATTGACGGATAGGGAGTTTGGAGAGAGTGATGGTAGTTTATATAAAGCTGTAGTGTGTCATTAAAGGAAGACTTGCAGTCTTGCAGGCTCTCTGCAGTTCTGCAGGAAGCGTAGGAATAAAAGCGTGGTAAGGAAACAGAACTTCTACTGAGCCCTGCAGTTGTTATAGAACTGCTGTAAACTAAGGAAACTTACTTAGTCTCCAGTGCCATTGCAAAAATCCGTATATAACCTTTTGTGTAATATTCACCAGCACTGTTCTAATGGTGAGATGGGTCTGTGAATGTATAAATGAGTGCAGTTTTCTGTGTACACTATAATGTTCCAGAATCCTGTTAACTCAAGCTGATGTATTACAGAACCTGTTCTGATGGTAAACCTAGGTTAAAGATGTTATGGACAAAATTGTGGTGCTTTCCCGAGTACTAGGGTTGTGGTGGGTTTTATTTTTTTGTTGTTGTTTGGTTTGAGTTTGGGGGTTTTTTGGTTGGTTTTTTTTGGGGGTGTTGTGGGTTTGTTTTGGTTGTTTTGGTTTTTTTTTTTGCTAACCCGATAAACTCTCGTAAAAGAAAGAAAAAAACAAAAGTAAACCAACTTTGCAAAATGTGTCCTATATTTGCTATTGGGATGCGGACTGCCTCAGTGATGTGTGACTGCTGTGTGACCAGGTGAACACACCTTCTGCAGACAGTCGATGTTACATTGACCCTGATGATTGCTGCTAATGGCATTACCTAAGTGGTTGCAGTTAGTGAACTCCTGTGTATGTGTGTACGAACACAGCTTTAGCACAGCTGATTTTGTTAATGCCAGGTTTTCAGATTAGGCTTTAGTGTGTGGCGTTCTACTTTATTAAGAAAAAAAAATTACAAAAAATAAAAGGGGAAAGTGAGAAATACATGAAGAACTTGATATGTGTAAGCTGTGCTTAGAGGCATTGTATTTGTAGGGAAGATGGGGGAGAAAGATGAGCAAATTCACAGGGTACCTGATCCATGCGGCAAGCTTTACCCATAAAAACAGTGATGCTCTGTAGAATGCATGTTCATATAAAATATATATTTAAGAATTTAAAGGTAACCAACCAATTTACACTCCTACTAGACTTGGAGTTGGCAAGCAGCTGTTAGGGAGAGGAAAAAAAAGTTATCATAATGTGTGAAAATTGTTCTCCTTTAAAAGCCTCTGTTTTCCTGGAAGGGGATTTACCTTTTCCCTCATTTGTAACCATGATGGTGTACCAAGGATCATCCAAAAGAATGCCTTTATTATTGTGTGTTACAGTGAGTAGTTTATTGGGATTGATTCCAAGTGAAGAAGTTGTAGGGACTTGTATGCAGGCAATATCTAGGTCCCAAGTTTAAAAACAAACAAACAAAACCCACAAAAAACATCATATAACAATCCTGAGCGGTAGTTCTTTCCATTCTGTAGTGTTTGGGTTCTATCAGAAGTTTGATACAAGATTCATAACATTTTAAAGGGCTTTTGTGCATGGACTGTCAAATTGCTTGTTTCTCCTGAAGGTAAAGGTGAGGACCTAGCTGTGTGGATTTTCTTTCTTTTTTTCTCTTCTTCTTTTTTTTCTTCTTTTTTTTCCCTTTTTGTCAAGAGGAAACTGGTACAAACTGTGCCTTTGTTAGTCTCACAGTTTTTCTGGCACAACCAAGAGGTTAATGCGTTAATTACTAGATATATTAATGTAATACAGATACAATAGACTTTTAAGGAAAAAAAAGGGAGAAGACACCCACACTGTAATTTGCATGTGGAAAAGATTAATGGAATTCTCATTTCTAACTGATATGTGTAAAATTTGTGGGCAAGAGATGAGTTGGTTTAAAAAGAAAATACAAAACTGTACAGTTAGACCATTGCCTAACTTTGACTTCTGTTTTGCAGTGACCAGTGTAAAAGAAAATGCTGAAAAGTACATGGAGATGCTGGAGGATAAACTACATAGGTAAGGATGATATCATGGAAACCTTTGAAAATTTAAAAACGCTTGTTAATGTAGTGCTGATAGGCATAAAAGTGTTAGGGAATGTTTTGGAACTTGCATTAGAATAATACCAAAAATAGTTCAAAGCTGGAACATCCCACAAGTGTTATTATTAAGACCTCTGTCCATGGCTGTGTTCAGCAGCTTTGCCACCAGCCTGCCAATGGGTGCAGGTAAAGGAAAGAATGGCTGGGCTGTCTGGTGTGTAGGACTGCTCTGGAGCAGTGGTGGTATGGCCAGAGAAAAGGGAGCATGGGTGCAGTTGGTGCGCATCACTCCAGCTCCGCCTGCAGGTGCTGCGGTCAGTGGTGTGAGCTCTTTGAACACCCAGAAGCCCTGGGGGTGTGAGAGCTGGCTGAAAAATCACCCCTCTGCTCCTATGCAAAACCCAACTCTGAGCCGAGCCAAGGAATGCTTTACCAGAATTCTGGGCATCTTCAACATCCAATGACTCTTATATAACAGTTTTGAAAGGATGCCATTTTGGGGGATTGTGGAAAGCAAATAGAAACCAATACAACAATGGAGATATTTTAAGAACTGAATCCTAATGCAGGATTTACTTATTTGTATGCCTTTTTTAATTTTTTTTTTATTTTTTGTAAACAAATGCTAGCATTTATATTTCCTTCTCTTGCTGTGTGAAGGGGGCTCTAGATCAACCCTCAAATTTTAGGCTGCTCCTTGAAATACAGTTAGCAAATGTTGCAGTGCTGTTTTAATGGAATCTTCTATGTTAGTGGACTTTGCCTTGCACAAGAATATTTGCATTGGAAAAGGCTTTCATAGGCAGTAATTGGAGTTTGTGTCTTAGTAAAATGCAGCTTGCCAAATTAGCACCACTTCCATTTCTATGAGTGAGCAGGTATAATTAATAAACTTGTTGCACTCATTTTTTTGTTGTATTGCTAAAGAGAGGATTGTAGATCTTTGATTTGCTCACTCATACTGTTGAATATAGAAGTATTTATTTTGCATAACTCTTAAATTTAAAAGTAGTTCAGAGCTGAGTGAAAAATGATGAAAACAAACCTTGAAGATCAAGCTGTGTGTCTTGTGTGTGCTGCCTGACCCCCTCTTAATAACATTCATATTCCATATACTCCAATCCATTAAGTGTAAGACAAGTCTTAGGAATTTTCTGTGGGTTGTCTTTTCAAAAACCCTACTTTTTATTAAAAAATAAAATATAAGGTGTAACAACATGTATTGATGTTTCTAGGCTGTATGGATTTAACTGACATATCAGGCTCCCAGAAGGAAGTAAATTTCTATTTAAGTATTAAATACTTTGAGAATCTGTATACTTCTTTTCTCCTTCTGAGGATTTATCACATAGAATTTGCAGTTCAGGTTCGTTTTAATTTATTTATGCTTTTTTAATGCTTTTTGCGTTGTCTACCTGGACTTTTCTGCATCGGTATCTTAAGTTGCAACCATTTTCATGTGTTTTGATAGGTGTTGTTAATGAGCTTGCAGCTTTTTTCCCCTCTTCCTGCTGTTTGTGGGAGAACTTTCCATGCTGAATTGCTGGTATTCATCCTGCTTCTGTGGGGGGTATCATTTCAGGGGAAGGATTAAAAGTTAAACCCTCTTTTTGGCACTGCTTTGTATTTTGGAAGCATTTTATTATGAACAGTAGTTGACCATTTCAAACTTCCCATAGCAGATGTAAGAGTTGTGGAATATTGTAATATAATTTGTTGCTTTTGTATACAAGGGTTGCTTTTCCTCAGTACCACATAGGCCTGTTTCAGTCTGGATTCTCCATTGCAGCCAGGCTACAGGCTTCAGAGTATTACTGTTGAGGTAAGTGTTCTTCCCAGCGTGTGTTGAGGACCCAGCTGCATGAAGTCCAAGTGTATCGCTGCAACCGTAGTGGTGCACTTAACATGCACTTCAGAGCTTGCCATCAGCTTCTCTTAACAGACTGTTGCAGTGTTGCCAAGCTTCCAAAATTTCCCTTCCTGCCCCTAAGCATTAAAACAAAAACAACTCAAAAAACAAAACCCCAACAACAACGATGACAACAATCCCTAAAACTTACGAAATAAACCCAACAAAAAAACTCCCCCCAAAAATCCACTGCAGTGTTGGCCAAGCCCAGAGATGACAGAATCATAGAACAGTTTGGGTTAGAAGGGATCTTAAAGATCACGCGGTTCCAACCCCCCTGCTATGGGCAGGGGCACCTTCCACTAGACCAGGTTGCTCAAAGCCCCGTCCAACCTGGCCTTAAGCACTGCCAGGGATGGGGCATCCACAGCTTCTCTGGGCAACTGTTCCAGTGCCTCACCACCCTCACAGTGAAGAATTTCTTCCTAATATGTACTGTAAATCTACCCTCTTTCAGTTGAAAGCCATTCCCCTTTGTCCTATCACTACAGGCCCTTGTGAAAAATCCCTCTCCAGCCTTCTTGCAGGGCCCCATTAGGTACTGGCAGGCTGCTATGAAGTCTCCCTGGAGCCTCCTCTTCTCCAGGCTGAACAACCCCAAGTCTCTCAGTCTGTCTTCATAGGAGAGGCATTCCAGCCCTCTGATCATCTTGGTGGCCCTCCTCTGGACCTGCTCCAACAGGTCCATGTCCTTCTCATGTTGCA
>JAVJGI010000062.1:81578467-81626814 GCA_035590275.1 Ibycter americanus
ATTCCTTCCCTCCAGCGTGTCAACCACCCCACACAGCTTGGCGTCATTGTCAAACTTGCTGAGTTGGGGGTGCCCTCGACCCCAGCGTCCGTGTTGCCGACCAAGATGTTAAATAGCGCTGGTCCCAGTAAAGACCCCTGAGGAACGCCAGATGGGAAAGATTCAGTCCTGAACCAGTGACAGTTTTTCAATATGTGCAAATGGTATTATTCTAAAAATAGTTTATCCCAAGTAATTAAGGACTAAGAATTTCTTTTAATGTTGGTGGGTAGAGAAAATCTCTAGTGATTTTACCAGAAAGAAGTCTCTAAGATACTACATCTTTAAAATCTTTTAATATTTATGCTAATAAAGTGGCTATAGATACTTGTTTTTTAAAGGTTCTTTGGACTTTAAGTAATTAGCTACACCTGCTTTACAGCTTGAGTAATTAAAAAAAGTAAGCAAGAGCCCAAGAGGCTTTTTTTCTTTTCCGCCTCTCCCCTCTTAGAGAAGTAACTTGACAGGCTTTTCTCTTTTTTTTGGTCTTCATATAGATGCTCAAATTACTCCTTAATATATATATCCTTACTTAAAGAAAGACTCTCTAAGGAAAGTTTAAAAAATAAGTTTTACATTTACATTGTAGACAGAGGTAGAATTTACATCTGGCACATTGATGCACTTTTTTGGATGCCTTGGAAACCAATAGAGGACCAAGTCTGTGCAGCATGAATTCAAATAAGCTTCTAAAGTTAAAATTGTTTTGGTAGGTAATGTTTCAAGTAGAAATAACCTAGATTCAAAACGCTTCAATGTAAGATATAGCTTCAAATAAGGTAGAACTGTCAGAAATGTAATTTTTGATCACTTTTATAGAAGAAGAGAATTAATGAAGAAAACTCAGACCAAAACAGCTTTAATAAAGATTCAGGTTAAAGTATCAATTTTCTCAATTAAAAAGTTGTTCCCCCCCTTTTTTCTCTTTTGTTTATTCTCTTAAGAAAAGTTTGGAATATATTCTTCTTGTAATTTTTTTGTTGTTCTTTTTTTTTTGGGGGGGGGAAGGGAACCTAGCTTATTCCCTGGAGTGCCTTTTTTTTTTTTTTAGGAGGGAACCTAGCTTATTCACTGGAGTGCCTTTTTTTTTTTTTAAACAAACACAGTACTGTCACTGCACCCTACAAAATGTGTCTGTTCTCAAGTAGCATAATAGAAAGTTGATCTGTTTGATTAAGAACAGTACTCTTTTAATAGCCTTGTACATACAGAAAAAAAGGGAAAATACGCATTAACAAACCAGGAAATATGTTCAGTATCTGATAATTTCACCCCAAAGGCGGCTAACCACCCATTAAGTATACATATTATGTGACGTAGTTTTTTCCTTTTAAAATATAGCTTGTTTTCTGAGCAGTGGATTGATGGTTGTTGAGGACAGTGTCCTTCAAGAAAAGAGTAAATAGCATGTGTAATAACCCTGCAGCCTGTCTCTTTTTTAGTCACCAGTATACATCAAGCCACTCCTAGAGTTTATACGTGAAATTACATGCTGCTTTTTTGAGAGTGTAAACACCATTGCCATTGCTTCCATGGTAGCCCTTGCAAATCACTTACATTTTGTTAGTAAACAGGAGATGTGCAAAAGTCATTAGAGTTAGGATGATGAAACTGTGTTCAGTGAAGAGGTCTATCTGCGTGAATAGCTGAAGCGCAAGAAATTTTGCTCAGATAAATTCAGCTCATCACTTGAGCCATTTAAGAGGAGAAATTTACTATAGTTGTCTGATCTAGCTCATCAGCTGAGCGTCTTCTTGTGAGACCCTTGTTCTTTCACAGAAAGTGTATTTCTTCATCTCACTTCTTTCCACTCCAAGAGAAGGGTCTGCTGGGGCTTTTTATCATTACCGTGACTAAAGTGGGCTTCGACAATCCAACTCTTTCAAGAACCACCAAGTTCTGCCATAAATGAGCTTAAGTCATGTAAATGGTTGAGGGTCATGAATTAAGCTTAGAAAAGAGAGCTATAAAGCCGTAAGAGCAGAAGATTTGGGTTGGGATTTTGTGCTTAAATGCTGTGTCCTAAATCAATACTTAAATAAAAGCGGCCAGATTTTGCAAAATGTGGGGTACCAATAAACACCTTTGAAGTCAATGGAAAGTACCAAGTTACTTGTATTTAGGTACTTAGATGTGAGTCCAAGTCTAGACTGGGGTTTGTAAATATGCACTTGTTTCTGAAGAAACCAAAGAAATAGTCTGCTTTTGAAATGAGTAAGAAACCTTTGATATGTATTTCTGCATCAAAAATCATCATCATCTGAGTGTTTTGCTAGTACTTACATATCTTGATGAAGGTCATGTGACCTGAGCAATTGCATCTCTGTCACATTTTGCATGTTCCCTGTATCTCCTTAAATCTCTGTCCTTGCTTCAGTCTATTTCCCTTCTGTTGCAGAGGGAGTTGTGAGAATTCATGTGCATGGAAAGATTGATCTGTGTGAGCACTGTATTTGATAGCTGAAGAAACGAAAACAAATGTGTGGAACAAGGTAAAATTAAAAAAAAAAAATTATCTTTCAGACCACTGCCCTGGCAGAAGGTAGTAAGTGTTCCACAGTAAATACAGTTACCTTATAAAGTGCTTTGCAAAATCAGGAATTTGGTTACATCACTGAAACATGCAGCAAAAGGCTTTGGTTCTTTCAGCTCAGTCTTGCCTTTGGAGACACTGCTGTGTTGTTCTTGCAGTAGTAGAAGGAAATAAGGCATTTTATTTAAAAATAAAAACAAAATTTTTTTTTTATACTTTCCTTCCTGTACTTTTTTTTTTAATAATTCTTTATACCAAAGAAAACTAAGGTTAAATTAGTGGTGCAAATCAGCTTTATGAGATTTAGGATGAAATAACAATGCTTTTATTTTTTCAAGCATCCATCTGCTAGATATCCATAGAAGCATATTTGGAATACATGGCCCTTGTGAAACTTATTAGAAACTGATCATCTGTGAAAGTTTGCACTCTTTAAGCAGATGGAGTAAATGTGGCAGAATTGTTAGAAGAGAGTGTTATCTGAAGATTTCATTTTGTGTGCTGGGAATGATTTGACATTTGCCCTAAGAACTAGGGTTTTTGGCTTACCAAATATTTCCTGAGTGGCATTACATGTTAATGTGAAAGTTATGCCTGAACCATAGCTTGACTAATTAATGATAGATACGATATTTAATGAAGGAGCATCTCACAAGTAAAAATACATCTTGAGGGGGAAGAAGGCAGAGAGCAAATGAAATGTCAGGAGAAACCAAAGATCTTGGGACCATCGTTCATCCTTCTGCATGTACTCAGGGTGTAAGGGCCAGACCTGTCATGGAGAATTGAACCCTGAGGCAGCAGAAACTGCAGAAGGAGCTGCCTTCGTGGCTAATTAAACAAGTAGGTGTTTAAATGTGTCTCGAGACTGTAATGATTTTCTGCAGTGAGGTGGGGTCCCTGCATCCAACTGCAGCTTTTTAGCCTCCTGCATCCACCCAAAGCCCTGCTTGGAGTCCGACGCCATGCTGTTGAGGAGCAGCCTGTGGTGTCCAAACCTGCAAGTAGAAGCTTGCAAATACCAAGCGTTTTAATGACAGAGCCCCTCTGTGGGCGTCTACAGACCCTTACCTTCTGTAAGGGTCAGGTTCCATCTTGGGCTGCTGGTGTTCTGCATGTCATTGTGTAGAAAGCCTGGAGGAGGACTGTGCTAAGGCTGCTGAGTAAGGCTTTCCAAAAGCTTTTCCCTCTCGTATACGCAGCAGGGCGAACATGCTTGGGAGTGCCAGATGGCCTGCAGTAATTTTGTGTAACCTGTGACCTGCCTCGGTTGCACTGAGGGTCATTTCAGCTGCTGGTAGTATCTTAGGAGTGCACAGATAGGACTGAAATGCCATCTTTGCCTACCTCCCCCCAAGACTGTGTTTTCTTGTGTGCTTCCAAGAGAGCACACAGCCCTGTCTCTTGCTGGGTAATGATCTGATCTTGTTTTGCTTACCAACAGTTCTGCTGCAGGAATGTTAAATGCAGGTTAGACAAAGTATTAGATCTTTCTAGTGACTCATTTAGTCCCTTTCTTCTTCCCAGCTGGTCTAAGTCATACGCAGCTGTGAGAACATTAGCTCTGAAATTGTGAGCAGCAGACACTTTATATGCGGTGATGCATTCCTTTATATCTCATGGCCCACATGGTGATGGCTTCTAAATCCCTTATCATAACTGCCTCAGGATGGAAACAATTTTTTTGTACCAGCCGATGTAAAGATGACATTTCTTGAGCTGAGGGAATTTAATGTGATTGTGCTCTTCTCCAGGCCTCGAAAGATTATGCTGTGACTTCCATTCATCACAAAAACGGGGCTTTTTAGTGGCTTTTTCTAATTCCCAGATAGGAATCATGAAATTATTTTGGGGGAATAATATTGTTAAAGCATAACTGGTGACAATTACACAAAGGTGGTTTATTGAGCTATTTTCTGTGCTATTCTGCAAGAATGGGGAAACAAATAAATACGCCTGCTAGTGAGATGTAGTATTGCAATGACTGTGCTTTGCCGTTGTTGAATGATCCAGCACCTGGTAACTGGGCAAATGTATGCAAAACCTTTCTTCTTTAATTAACTCTGTTTTGCTGTTTTTCTTGGTTCCTTTTTTGTTCAACAATGTTTGTTTTCGTGTTAATGGTGGCTTTTTTCAACTCATGGACATGCAGTACGGGAAATGTAGTGGAACCTTGCTCTTGCTAAGGTGTGCTCATCTGCACCGCTCCTTCATTGAGGTGACGGGGATTGTGTGTGATTAGGACAACTTGCATTTACTGAAGAAGCAGAAGTTGAGCTCAGGGTGTGTTTTACCTGATCTCATACATCTCTGATTTTTTTTTTTTTTTTTTTTTTTAAGGGTTTCAATCAAATGTCACTCGACTAGTTCAGAACAAATGTGGCTGCAGTGTAGCTGCTCTGACTGCTAGGCCATGTGTGCATTCTGTATCAGAAACTTGTGGTTCTCTCAGGCAGGCAATGTTTTTAGTGTGTTTGAGGGTGTCATCTTCACTGAGCTCCATCGCTTCAGACAAGATGTCTGATGTCCTGAGGGTCCCATGCCATAAGAGGACAAGTCAGGATTAATTGCCACCACATCACATTCCAGTTTGGATGAAAATGAACAGTTAAAATAGTTATTCTCTTCCCTTATTATTCATCCTGTTAGCTTACATACCGTATGTCTCAAGTCTCCTTTATAACATACTAAGCTTCAGCAATGTTTCTGGGAGCAGAGCTGGGTACGAACGCTCTGAATAGCACGGCACACTGAAGGGACAGTGTTTCATGCTGCTGTGATGGTCTCAAGGCTGGTCTAAGGTGCTCTTGGAGCACATTCAAAAGGGCTGTGTGTCCTTGTGGGTGCATAACTCGCTCTCTCAGCTTGTTATGACTTCTCTACTGTTCCTGTCTGTATGGGATACTTATTTTTTTTAATATGACGTTGGTTTTATAGGGGTGATTTCCCAAAATGTGTTGTTTGCCTGTGATTTCAAGCTGTTGCTTATGGGTGATCCTTACCTCTCTGGAAAAGTGCTGTTGGATGGCAGTGAAATCACTTGTGTTGCCTGCCCTTGCAACAAAGGGCTGCAGGACTACGTCTGGTGTGATTATCTTAAATACTGAAAATTGAGAACATGATTAGAACTTGATGCCACTGGAAGTGGATATGGTAAATAACTTACCAGATTCGCAAAACTGGAAGAAATTTTTGCACACTTTGTGACATCTGAAGGTGTTCTGCCTTAACCATGGTTTGCTGTTCTTTAGAGTAAAACAGTCCCTTCTGAACATACAGTGAGGTTTTATCATACTGATGGGTTCCCAAAAAGCCTTTACCCAACACCACCACCAAAAAGCTTGTCTGGTTTCAGTAGTGTTGAAAAAGCGTTGCAGTGTCACCAAACCCATACGGAGATGATCAAACATTTCACTTTGGAGAATCAGTTCACCTTGGTGTGAGCAACACATTTGCTTTGTTTCAGTTATTTTATTCTTCAGTCTACGTGAGAGACGCTGTCATAAAAACAGGATTATTGTTTCTTAAAGGCTCATGTTTTCCTGATGTTCTTTTCCAGCCTGAAAACTGCAACTGATGTCATAGCACTTACTTTGCTGTGGAAAGGTGATGATATCATGAATTGAAGGATTATCACTTCAGCTGTGTAACTGGTAACAAGCACATAGGAACTTGTGAACAAAACCAGCATTTTAAATAGATTTTTGTAGGGGAGGGAAAAATTGGCAAGATCCCACTGATCTTTTGTTTTGATACTATTGTAGTGAGGGAATTTTATTTGCCCAACATATTCATGTATAAAAGGAGCTGTGAATAATGAAAAGCGAAGTACTAAGTGTGCTAGTTAATAAATTACAGGTGATTTTTGATATTTTTTTTTTTGGTTGCTGTATTGGCCCAGCCTTGTTTGGCAGATACATCCTCTTTTTTCAATAGTTTTGGAAGCTTAATTTTCACAATGGTGCATCCAATTAACAAAGAGGAAAAACTTAAGTATCCTTTCTTATTCTATTTCTTTTTTTTCCCTCTGCTTTAAATGTTTGCATGCTTTCTTATTTGCTGTTCTTTAATTGCTCTGTCTTGAAGGTAGAGAGAGGGGGCTTTCTGATTCTCCTACTGGTCTTTCCTTTTTGTGGCTTCTCTGTCTCCCTTCATTCCACTTGTCTCATTTCCATTTTGTAAATTTTATTATTATCTTTGTTTTGTTTCCAACTTTATTCCTTAGCACACCTGTTTTTGTGTGCCTCATCTCTATATATCCTGGGGCGGGGGGAAGCTGGATAGCAGGAATATGAGAAAGCACTTGATTCACAAAAATCTGTTCTCACCTTTAAAACACAGGGGAAGCTGGATAGTAAGAATATAAGAAAGCACTTGATTCACAAGAATCTGTTCTCACCCTTAAAACACAGTAGGTTATTTTTCAAGATATTTTAGACTGCATGACCCCAGTGCAGGTTCTCGTTAAATGTTACTGTCTTCACAATCATTTGCATTGTATTTGAAAATGTTTGCAATGTCCTGAAAGAGTAGAGTATCTTGGAAGCTCTTAGTAAATTTAAATTTAAATAATTTCACAAGAAATGTGATAGTACTGCTTCATGGAAATGGACTAGCCTAGATGCTGGGTCTGGAGGAAAGGGGAGAATCTTTGCTGTTCCTTATGTTTCTGGATATGGGAAGTGTAGCTAATGCCCGCAGGGGATGGAAATTGAAATCAACTCTCTGGAATTGCCGCAGATTAGAATTTGTAATCGTGCCTGTGCAGCATAATGCACTTTTCATCCTCAGGGTGATCTGGTGCCATGTGCTAGTGGAGATCCTCTGATAGACAAACTCATGTCTTGTGCCAGGGTGCAGCTCTTGCTTCCCAGCCTGCAAGTTGTGTCTGTCAGCACTGGCAGAACTAGCATTTATACCCATCTATAGATGAAATGCACTCAATGAGCAGTAAAAATGGATGGCAAAGAATGCAATCTGCTTCTTCCACCAAGTGAGAAAATATAAAGACAAACAAAAAACCCCTATTGCTTCTATCTGTGGCCTCCACAAGATAGGGCATGATTGCATTGATGGAACCCACCATGTGACATAGCAAGGATCTTCTGAGTCTGTAGTGATACCATGAATGCTTGCTGCAAGGGGAGGAGGACTGTGTCTTAATTCCTGAGGGACCATCTGCTGGCTGCGGAGGGAAATTTTTGCAGAAAGGGAGGGATGTGATGGGGAGGATTTTGGGACATGACACAAAATTTACTTTTCCACTTTAAGTCCTAGCAGAGAGTTACTATTGCACCAATATATATTTGGTATATCTTGTGCCATGAACATTTTTTAATGACTGTTCAGCTTCTATGTGAGAAGATAAGAAGTGAAGAAGGGCACAAGAATTACAAGCTTAGCAGTTGTTGTTGTCTTTTTTTCTTTTCTTGGCATTTTGCCTGTTCAGGGATGCTGGATCAAAAATATTGATTTCTTTTTTTCCTTTTTAATTGGGAGGTGGGGGAACTGTGGCACGTGACTGTACTGTTTTATGAGAAGTAGGGGAAAGCTCTGTTCTTTTTAGATTTAAAAATGTTAGATTTAATCTCACCATTGAAACTAGATCTATTTAGAGAAAAAAAAAAAGGTACATTTTGGGCCAATTTCCACTATCTCTTAAAGCTTTAGAAAAAGCAAAGTACATGGTCACTCAGCCTTTAGTAGCGCTCTGTCCACATTAATTCAGGTTTCATCTAGGCTAGGGCTTTTTTGAAGTTACTGAATTAAGTTCACTAGTTAGCGTGCAGCATTGGCAAAGGCAAGGTGACAGGGGATTTTGCCGCTTATTCACAGACAAGCTTCCCTGCCTCCCTCGCTTTCCTCCAGGCTCTTTGTCTTCCATTCATTTTATACTCAGCATAGCAAAAATCATCAGAGGGCAAGGCTGGGTCTCCCCTTCTAAAACCGGAAAGTATTGCCCTGGCTCAAAAAGAAAATGTGGTGAAAGTTCACAGCTTCTCTAGCTGTTTAGTAATTCTGATTTTGTTAGGAACTTTTCTTATTCTGTATGCCTTTTTCTTATGCTGCATTGTTCTGGTGCTGGTCAGTCACGCCTGAAAAGCTAGAGTTCAACACTTTGCTGAAACTCATTAATGTCACGGTAGTCCTCTCCGCTGCACTCTTGCCTCATCAAGAATAAGTAATTCTACATCACTTTGCTGCTTTAGTGTGCGGAGATTTCCCTGTTTTGGGGCAGAAATAATGTTTTCCTTATGTTTTTTTTTTTTCATCACTTGTGCTTTTCCTTGTTTTCTCATCTCTTTCTATTTGATTGAATTACATGAATTTTATTAAGAGTTTGAAATTCATATTCATCAATTTTTTGGTTTGTTATTGTCAATGTGAGAGGATCCCATTTTGATAACAGTGAATGTCTGCATGACTGACAACAGTCATACTGGCTTCCTCTTCCCTGAGAGTAGGTTGCATGGTGTTTTGACCTGGAAACCTACACAATTTTTCTCGTAGATATCTACGCTAATGTATATTTGCATTAATGAAGGGAAGGTTGATACAATGAGCTTTGGTGATTTGCTTCTAATAGTTTTCCATTTCCTGTGCAAAAATGCTTTTGCTGGGAGATAGTTCTGTCTCACAGCTCCATGATGCTTCAAAAAGAGTGTTCAGCCACTGGGCTCATCCTAGGATTTTCAGGGGATGTTTGAAGATAAGTTCCAAGACCATCAACATGAGAATGCATTTGCCGTGTGCTATAGCTGCTGAGGAATTATCTTTGGATACTCTGTTAAGCTAAAGGACAGTGGTTTCGTCATCCCATCCAGATAACAGAGAAAACGTGGTGCAACAGGAGGTCCTAGTTATTTGTAGGTGTTTAGTACGAGTGTAGTGTCAGGTGAGAAGCACTCTAGAAACTAGGAACTGAGTTTGAAAAATTGGTAAAATGACATCAGCTTAAGCAGAAGACTGTTTCCAGTAATTTTGTGGGACTTTTCCCAGTTTTTTATTTTCACTGAGAAAAAGGTGAGTGCATCATGGCTCTGTAAACTCTTCAAAGTGCTTCTCTTTGTCCATCAGCATCACCTGGGCCGTGCCCAGCTCTGCCCTGCTGTTGTCTTCTCTGTAAGTTGATGTCATGCAAACCTTAACCTATCTTAGTTGTGGAGATACGACTATGTGAGGAGCGGGAGGGATGTGCAAAGCTGTCACCTCTGTGTGCATGGCATTAAGCTTTTGCTCTCTTACAAGGCCCCCTTGGTGGCTGCACGTAGGTGAATATATGTAATGAGAAATACTTGATCCCTTCGGCACTTGGCAAGAAAATTGTTCAGAGGTAGATGTGTATTTTCCTACTGCAGCTGTTTCTGAGGGCATCCCTGAAGACAAGACATGAAACCATTTGTGCATTTCTCAGAACCTTTGTCATCTCTCTTGAGCAGGATTGCTATCAACAGTAGTAATGGTATAGAGCAGTCAAGGAAGATGAGGATAGATGTCTGATGTCCTCTGCCTGCTGTATGTCAGTGCCGCTAAATCCTCCTGTCCAGTGGATGATACTTTGCACAAAGTCCTGACTGGCCAATTAGATACAAGCATCGTGATAATTAAACAAGTAGAAAATAAATAAAATGTCACCACCTGTATAGCATGAGTATGAAGCTGTTGGATAGCTCTATCTTGCATGCCACTGGGATAGTCTTTCCCGCTAGCATTTGGAAGCATTTATTACTTAGTGTACTTACTACTGGGAATGTAGTCTGCCAGTTTGGGAAGACACACGGGTCCTGGAAATTTAAAGTGTGCTGTCAGCAGCAGTGCAGGGTTCGTGGTAGCTAACAGGGTCCAACCAGGGAGGATCTGTAGACTCTGCCCTTTCCCCCTTGCTCTTCTTGAGCTAGAGCAGGACTTGGCTCCTGACCTCATTTGACCCTGCAGTTACAGTGGGTCATATCGTGCCCTTGAACGTTTCAGAGGAATTCCGTAAGCACACGGCTATTGACATCAGTATTTGGCCAGCGCTTTCATTTTTCCAGGTGTGTCTTCCTGGTTACAAAGGTTGAATTTCAGGGTACATTCCTACATGACGACAATATGTCATCTCTCCCAATTGTATCTCTCCTAAAAGGGCATTTTTTTGTCCTGTTGTTTTTAATCATTATGTATGCTTAATTCCTGCTCAGTCAGTAGTGTGCAGGATGGTTCACGTTCCCAAATTCACATGACACTGAAAGTCTAAATCTGTTATTCTTTCAGAGCAGGGAATATATTATAAACTGTTGAATTTTATATCAGAGAACAGAGGTGAATGAAAATGATAGGAGAATTGTAAATACCTTCTGTATGCTTCCTAACACTTGTGGTCAGAGACTGCAATAAACAGTAAGAGATCAGGCTCATTATTCTAATTGCTTTGTGACAAGAAAGCATTCTTTTCTTAGTATAAATAGCCATTGCTGCTATTGCAGCAGTGTGAATTTGTGGCAGCTGAGAATGTGGCCTCAATGCAAATGCCATGCTTTCTTCCTGTGGCATACTTTTGGAAACAAATGTATTTTGTTGGATTAGAATTGATTGTGACTTTAAAAGCTGCTGAATTGCTTCAGTTTCAGTGGAAGTTACTAGAAGTTGAATCCTTTGTGGGGTTCAAGCTCATGAAAGTATTTAGGCTTGTGCAGCAGCTCAGCTGTCTGAACAGGGCTTAGATGAATAGATAGTTCCTGAGATGCATGCTTTCCAAAATCAGGGCTTTATTCACGCGTCTCCTTTAAATCTGATTTGGGATCAAATATTAAGTAGTGCAGAAAAAATATCTCATTCCAGCAATTCCCATCCAGTCAAAAAAAAACCCCAACTCAACAGTTTAATGACATTGTGGGGCTTTGCTGTTATTGTAGGAGCCAAAGGCAAGCAGGATGCAGACTGAGTTATCAGAGTTAGTACCGAACTTGAAGGAGCTTTATCAGATTATGAATGAGGTGAATGATAAACTAGGGTTGGAAAGCTGGCTTTATGTGGACTGCTTAATAAGAAGAATTCCCCAGTAGCTTTCTCCTCATCTATCAAAGTTAAGTTTTTTACTCTTAGAATAGATTACTTATAATAGATGGTTCAGTGGAGGTAGGGGCAGAGGGCCATTACTCTATTCCGTTTTTTTTAAACAGGAATAAATAGCCTTGAAAGCAAGTAGTAAATTTTTACATTATAGATTAGGTCATATAGTAAAAATAAACTCTACGATAAATGTGGGGACAAAATTGTGTAGTAAATTCTTATTACAAGGTGCCTTCCTTCTTCCCTTGTAAATTACTTAATTTCCTGCATTCAACATGTTGGTCCCATTCCCACATCCACCTTGCATTAAGAATCAAAGTGAAAACCATCAGCTGCAGCAGTCTATCATTTTGTGTTTCCAGTGGAGATAATTTAAGTATAACACAGTGACATTGAATATTGATAGAAGATGACAGGCTGTGATTAAAGTTTTGTGCTGGGTAAAGCAAATGGCTGGAGGATTGAAGAGAAAACAACAAAAATATGGTTCAGTATTTTGTGGTATCTTGTTTTTTAATAACACTAATCAAATGTCCATTATTGGTTTTAAGCATTAGAAAAATTGTTCTTCTTCCTTGTTTTGGACAAGCCTTTCAGGAAAGAAAAAGCAGACATAAAATATGTACATTTCACATAAAATACAAGGTGGTAGTTCTGCCCTTAAGATGCTGATATCGGGGTTTTTTTCTATGGGCAAGAGAAAGATGTCATGATTCTTAGCAGATTGTTTTTAGATTTCAGTTTAGAGTCTAATCCTTCAGTATCCTGGATGCAGTTGGTAGTGTTTTACTGAGTGGGAGAACTTGTGAATAATGGATAATAAGTGTAGCTGATAGGCTTAATTTTTTTTAAATATTTGGCAGCAGGTTCTGCCAGATATGTTTTTCTGTTTACTGAGATCATTGTGAGGGGCCATGTATTTTTACATGAATATTATTTCTTATTTGTTGTTGTTAGCCTCTTTCTAAGAAAAATTCTGAACGTCTTAATGGGAAAGAATTTTTGAAGAAATGTTTTATGAAGTTGAAAGGTCTGGGAAGCTTCCTTAAGAATCTTAGAATCCATCCATCATACTAGAATGTGTTTATCCATTTTTTTCTTACTTATACAATTTATAGAATTGGTGGTGTAACCTCATGATGCATATATACAAAATGCCCAAAACAGATTAAAAATATTAATGTGAGAATGTAATGACTCTTCATCTGAGAAATATTTGGATGCATTACATACAATTTAGATTTTCTTTGAGGGGTGGGGAGAGTGGAATTTATGGGAGAGAGTACAACTTACATCTGGTTCATCACTTTATTAACATATATTATTACGTTATTGCTTCCTTAAGTCAAAATCTGTGGAACTAGAGAGAAAAATGGAATTCTGGAAGGAGATCAGATATGCTGGTCCTA
This sequence comes from Ibycter americanus, assembly GCA_035590275.1. Taxonomy (NCBI): domain Eukaryota; kingdom Metazoa; phylum Chordata; class Aves; order Falconiformes; family Falconidae; genus Ibycter; species Ibycter americanus. The sequence continues at coordinate 81,591,500 of JAVJGI010000062.1, forward strand.
CTTCCAGTTGGTCTTGGGCAGTGATTTGCTTCCAGCCCTCCCTCCTAATGCACAGTTTGTCTTGCCTTCTGCACTTAAGGCTGTATTCTCAATCATGTATCTCAGCTGTTAATAGAAATCGTTCAGCTACAAATCCAGAGTAGGAAACTGCCTGCACTCACAGTTCCCTATGTTTACTCTGCTTTGACAATTAGGTATGCACATTTGAAAACTCTGTCCCTCATTTTGTGGTACTGTGAAATGCATAATGGTTACATGGTACATTGGGTTTGTTTCAGTGTTACTACCATTATGTTAAACGGAAAGTATTTATGCAGGCTGAAAAGGCTTATTTCCTTCATATATGTACATCTTCACATCCATCCATCCATCCATTTTCATGTACTATGAAGTCCTTCACTAAGGATAAAACAGTACAACTAAAATTGTTTGTAAATGGAACATAGTACATATAAACATAATGTGTAATCTAGACATTCTCAGCTAGTTAATTTTATAGTGCAGCATTGCTTATTCTGTGCATGGGCTTTCACAGGATCTTTATCTGAAGACACTACCTGGAGCTACCACAAGTAATAAAATGGCAGTGTTACCTGCTAGGTAACAGCACAGAGGGAGGGAGAATATAGAGGCAGGGAAGAAAAGAGTTAGGTTTTTCAACTGAAAGGAATATGAAGACCTGTGGAGGTTGTCCATGTGGCCAGACCTGCAGAAATACAGTGTCCCTGGAGTGAAAGTTCAGACAGGGGTAAGGAGAGATATGAGAGAAGCAAGGTCCACGCAGCAGGCAGCAGCAGCCTGAAGGAGATTGTGCAGCGTTTCGGTGGCTGCATTGCAGCATGGCGTTTTCCCTTCCAAAGTAGTTTTGTTACACTTCAGTTCCATTCTGTAAGTGCTTTTTATACTGTGCCTAGAGTGTCTACAGTGTTCAGACAAGCTGGTGTCAGCTCATATCTGGGATTCTCTGCTAGGTCTCGTCTGAAATTTGGTGCGTATGGGCAAGGAGGGAATTGAACTGTTGCGCTTCTTTTTGCTCACAAAGCCAAGAAGTGATAGCTCCTAATCCCAACATAACTTAAAAGGCTGTGATGGGTGTTCCCTAGCAATATCGTAGAGGTTAGATCACTCAACAGAGACACAGGATACCTGGCTCCAGGTACTCTGCCTACTGCATCTCCAGGTATACTCTGCTCTGCTGCATCCCTGAGTAGAGGAAGATGCCATAGCCGCCACACTGAGGGCTGGGCTGGGGGCTCTGCTCACCTGTTTCCTCAAATCTGTCCCTTTCTGCACATTTGCCTCTGCTGCTGTGGTGCTGTAGGAAGCAGAGCCACTGCTACCACCCATTCTTCCAGCTGCATGAAAGTAGCGTCCACATCTCTGTGCTGCACTATCGTGTCCTGTCTGGGTGTGCTGGATGTCTTTTGGATAGGACTGCTGTGCAGAGGACATACCTGTGGCTCATAAGGTTTAGATATTAGAAAAGTCAGCCCAGAGCAAAATTTTTAGATGTCGGAGATGGAGGCGTCTAGAAGTTAGATGGAGATTGTGAGGATTGCTTTCTTGTGGTTCTGGTCCAGAGTTCTGATTCAGTAGGTCAAACATTTAAAGAGGGTCAGCTACTTGTTGCTTTCTAGATTTTATTGTTATGTTTTATGAGGGAGAAGGCAAGGTCAGAGACGCAAATTGCTTGTGCCAGAGAAAAGTACTGCAAGCTTCTCACTTTGCCTAGGAGTTGTAGCTGGTCTCCAAGGTTAGAGCAGGTTGTCATCTGACAGGGGAGTGTGGAGTCTCCTGACCTTCTAGGAGTGAGTCTTGTTTTCACATGGAGAAATACAATAATAGGCCTGAACAGCAAACAAGTGTTGTCAGTGAACTTTGAAATAAGGGGGTAGGAAGAACGTCTCCCACAGTGGGGGGCAACCGTATGATCAGAACAACATGAGGTCAATTCATGAGATTTTTCAGCTCCTGAGGAGTTTGGAGAGAGGAGGCACAATGCAAGGAATTGAATTGTGAAATTGAGGTTGTATGAAAGGGTTTATAGGATTAGGGAGACCTGCAAGAAGAAAAAACCAAAAGATTTTGATTTCAGATGTTTAGAAAAGGTGACTTTCTAGTGTGCAGGCCAAGGGAAAAAAGTTTTGCTGTTTGGATAGAGTCCACGTTTTCTTTGTCCCTTTTCCTGCACCTTCTTTCTTCTCTCTTTTATGTTCATCAGCTGAGAGCTGTAGTCTGATGAGCCCTGGCTGTACCTTCTCCCTTATCAGTCTGCTGATGCGCACCAGCCAGATGGGGAAAACAGGGTTACGTGCCTCCCTCTCCTTAGACTCTCATGTGACCCACTGGTAGGAACATTGAAGTCCTTGATTTGTTCAACAGGTTGGTTGTAGGTATCTTAAAATATGACAGCTGAGGTTAAAGATCAAAAACTGATAAGACTGGAAACATTTTTTTATGAAGGGGAGAAGCAAAACGTATTCCTGAAGTAGTACATACTTGTTAAATGTAAGAAGGGCTATTAATGCATGACTGTAAATTAATATGATAAATGAAATCAGAGGGGTGGATTTCTGCTAACAGTAAAGGAATATGGTTGCCTGCCTTCCTCTAAGTATTATTACTCCATGCTGGTTTTTTTACTTGCTGCCTTTGTTCACTGCATGGCTGTTGCCTTAAGAAAAAGCAACAAAGACATAACTAGATGTAGAGTAGGAAGAGCTAGTTCCTTCCCTGTGGTGCAAAATATAAATAAAGTGAGTGACCAAAATATAGAGAAACTTTCCCTAGTTTGTACAATAGATCAACAAAGAATGGGGGTATAAAGCAAAGTCTTTTGAGTCGCGTTACCATTTTCTGCAAGCCTCAGAACTTTCCAATCATTTTAATTGTTGTAACAAAACCCCCTGTTGTTTCTGCCAGACTATTTTTGTTGCATTTCATTTGCTTTCTTGTCAGAGAAAATGGCCTTTAGAGTCAGTGCATGCAGTGTTAACATGTTTGTCAGGTACTGGGAAAAGGTAAGTACGTGCTTCCCTGAATGTGTGGCTCACCTATTAGAAGGAAGTTGTCTAGAGTATTTCTTCTTGGTGATGGTTAATCTCCCCTCATAAGTTAGCTTTTGTTTATGCAGTTTCTAAATGGGTGTCTTACTATGTAACCTTTTAGCTTCAGTCTCACTCTCTTGGCTTTCAAGATGTGGCTTCTTACAGGGATTTCCCTTAAAATAAACATCATCATCTATCAACACACAGTGTTGACCTCAAGGTGTTATAAACCACTTTTAACAATTCGCTCACCAAGGGGCATTCCTAAAAATTAGAGACGATGAGATTTACAAGTATTGACATCTCCCCATGTTGATTCCAAGTTTCTTTTGAGGAGATTTGGAGATTTTTGGAGACTTTGTTTTGTTTTGTTTTTTTAAATGGGGTTTAATGTAAAATCTTTTGGCTATTTTTACATAGGCATGTTTTCATTTAGGCTGTAATGTTCAGGAACTGAATGTGCCTTTTTGTATGTATGCAGAGTCCTCAATAGGAAAGTTGTGTTCTCGTAGTTCCAGTTAGCACTATAAATAGCTTTAGAATAATGTGCTGAGAGCCACATAGAGAGCCCTCATTGATATCTCTGGGAATCTTGGGAAAAGTCAGCAGAACAATGTTCTTTGGGCTTCAAGAAAAGAGAGAGAGAATCCTTGCTGGATATGATTCTCGACATGAATTTCACCCAACATTATATGTAGATTGAAGATGGCCTCTAGTTTCATTGTACCTTCTGGTCTTCGGTGTTTCTTAGAAAACAACCTGAGACTTGGTAGACATCTGCAATTACAATTTGAGCTGCCACTATATGACGAGAACTAAAGGATAAACCTCACTGTTCCACATTAATTTCCTCCAAACCATAAACAGCTCTTTCTCTGACAGCTCTTTCATCATCAGCAGCTTGACCTAATCCAGAGTTCTCCCTGCTGCGTCCTTTTGTGTTGCTGTGGATGTCTCAGTCATTCCTCAAGTCAACTTAGGTCTGCTTTTGTAGATTTTTTTCTGCATAGTATCCTTGAGATAAGACCTGTCCTAGCTATCCATCGAGCTAAAAAATTACTCTGGTTGAATCTTGCATCTCCCTTACTTCAGCATCCATTTCCCTGGCCGTGACAAAAGCAGTCTTGCCCTACTCTCATCCATTTAAAGTGCTGTTGCCACTGCAATGACTGGCAGTAACTGTTGTCCGCCCCCCCTCATTCTGTTTCGGATCATTTCACTTTGTTTGCTTTTCTCCATTGGTTCCCTCTGTCCTGACACGTCAAACATAACTACTAGCCTTCAATGTCAAGGCTGCTCACAATCTTTTACCACTTACTCAGTCTTTTATTTTATTTATATCGAAAGACTGACTTCCATCTGCAGATGTTAAACCACATCGGTATCAATCACTTGCCCATTATGTTTTTATAGTAGCATCTTTTGCCTTTCTTATGTGATTCCTTCATGGAGGGATAGAGATCTTAGATATCCACTGACTTGTTTCATTGGCTTCCTTGAAGTCCTTAAAATGCTCATTCATTGTGATACCTCAGTGTGCTTGACAGTGATTGGACTAATTAGTTTCTGATGTAACTAATTAAACTATTGTAGTGTGACATGCCATGTTCAGTCCACTGTTGTCTCTGTTTCTTTGAACATCCTCATCTGTATCCTAGCTCTTGTTGCTTGTTATGAACTTAAAAACCTTTCTGAGAAAAGAGCCATCGTCATAATCTGTTTGGTGTTTGTACAAAGCCTGGCACTTTGGACTCATGAGCACTCTGGCACTTGGAAGTTCACAGCTGGTAGGAGATTAAGGTATGCTTTGTTGTTGCTGGGTCTGTATAAATAGCTGATGGATTGTAATTTGTTGTGGATTCCAGCAAATTGGTCCTGCCAGCTCCATTGAGCTTCCCACATATGCCACTTTGATAGTAATGTACAGACAGGTGTATAACACCTAGAGGTTGATACATCATAAAATATTTATAAGTATAGGAATAATATAAAATCTGATCCAATCTTGATCCGTCAGTTTGATAAGTTACATACCTGTAAAAACTCCCTGTGTTTAGGACAGGCATCCACATACTTTTGGCTTCACGGAGACTGCAAATACACTTAGTGTGGATTGAACCTGAATAAACCAAACTCTGAAATTCAATTCAGCTTGATTTTACACTTGTTGTAAAAGCTAAAGATTTTTGCATTTTGGGGACAATATAATTTTTAATAATTATTTGGGGTGCATTTCGCTATCAGCTATTTGCAGCTTTCAAGTAATTTTCATTCAAAAAGTGTGTTTGACAAAATGCTTCTAGGCTCGGAGTTTCAAAATACACCCTAAAAGGTGCAGAGTCCGTGGACTTAGGTATGTTGTGAATATCCAAGTATATGTCTGTTCACTGATTTCATTTGAAAAGTTGAGCGTAACGTCTTAGAATCTGAGTTCAAGATGTATCAGACTTTTACAGATACAGTGGTAAAACAAAGATACCCTTAAAATAAAAGCAAGCTATTAGCGGTGTGTTCGGTAATTGCTGATTAGTAAAATGGGTGTAAAACTTAGACGCTGTCAAAAGCATGTTGACCAATGATTGGAGTCGTGGCCGCATAACAGCATCCCAGGCACCATTATGCTGTATTTTATATATGCTATTTGTCTTCTCCACTGTAAATACTGCATACATCACTATCTCTGCTCTAGTTTTGTCAATAGAGCTCTTCATTAAATTGAATAGCCAAAACAGGCTAGCCGCTGGAAATTATGATTTAGGTCTCTGGTGTATTTTCTGAACGTTTAATAATAAGCCATATATAGCTCCAAACAAACTTTTTCAAAAAGCAAGTAAATGGGCTTATGTATGTCTGCAGGGAAATGTTTTGACTGTGTAACCATGATGATGTGACTGATGGGTACAGAAACAGTGGGGGTTATTTTATTTTTCTGGCTTCGTAAGTGAAATGCTACCTGGATAGAACACAGAAGTGTAATCCAGTGAAGATTTTTTTGCTTTCTAATTAGTCATACTCTGAAGTGCTTGGGGGAGACCAATTTATGGACCTCATGCTGCATTCTGCCTTCAGTAAACATATATATACTGACTCTAAGCGCAGATCAAATAGCTTACCTTTTGGAGCTTAATTTTGCTCTCAGTCTCAAAATATTGCGGTGTGAATTTTACAGTTTGGCATCTTGTAGAGTTTATAGAGTTAAATATGTACCTTTGATAGGTTAATGAATTCATTGTAAGCAGTGTAGCTCCTTTATCCTTCATTTAGAATAAAAGATAAGCTGATATTTAATTTAGTCAGAAAAGAAAATCAAACTTATTTTCCTTCTTTTAGTCACTCTTAATTGCTTACAATTACAGAGTAAATAATATAATATGAAAAGCACTGTGAAAAAAAATATTGCCATTTTTAGATATTAGCATTGAAATCTGTCTGGAAGTATGTATTGCCATGGGAATTGGTGCTTCCAAGTCCCATCCCAGGCTCTGCCACTGATCTTCTGTATTTTAGCAGGCAACTTAATCTTTTTGGATCCTTCGAAACAACATGTATTAAACGGAATTGCGACCACATCTCTTATGAGCAGTGTGATGTTGGTATTCAGTGTCTTTGTTTTGAAAAACTATCTATGTGTAGAATGCCCATTTATGTCAGGTGAAAATACCTATAGGACAGATCTCAGGAGCAGTATCTGTAATGTACATGGACATCTCTGAGAGATGATCAATGAATTAAAAATATGAAGAAGTTTGGTATTTTGAATTTCCAAATACTTTTGGTTTTTTCTTTGGTGGCATAACAAAGTAGAAAAATCCCAAAGCACATTAGTGAGAGATAAGGACAACATTCAAAAGTATAAGATGGAAGGAAAAGAAGGGTATTACAGTTTAATCTCATTGACCAGAGTTGAAGCAAGCACAATTCAGTCTTAACAGGAAACTTAGTGTACCTATTTTCCAAAAGTTAGAGATAATTTAATGCAGTAAACAGTGTGATTGTTCATGCATGATCTCCTACATCAAATTCAGGAAGACCACGTGACTGCTTGTATGCTGACAGTCCTGTGTATCTGGTAGCATGAAGGAAGCCCTGGTTGTGATCGCAAGACCCCTGGACTTGTGTCTGATCAAGAGAAGGTCACATGTAGCCAGTGGACGCTGTACAGTTGGAAGCAACATCTTAGCACAAAAGTATTTTACGGTATCAGTTTTGCAACAGGACCATAATTTTGCTGCTCTTCAGTTTGAAATAGCTTGCGTTATCTCTGTGGAAGTATTTGAGCTTCTGTTGCTTTTTCATTGTTTTTATTTTCCTTTTATTTCCTATCTAATAATAAGCAGCCACCCCAAAAGTTACTTGAAATAGCAACTATTCTCCCTGAACTGCAGTTTTATTTTCTTTTGGCTTTTATTTCAGCTGTGGGAGCCAGCTGCTCCAAAGAGTGTGGGAAGCTGACTTGGAGGCCTGTCAGCTGTTGATCCGAGGGTTTCAACTGAAAGAAACCAATTGCTGTGTTTTTGAGGAAGAGGAGAACCAAATGGATGAGATGGAGACGACTGCTGATGGCCCGTCTGAGTCTGAGAAAAGAAAAGAAGGTTGCTTTCCAAAGGGCACAGAGTGGGGCACTGTTCCCTGCCCCAAACGCAGTGAGCTAAAAGAGGTATCTGAAATATTCTACAGCTGCATTTCAAGCAATAATGCTGGTTTTCTTTTTGAGAGGAGTTGAATCTGGGTGATGGGTCAGCAGGGCAGGTTAAGTATGAACTTAATATCTGGCCTCCAATATGCAACATGAATAAAATAGCTTATTAGCTTCTCAGAAGCCCTTCAACCCTTTTTCCTTTCACCATCAGTCTTTTTAATATGTGGAAATTATTCAGGCAATAAATACAGAATGTACATGAGGATTTAAAAGAAAAATGATTAAGTATTTAACAGAAACTATCAGCTGTTCCTCATCTCACTGACAAGTTACACTCTGAGTTAGTTTTGGTGACTTGTTAGCCTGGATCTATGTTAGCTGAACTGGGGAGAGAGTTTTCCTCCTCCAATGAAATGTTCAAAGGCTTCCCAGCTCAGATGCTGGTAGGCTTCCAGTGTCCAACAAATAAAAGGAGGAAAAAAAAAAAATCATGAGACTTAAAAGGTTTGACAAATTTCTTTTAAGTTTTCATTTTTTTGCTCTGGAATGCCATACTTGTTTGAAAAATGCACAGCTATGTAATAGTCTTTTAACTGCACTGCCAAGGTAAACAAGCTGTTAAAAAGCTTCATCACCCAACAGCACCACTGTGACAAAAAGACCCTTCAATAGGAGTTGACAAAAATTAAAAGTGTACTTAATTGTACCTGATGTTAAGAGCCATTGAACTGTGTTACATTGAAAGCTGATGCCTAATTTTGCACTCATACTGACTGAGTCTTGGTGGAAAGCAGGCCCTTAACTTACTCTAAAATCTCCTCTTGTTAGTAAAATTCTGTTTTTAAATTGGGCTTCAATAGTAACTTGCAGCCTTTTCCTAGGGAAAAGGGTTTACAGACTGAATCCACATAGAGAGCATTTTTATTGGAAGTGGTCAGCTGTGGCTTTGATTTCCCACCCCCTGCATTTTTTTTTCTTCCCCCTCACTGTATTCCTGATGAGTCCACTGAAGTAATATGAGGAATTCTGTTACGGGAAGCTGCGCTCCCCTTTCCAAAGTGCAGCTGAGAAGCTCTGAACAGTTTGGGGTTTTGTGGCTGGTTCTGTAGCACTTGAGATTTGTGCTGTAGATGATCCCCTGTTTCACCCCTGCAAGTCCAGGTCATTTCCCTGGAAATCAGCATTGCTATCCTTGAATGACATCTCAGCAGCTGAAGTGGGGTGACTTTTGGTTCTGGAGAGGGGTGCAGGACTCAAGAGGGACAGGTTCCCCCTATGTTTAATGGAAGAGGAAAGCATATTTGCAGTGCTTCCATCAGGCTTCTCCTTCTGAACTTGCTTTTTGATAATCTCCTGCGTATATCGACCATAGGGAGAACTTAGGGAGACTACCCCCTAACTTCAGCTCTTCATCTAGGTGCTTAAACTTTGTGGTGTAAATGCCTTTGCCTGGGATCTGGCCTATCCTGCTTTCCTGAATTAACTCCACTTTAAGAATGTACCAAAATCCAGAAGCTGATGTGTAAATATGAACATGAAAAGACCCATCAGTGAAGGACCTGTGGAGGTATTCCTGCCTCTATGCCCACAAGTGCTCCTAGGACTGACAAACTTGAAAGCAAAGAAGAAGCAGATTTATTGGTGTAACACAGTTCATTCATTGTCCAGCTTTTAGGAGTTGAGCAACACAGCTGTTTTATCACGGCTTACTCAACTAACCTTCCTCTGCTTCAGTGCTGCCAGCAGCTTTGAGCAGTGAGGCAAAGTTAATGCCTCAGTGATGACTGCAACCCATTGCAACCATAAAAAACCCCAATGCATAGGCTGTATTCTGGTTCTGGAATTAGGGTTTGATTTTATACTTTCAGGAGCAGGGTTTTTTAACTTGTAGGGTATAGAAGTTTTACCCAAACAAGTACACTTCAGGTAGTAAGGCTGGTAGGATCTCAGTGACAGGCAGTATCTAAACTTTTAGAGAAGAGCTGTAGCGTAACGTTCCCTAATATCTCCTAGTAGTTCATCACAAGACAATATAAAAACAACCAGAAAACCTGACACATTACAGATCATGCTGACTTCTACTTTTGAACATGTTGAAGTGCAAGAGACAATATGTCTTGATCTGTAAATGGGCTTACTTGAAGGACAACTATTTCTGTAGCATGTAAGTGCTCTGTTACATGGTATTGTATTTTTTTATTTAAAAATAGTGTTGTGCTTGTGGGGAAAAAAAAAAGTGGTATGGCTTTTAGTCTCTAAATTTATCCATCCATATGACTTTCATGGAAAAACTTACTGTTGTCCATTAGTAGCGAACCTTTCTGTAGCCATTTATCAGCGAGTGGGGACACGTAATAGAAAAGCATGTATTTGTCAGAATACTTGGTTTGATACTGTTCCACAAGGCTGTGATGTCCCTGTGAGAGGAGTAGCTCGACGCGGTTGCCAGGTTTCCAGAATGACTGTTCTCTTCAGCTGTGTCCCCTCTGTTCCCCATTGAGCCACTCCTAGAGAGTGCTGTTGGTCACTGAAGCAGGAGAGAGAGTGGTGTTCTGTGTATTTAGAGGTTACTGAATTACTTGCTTCAAAACAATATAGGAAAGGGTAATAATAGCGTATGTACTATATATGCCTCGGAAGGTACATTTCATTCACAGGTGATTGATTTTCTTTATGGCGAAATGCCATAAATGAAGCTCTCCAGTTATTTATCATGTCGTGTCTGGCTAAGTATCTGCATATTGGTTTTGTTGATGTATGCTACAAATACTGCTTTCTCACATGTAACTGTCTTGCTGTATAGCTTTCATTAGAAAACAAAGAGCGAATAAGAAACATAACAATAGTAAGAAAAGCAAAACAGATGGATGGAAAAAACCCTTCACTTAGATCCTCAGATACTGCTTTGCAGAGGGTCTGTTTTTAATTTTTAATTAAATATCCTCCCTAGATCATAAAATATGACATGTTCTGGTATAAAATATGTAAGGTATAAATTCTTTGAAAGTTCAGATATTTTACTGTCATGTCCGACCACAGGTTTATTAACTGTCAACAGTTATTTTATAGTCTTCATAACTGTGTTTTCTAAGACAGTACAGATTTTTTTTTCTCCAGTTTGTTTACATGGTAGACTGTGACATCCCAAAATAATCCGGTAAATTATGTTTCCTTTATAACACTGACTGTTAACCAGGGAAGACAATCACATGCTTTGGCAGCTCAGCTTGTTGAGGCCAGCAAAAATCACCCTGTGGAACACTCTGAGTTATTTAAAAATTAAGATGTATTCCTTTCAATTACAGATAACTCATTATAGTATTTTAAAAAAATGTGGAAGCAAAGTTATAGACAATATTATTAGCCTCAGTCATGTGAAAGTCAGCTTGTTGTCTAATGTATTTGATCCAGATTTTTGAATTTTCATATAAGTGTGTGCTCTCCAGCTGGTAGCTATCTTGATGAAATTAGGGTGCCCCGTCATTGCAGTTAATCTTTGCATGGCTAATTGGGCATGATTTTCTCCCGAGTCTCTGAGGAATTAAATATGGGTTCCAGTTTTCATCCCAGAAATGTTCCATACTTCTAAACTGACTGCATATTATTTTGCCCAGGTGACATGGCAGTGAGGTGGAAGCTGCTGTGATGACCATTATTACAGTTAGATACATATCTGAGTGATTTCTAAAATACACAGTAACATTTCATTTCTCTTCAGACATTAACGCCTGCTTGTTCCACTCCTTGTAGTATCTTGCCTTTTTTTTTTTGCTTGTTGATTATGTGTAAGCAAAACCTTTTTGTAACACCAGGAACATGGATGATAACTAATAAGCAGAGAGATGTGAGTGTGCTGGGACTTCCCTAACATCAAGTATCTTAATGAACATGAGTATGTGTGCAGCTGCAGGCTTGAGTTTCTGACCTATCCTTTTTTCTTCTTCTTCTGCTATCTGGCATGCTGTGCAGTGCTCCCTCTTAATCACTATGAAGGAAAGCAACACCTACTAGATTTCAAGAAAATTGAGGTGATTAAAGTTACAAGGTAAAAACCCAAAATTCAGTAGTGTTACCTTTTGTAAGTCAGCATTTGTGATAGTTATACCAGCAGAATTCTTTGTAGACCATTCCTCACTGTTTTCACCATAAAAGAAGCAGAGAACAGGGATGAGAGTAAGGGTTGTTGTTTTTTCCTCACCTCTGCCTACTTCAGTTTTGCCATCTGGGACGATGTTTCAGGGCCTTCTGTAGAACACTCTGGTGTTGGGAAGATGTTCTGTAATTGCAAGGCCTTCATGTGATTCACTTTTTTTAAGATACTGAATGTTCTGAGAGATACTAAGTGGACAATCCTGAAAAAATAAATAAATTAATATTTAATGTGGTGCCTGTCATTAAAACGAAGTCGTCACAGGATATGAGACAACATTTTTCAGAATTTAGCAATAGCAAGCACCAAGAAAGCCTGCGTCAGCAGGCTGTACCTCATTACTGGGCAGTGAGATAGCCAGTGGTCCAGGAGGCAAATGTGCAATGTGTAAAGGACAAAGCCTTTAGAAAGCTAAATAAACTGTACATTCATTCGAGTTTTAATTAAATGTTGTATTTGTAGAGCTTCAAAAATAATTTGGAAACTTTAAATTTAATCTTCATTTTAAATGTCAGCATTAAGCATCAGTAAAAGTCAGCATTTGAGTGTTTTCTGTATTGATCCAAGCTGGAAGGGATTTCTGTAGTAACAGGCAGCGGGCTTGTACACAACGGTCACATCATCGTTGTACATTCACGTGCGTTGTTGTGCAGCGCAGTGCCCCTTGGCTGTATGTGATACTGTTGTGTAGTGTCTACTGGTAAAAGCGCGATCTCTTTAGCTAGAGATTGTAGCATCTCAATACACTTAATGCTTACAAGTATATAGTGGTAAAAATATCATTGGAAAATTAATATTACGGGTAAAAGAACTCTAAGCAACCTCTTTTCAGATAGATTACTGAAAATAGTAACCAATAATAATAATAATAATAATAATGATCTTAGGGCAGCGTAATGGTTTTGCACTTCATTGTATATATGTGTGTACATACCTGTGATACTAAATATTGCCGTATCAAATCAATATCCCTATCTCAGTTTAAAGATTTTCAATACTGTTATGTGGGATAAGTACTAACGATTTTCCAATAATGTCACCAACAAATTTCTTTGCTCTTCAGCTGATCAACGAAATGTTGGCTGATTTCTTATAGACTTTACAGATGAAGTAAGTTTTGAAAGAGGAACTGACTGTACTTAGCATGTGTTACCAATACAAAACATCAGTGGGGTCTCTTGTTTCTCCTGCCCAAAATCACTTACAGGGTTTGTGCCAAAAAAAAATATTTCTGTACACTCTTGAATGGTGTATGGATCCATAAGACAGAAAAGCTTGTCTCAGTCTATAGTTAGTCCTTTAGTTGGAGGCAGTATTCCTTGTGGGTTTTAACTGGGAAGTCAAAGGCAGGCTTTAATAAAATGTATTCAAATTTAGCTTTAAATATTATGTGGCTGCCACTGCTCCATTATAAATGCAATTGAAATGTTTCATGCATGTGAAGCAAAATGATGTAACTGTTCAACTTATATAACTTTTTAATGTGCTATATGGTTTTTATAAGCTCCATTGAAATCTTATTGTTTATATAGCATGTATCTACCATATACTTAATAATTTATCTCTAACAGGTTATAGAAGATGTTTCATTTGGAGCAGAGGGTCATTTATCTGAGGTAAGTGTTTTCTAGGCAGTATAAAGGAGTGATGTTGTACAGACTTCTGGATCTCAATTAGAATTAATGACACTTGTTTTTATAGTATTACCTTCGAGTAAAAATTGCTAGAATGTGCGAGCATTTAGAAAAGCAGCATAGGCACAACTAGAGCGGGGCCATTCTTTTTTCCCATTGATTGATAATGGCAAAATTGCTGTGTATTTCAGGGAGCTTCTAGTTAAATCCTGTGCTAGTGCTTTTAATACATACCAACAATAGGATGAATATGTTGGGGAAAAGTAGGACCAGGGATGTTTAGCCAACCTCACTGTAGCACTGTAATGATGCTTAGGAATGGAACAAAATCATGATGCTTTACTTGTTTCCTTGTACCACTAAAAATAGCTTTGAATTTACTTTTGAAGTATAAAAGCATATTGTAGCAGAATACAGGGTAATAGGAATTTCATTTGAATAAAAATACGGGATGTTTGTGATTTTACACTGTTTTCATAAATAAAAAAGATGTCAGATCCTAATCTATATACTTAAGAAAGTCTAGGATAATTGAGTAACATGAGATGCATTTCCTAGGAGAGTGATTAGAAAAATCTGCGTACATACAAAAATCTGTCTACATACAAGCTAAAAATTTAGGTAATATATGTGTAAGGAGAGTTATACAGGTTCTAAATGCTGTGCAGATTCGGTCTGGTCCATTTTTATGGTGTGCCTTGGGTTGCAACTTATGTATTAAGGAAACTTAGTATCCAAGCATTGCGTCCAGCCAGCAAATTAATTACACAGGTAAGTAACCCCCAGTTCACCTTCCCTAATAGCACACCTGCCACCTGTCAAGTACAAGTGACAAATGCTGAGCCAAGCAAATATTAAATAAATACATAAATAAAAAATGCAGTTTGGGATAACTATTCAGATGAGGCATTTCTTTGGATACCCACCAATGAATCCAAAGACTGTGGAGTAGCCAGAATGCTCCAGGAAAGATAATCTAACTGCAAGACCAAACTCAGATTGTTGACCTAGTGTGCAAGGAGACTGTGACATGAGAGCACGCCTAGGGTAGGCTGCAAGGCTGTGTGTGAGCTCAGCATAAATAAAAACGGGAAGCCTTGAGAGCGAAGGTGAACTTTGCAGAAAATGCAAATAACCTTTCTTATCAGTAAACTTTGTTGTGAATTAAAGCAAAACTCTGCAGGTGCTTGTGTCCACAAGATGATGTGAAATAGGGTCAGGTAGTCTCCCAGGATAAAGGTAGCAAAAAGCCCTGCTGCCAGCAGGGCAAAATACTGAGGGCACGTTGGTAGTGATAGCTGCCAAGACAGCAGGATATTTGCTGGAAACTAAATATTGCGTATGGTTTGGACCAAAGCAGATAAGAATACATCTGCATGCTTGTGTCCAGCAGTGACCTCCACTGAAAGTTGTAGTACAGCCTAGCTCCTGACTGAAGTTGTTCTTTGGCTTAACAGGAGATGTATCCAGAGCGTGTGAGTGTGATGTGTGTGCTGGATTTACAAATGCACCAGAGCTCATGGGCATAGAGGGCTGCCACTGTAGAAGTATCCACTAAGAGCTTAATATGTTAAGAGTCCTCACAAACAGAGAAACTTTGCCCTTTTGAAGTTTTGAGGAAAAATGTGCATAAAGAGAATAGAGAGCAGTGATACAAATAGAGGAAATGGAAATTTGCTAGAAAGCCAGGCTCTACCACACCGCTGCCACAGCTGGATTAATGTTGACTTGTAGACAGCTCTATAAAAGCTCCATGAAACTGTCAGCACCCTGTACCATGGCAAAGCTTTGCCTAAATGTTCCTTTGAAGCCCTGGTCCCCTAATACACTCTTGTCAGTCTCCCTGCTGCCTGCAGGAGAGCACCCTGTTAGTCATTCCGGATTGTTGCATCTTAGTGACTCGGGAGTAGAGATGGAGTGAACAATGCTAGGAACCACCTATAAATGATACCCAGCTATGCTGACTCCTAGCACAGCAGGGTGTGGACACCAAAAACCAGTCTGGGGCTTTTGTTTCTTTTCCAGGTCCTGGCCCACTGTGAATTTTATTGCTAAGTCAGTAAATATCCTCATCCTCCCACAGCAGGAACTGGAATTGTCCCAGTTTAATTAAATGAGCCAGTGAAGTAGTGTGCACTCATTTTAGGAAGTCTGCACTCAGGGAAGATCTTCAGTCTACTGGAGATGAGAATGGGAAGACTGCTGTCACCCAGACCACAGCAGGCTGCTGGATGGCAGTGGAAAGCTCTGTTCCTGTGTAGATGCTTTTCCAATGACACTCCTCCATAGCTGGAAGATACATGAGGGGAAGAGCTGCCAACATCAGGCTGTAATTTTGATGAGTAATTTAACAGTCCCATGTGGTGTTGTATCCCTGTGGAGGAGGGAAGGGGATCAGTGCAAGCAAAGGGAATGTGGGATAAGCGTATGATGGGGGGGAGGAGGTAGGTCACAGTTGTGAAACAGCTGTCTGGAAAGCTTTATGCCTGAATTGTTACATGTGAGAAACTGAGGAGCGTGTTGTAGTGCTGCAGTCTCCTAAAGATGTATAAACAGGCTGATGGAACAAGCTAGCAGTCTGTAAGTGGAAGGTGGTAAGGGCAAAAGTAATTGGGAAACAACCTTGATCCCTCTTCTGAGAAAAGGTGGATGACCACCTCCATGAAAGGAAAACCTCACCTAAACAAAATCAGGGCAGCAGAGGTGAGTTTCTGTAGGACAAACTCTGTAGGAGGAGGAACCAGCAGATGATCTTTGGTCCCCTCCAGAAGACGTCATGTTTCTAGTACAGTACCATCTTCTTTTGGTGCAGAAAAGACAGACTACACATCTATGTCAGCAACTCTTCAGTTGGCCAAAAGAATTTTGAAACGGAAAGGACAAAAATGTTCCTAAGGATGACCCTGAAAGGGTACTGCATAGTGTAAAAGTGAGCCCGCAAGACCACTGAACACACTAAGGTACCGTAAACAAAAGACATGCAAAATGGCAAGGGAGTTCAGGGATAAGCTGTATGTAAGGGGTAGGTGAAAACAAGTGTGTGTGTCTTCTAATGAGAGGTGAAGGAGAAAATAATGAAACTAGAGCAGAGGGCAGAAATATTTTTTTTCTTCCTTTCTTTGGTTTTAGTCTTTCTAAAAATGATAAACTGTGTCCATATATGTAGTACTCTTAGTATTCAGTACGAGGTAGCAAGAGACAAATGTAGTAAGGGATCCTAAGGCAAGTGAGATGTATTCAAGTCAGGCTAGACTGATGAAATTTCTTCTGAGTGCATAGGAGCCAAGAAAAACAATCTCCAAACCATTAACAAGCTGCTTTGAAAACTCCTGAAGTCCTAGGGGATCGGTAAAAGGCAGACTTGGTATTTGTCTTTAGAAAGGAGGTAGGCTAGGAGTTTATGTGCCAGTCAACATAATTTCAATTAGGATTAGAATTCCAAATGCTCTTGATAGATTGAAAGAATAGCCTGAAATCAATAAGATGGGGTACGTTAAAAGACAGGTGCAAATTACATTTGAGGAAGAAAAAAGTCAAATTTATGTATACAGATGGTAAATAGCAGCTAAGATGACAATACTGCAGAAGCAGAATCTAGGGTTATAGTGGACTACAAATAGAGTGGGATTCATTACCTTCATCCTGTTGCAAGAAAGGGCAAATGTCATTTGCAGCCTCATTAATGGGAATGTCAGTTGTAAGACAGAAATAATTACTGTGCTTAGCTGAGAATGTCAGAGCCTCCAGAGGACTATGGCGCTGGTTTGGGCACCTTTCTCTGTAAAAGGCAGGAACACATTGAAGAAAAGAAGGAAAGGAATAGAAATAAAAGGTTTAGAAATCCTGGTCTTGTTGAAAGTCAAAGTCTTCAATCACATAAAAAATAATGATAAAGAAGACATTAGTTATTATTGTGTGCTATATAAGGGTAAAATGCAATGTAACCACCTTGGTTTGTAGCAGGGGAAGTTTGCAGTAGGAAAACTTGCTCACTGCAAGGGCAGTTCGGTTCTGGAGCAGGCTCTACCCTGCAACCAGAACCACAAAATCCCTGTCAGCTGCCAAGGGCTGTGTAGACTGACACCAGCTGAGGACAGCCACAGCAGGCTCACATGGCAAGTCACCGAGCAGCCTTTGCTGGTCCCTGGTTGCTTCCTGGTCAGCCTCACCACGATGCTGAGATGGTGTTGGTCAGGAATAACACGCATTATTTTCAGAGTAAGAGACTAGACCTGTTCTCAGTGGCCATTTTACTTTCCTCATTTACAATACCTGCCCAGGACAATGCACACAGGGCAGGAAATCTGGGATGCAGAGCAGGAACAAATGCTTCCTCCACCTGTACTTTGGACACTTTGTGACCATGTAGCTCATACCTGAGGGCACGTGCACTGAGCCTGCATGTGACTGAAGCATCTGCTCAAGCAGGACAAACACATGGTTGGTTGCATTTTGTTTCTGGACTGATTTAAGAGATGCCCTGGCCCGATGTTAAGGAGTTTCCAGTGCTCACAATTTCCATTAACTTCTGCAAGGGGTGAGGGTCTGCCAACAGTAACTCGCTGTTCTAAACCTTGTGCCGTAATACAAAGTATCTGTATGCAAGGACAACTTTTTTGGTTGTTATTTATGTTATTTTGAATTATTTTAACTATTATAGGAGAGAGAAGGTTTAGTACAGCTGAAAGAAATCTGGCTTTGATGTTCTGCAGAACGTCTTCTAAGCTTTTATCTTATTTGGGTTATGATATTGCTAGTTGGAAGTAAGGCAGCAACTTTTTACAAAAGTTTCTCTGTAGGAAGGTTGACTTTTATGGATATATCTGGGAATGCTGCTTCTCAACACAACCAGCAAAGACTCTAATAGAGATATTAATCCCTAATAGAGTTAGATCTAGCTACTACAGTACTGATTCTTCTATATAAAATTGCTGAACTAGATCCAAGAGAGCACAGAAGGTGTTTGCACTGGAAAAGCTCATCAAACATTTTCCTTGAGTAATGCTCTCAAGGAGCTCTTGCTCATAGGTGACTAAAGTGTTTTGTAAAAGCATAAAATGAAATGCATAAGGCTAAAGTGGAAGCTGTTCCCTCTGCTCTTAATTCAGTATGCTGATGCTCCAGCTGTGCATCAGCTGGAACACTGTTCTTCCTGTTGCTTGCATCAGACTCATCTCTGAGAAAAGAATGAGAATTTCTGCTTTGCGTGAGAAGGCAGAATTTCACCCTAAAAAATAACAAATCACACCCGCATTTGTGCTGTTTTTACCTGCTTAGGGATGGGGATTGGGGGGTGAGCAGAAATCCCAACTAGTTACATCCCTTGTTCACAGAAAAATCCATAAAGCAATATCGCATCTCAGCTCTTCCCTGACTCTCGCCGTCTCTCCTAGCTCCTTCCTAAAAGTGCTGTTAGTGCAAAAATAACCAAAGAAGTCTCAAGCATTGACATAACCGACAAGCTTGGATGAGTTGTAATTTATTAATATGTTGAGCTGGAGGCAGAGTCCACTCTCTTCTCAGAGATGATGTTGATCAGTGTAAAGTGTCACTTTCCACCCGAGAACTGTTCTGAATAGGTTGTGTGTCACTGACAGCGGTTTCCCTGCCTACATAGACAAATGTCAAATAAAAATGTTACCAGTGACGTTACTAGGCATGAAAGGCACTGAGAGAAATCTTTCCTATCTACTTCTCTGGGTTATCGAACTATTTTCAAATGAGGGCCTGGGGGCAGAAGCTGTGGGATTGATTGAATATTTAGAATTATTCTTGTGTATTTTTAAGAACAGTATATTTTTCTTTCCATTTAGTTTATAGCTGTTCTTAATGTTAAACTAAAGTTAGAGTTCTCTGCATGACCACATCTTTCCAATCCAAAATAAGAAAGGCCACATATATATATATATGTATATATATATATGTATGTTCTGGAAAATCAGAATTTATATGATGATCCTCCTGCATATTTCACATGATGCCTGCAAGTAAGCTCCTGGGAGATGATGCTTGTCTAAACTATGGAGGAACTTCTTATTTCAACTAAAAAGGCAGCTGTGTCATGTAGGTGCAAAACCAGTTTGTCCGTACACTATTATTGCTGTATTAAAGAGGAATTAAACTGCGAAATACCTACTAGGAGTTTAAGATTAACAGACTATAACTCATACCTTATGGAGTGATTTTAGTTACACTGCAGTGCAACCATAGCCATATAGTTATGATTAAATGGGTTTCAAGTATTTAAAGACCTAAACAAGTTTGATCCAATTTTTACTTACTCAATTTCCCTGCCTTCCCATATTGTTGTAACAATTCTACATTGAGCATATTTTCCTAGTACTCATTGTTCATGTATCTTAATTTCCAAAGTAAACAGGATTTCTGTTACATTTTTAGACAATTCATTATGTACTCAAAATGTGAAGAATACACACTTAAAGGAAGTGTGAAGGAAGAATACACTTATATTTTTTCGCATGAGGTGGAATGGACATTTTACTTTAAGTGAGAATCTAAATATTTAGTTGACAAAGGAATTAAAGCCAGTGAGTTAAAAACTATAGTCTCTTATTTTTAAGTGTGTTTGGTGTGAGACAAGTAGAGCCCTTGTCTGGAGCTGCAGCATGGTAGAAGCTACCAGCCAAAGCTTAGAACCCCAAAGTACAGGTTAGTACTGATGCACAGCACCATGAGGTGCCTTTGCTACAGAACGAGCGTACACATGAACTCCTAGGGTCTAGGGGCTTGTTCGCTGGGTTCCTGCCTTCCGTCCTTCCTGGGACCTTTCTTTACTTGGCTGGAAAGTTTTCTTTTAAAGGGCAAAAGAAAACGTCAATCATGAAATCAGATTTTGTCGCAGTACACCACTAAGTGTAGTCATCCAGCTGCATTACAACTGTGGATTGCAGGCTGTAGTTGTATTTTATCTCAGGTTTTCACGATCTGCGCACATTAGAGCAAGGCCACGCTTGCAACTTGGAGTCTGTTTTGCCAACCAGGTATCTAAGTGCTGTCTCCAGCATCTTTCAACCCACCTGAAGTTCGGTGATGGGGTAGGTCTAAAAGGCCTGTTTTGCCCTGGAAGTTCACTGACACAGTGACTAGGGAAAATTTTTCGACTGTGGATCTTCACAGCAGGGCCAGACAAATCCAGCCAATGTGCTTATCATTTAGATTAGCTGCTCACTGAACTCCTTGTATTTGCATATATGAGACAAAACATGAGGGCAGTTTTGAAAGTGGAAGAAATGGATCTTCTCTTACAGCAGCTGATGATAATGCTGGTTGGGTAACCAGTTGTCTGGATAAATGTTCCTGCCATCAACAGGACCCTAAAAAAGAAAGGGATACCCTACTACAGTGCATATCTTTATAATGCTTTTTATATTTAAATATACTTAATGGCACAGGTATTCAGGAGTGTACTGTAACACATACTTTTTTTGTTTGCTGTCTGTAGTAACTGATGATTTCAAATCAGTATGAGAAGTGTCATTTTTTTGACAGCATGAATATGATCCAATAATCTCATATATTAATAGTTCTTGATAAAAGCAGTGACTGGATCAGATTAAAGTATTCAATATCTTGATGTTATTAGAGCCAGAATCTGCTTTTTATGTGTCACTATAAGATACCAGTTCTTCAGGATCTGTACAGGACTAATTAATTTTGTCAAAGTACACAGTCTGCAGAAAGAGTCTGGTTTGAAAACTTCACTTCTGGCTTTTGTCTGTCAGAGCAATACTTAGGAGTTTGTGCATTAATTAAAAGCTGTTCTTCTTCAATTAACTGTTCAATGATTGAATAGCACTGAGTGGTTTTTGTCTTGTTTTTCTTGCATTTGAGATGATGGCTTTGTGAAGACCTGATTTTCTTACATGTAATTAACTGTTAGAGAAAAATCGGTGTTCGGAGGTGGAACTTTCTCTAGACAGTCATAATTTTAGATGTGCTTTCAGAATACTAGGTTTTTGCAATTTACTCGCTCTTATAGCCCAAGACCTAAGTTCTTTTAGACAACTGTCATCTGTTCTCACATGCATGTCACAGAATGATTCCCTAAAAGCTTTCTGTTGATATAAATTGCCTGGGTTATCCCACTCCTTAACAGCATATGGAGTCCTGCTGGTGTACTGAATAAATGATTTAGCAGCTGGATGGAAGACTTGTTCCTCATCTTCTGTCCCTGGTCTTGAGAAAAGAACGTTCCTAGCTGCTGTAGGGAGAATGTGTACCTTCTCCTCCCCTGTTCGCATTTTAAAAGCAACGGGTCATTTTTATGTCTATAAATGCTGTGGAGTGCTGCTGTAGATTCTGGTGTTTGATAATGACTCTGAGGACGGCTGCTCAGGCTTCGTGCACAGCGGCAGGGACTCAGCCAGCTGGTTCTCACGTGCCTCTCTGTGTCTAAGCTGCGGGCGTTTTGCGATATAACCTCTCTTAACCAGCTCGCTCATCCAGGATTGGAGCTGCGGCTGGCTGTGCACCCCTGCGATCTGCTGGATAGCCATGTCAGGCAGAAGACCTAGGAAAGCAGAAAGGCCCATGTGCTGTAACAGAGGATGTGCCAGCAAGCAGAGCTTTTCTGACGTTTGACTCTGTGTATGCACTGTGTGACACAAAGCGTAAGGATAGCACAGAACGGAGGTCTGGTAAACGTGTTCACCAAAAATCGGATTGTTCCATGATGGGCAGCGTTCCAACAAGTATTAGCATGATTTCTTTGGAAGGCCTTTGATTGAAGGCTAGATTTCTCTTAAACAACCGCTAATGGCTGCTATTATAGCAACAGATCAGTACAAAGGACTCCAAGTATTATTTTTTTTTAAAGGAGAAAAACTTTCTGAAGATTGTATATGGGTGTGTGTGCAGCTGGCTTTATGGACAAATGCATAGACTAAAGAAAAATCCACTTTTCTGGACTCCAGCTGATGAATTACTCCAGTTTTTTCAACATGGTTCCAGCAGAACTTCATCTTGGCACCATAATCTTTTCCTTACAGATAAGCCGTGTCATTCACTGTAAACAGCACCATGATGCCTTGGGAGGGAGAGGAGAGGCTTGTCTCAGTGCTGCACAAATTAGTTGATTTTTTTTCCCCCTTCCTCCTCTCGTATTTGCTGCTTATTTGTGTAATTTCTCAAAGAAGTACTTAATACAAAATACAAAAGATACAAATTACCCTTGTGCAGTATATCTGAAAGCAGACTAACTTATGGGAAGGACTTTGCAACTGGTTTGAAATACTTAGTTTAGAATAGAAAAAGTGTCTGTATAAGTTCTAAGTAGAGAAGTATTATTTTTGAAAATTTGGTTTTGTTTCATGATAACACAGTAAAAAAGCGTAGTTTCATCTTGTAATCTCTAACACTTTGATGCATTTTCTCTGATCAGTTGAGCAAAGTCCCAAAGTATTCTAGCCAGATTTTTCCTCAAAAAAGTAAGTACATTTTGTGTTTATAAGAGATACCGAAAGCGATGCTGCTTGAAATATTTAAATGGCCTAAAAGTGTAAATCATATTTACATGAAAAACTTGAAATTTAGGAACCTAAATGGCGTAGTCAGCGTGTGATTTCCCTCCCCTGCTGTGGTGAGACAACAGGGAAGAGGGAGAGCAGTTCAGTCTTCACACCTCTTTAATCATCTGCTGAAAGTGAGATCATGACTTTTTTCTGCTGGGAAATAGACTGAGACCGCAAGCTCATTCCATTTCATATAAATCACTAATTCGTTATATAGTAACAACTTTTTGTTTCTCTAATGGGAATTTGCTTTCAGGCAATGTCTTAGCACTGCAAAGTATCATATCCCCTTACTAATATTTTTTGCCCTTAATTTGATGCAAATTTGATGTAGAAAAGTGCACTGAGCAGCAAACATGCTTTCTTTTCTTTTTCAACTTCCTGTAGGAGTTCTTCATATTTTCTGCCGAGCTGGGAGAAAAATGTGAAGCAATAAGTGAGAAATTGGTGCATCTGGAAGATCAATTGCAAAGTTCCGCCTGCAGAGTTGATGAAGGAGTTCTTCATATCCTTTTTGATATAGCTATAGATATGTATCAATCTCTGTAAGTATGTATGTGAAATACTTGCCTTTCAGATTCACATGGAATGCTAGTTCTTAATGTAGATTAAGTACGTTAAGAAGGGGAGAATTGATTGCCTTGCTGAAGTGCGGATTTTTGTTGTAGCAAGTTTTGCTACAGTGCATTTTCGCTGTGGTCTGATGCAGCTCTAATTGACGTAAACAGAAGTTAGTTCTTGAGATTAGGCACTGAAAAGCCTTTATTCTACTGTTACAATCCTTTTCTTTGTAGTGCTCATGTAAGGAAATACCTAGTATACCCAAAGCTGCATGTATGCAAACATCCATGCACCTGCATTTCCCAACATGATTTAGCTAAATTAAGTGCTACATCATTGACTCAGACTGTGTATATTGTCAGATGTGGTTTGGGATTTTTTTTTTCTTTAAAAAAAAATGGGCAGCAGATGCATCATGTGGCATCCTATGCAATTTAATCTGCCTCTAACACTCAGTGCAAGTAACCAGATGAGATGTTGTCTTATAAAGCACCCTTATCTCTTTCTGTGCTTCATCTGTCATTCAGTATCTGATTGAAGATTCTTAACCTTTATGAGGCATTCATTGGGCCTACATGTCTGGGCATTTTTTAGAGTTTAAGAGCACAGAGTATTGTTTCACTTGTAATTTTCATAGAAAAACCAGTGAGGGTAAGGAAGATGAGAGTACGTAGGTGGTTAGGTTTTACTGGCGAAGAGGTGTCAGGCAATGGCATAATAAGGATTAATAAATTCAGGTTGGAGAGGTTAGCAGAGGAGCCCTTACAGAGAGATACCTGAAAGGTGAGTTGAGGTGGTGATGGTGCTGGGAAGGATTCCGTTCCTCCTCAGCTGAGGCAGGCGGTCCTGCAGGACTTTAGAGAAAGGCTAATAAATGGAGTGTGTGGAAATACCACTGTGTTTTAGGTAATTGGGCATCTATTGCCAGGTTGTTGCAAAATTTCTATTGTAGAAACTTGGATTTTTTTAAAGGTATCAGAATGATAAACTTTGAGGGGGCATGGGAGGAAGGTGTTGTATCAGAGGCGAGAAATCCAGTCACTAATTTGTTACTACTTCAAATCTTTCTTTCTTTTCTAAGCATTTCAATGTAGAAAACCCAATATTTTCTTGTATTTACTTCAGGCCACTTTGCAATATTCTTTTAATTATATTTACAGTGTGCATGCTCGGTTGCAGTTCTGTTTCTCTGATGCTGTTTGTGAGCATTCTTTCCAGAGCTATATGGATATGTGTCCTGTGTGTGTGCAGAGCATCTAATTCCTTCCTCCCTTATTTATATTTGCTCTCGAATGAGCTTTTCTCACTGACCCTAGCTGAAGAACACTGAGGGTTGGAGTTACAGGTTCTTTGCAGTGGACTTAAGTTCATATTCAAACCAAACAGTCAGGTCTGACCATAGTTACAGTTTGCTTGGTAAGGTGAAATAAGCTGTAAACCTGCTTTTTTGATTCCTGAAGAAAATACACTACAGGTATGTAAAATAGTAGTATTTGTATTTTCTATGGAGTGTGCATATTTCTTTGTAGCTGTTGAAACTGCAAGAGTGAGTTGGAAAAAAAAAAATCTAATCACTGGAAGTTTGAGAAGAGTTGTAGTCTCGTTCTCAGCCGCAGTTGTCTGACATAGGTCTGATTTCCTTTATCAGTGAAATTCAGCTCACGTTATCTATATACAGAAAGGCACACTGTGTGATACCCTGGTCCTAGCCAGACCATCAGTCACAAAATAAGAAGCCATGTTTAAAACATAGGGACACACAGAGAAGCAGTTCAGCAATTCAGCTACCCCTCATTAACATTCAGTTGCTATTTCAGAGGTAGTCCAGATCAATGTGCATAAAATGTTACCATCTGGTACATGTAATCACTGTGCTATGCTTCAAAAAGGAATAAGAAAAATTGCTGCTACAGCGTTACAGACCTGTAGATTGTTTTTTTAAATAAAAACTCCTCAGTGTCTATAAAAATAAACTTTCACTCATTAGTAACTTGCCTATATTGCAGGAGCTAGCACTGAGATTGGTGCCAATAATTAGCCTCGGTAGAAGAATTTATGATTAATAAATGAATCTATTGTTTGCACAGTAGCTTATTTGGTTTTGAATAAAACACTTTCTTATCCCAAATATTGGACAATTATGCAGTCTTCATTAAAAATTTGTAGAAGTCTAAAAACAGGAGCTTAAAGAGCTGGGATTGTAATGAAAGCAGGGTAAATTTTTCAAACTCTTGTTTGCTGGTTGTTTTCGCCCTTCTCCACATCCCCCCCCAAACTGCCTTACATGTGAATATTACAAACTGTATTAGGTCAAAAATCTAACTGGGGGCTGCACAGACATAAATTAGTCCTGTCTTCTGATTATTAAAAGACTTTTAAAGACTCCACTGAGAAAAATAAATTCCTGATGCTCTCAAGCCATTTGCCAATGTTTAGTGTGTGTCGTAGCTTTGATTAATAATTAAGTTTGTATTAGAAGAAAAATCCCAGATGTCATTGTTTTTCATTCTACGTTTTGGTGGCATAGCACACTTAAATCAACCATGCTGCTTGTTGTAATTGCCAGCACGACCTGAACAAAGGAGAAATCCAGTGATATTTCTTGGTCCTGAGCATAGGCATAGACCCACTTAGGATTCTCATTTATTATTGAAGCCTTTCACAGCAAATATTAAACTGTACTTTTGCATAAAAAGCATCAGCCAGTGGGGGTGGGGGGAGAGCTCCTCTGTAGCGTTATGACATATTTGCTAAATTCTGTGTAGTATAACCAAATAAACCCACAAAACATTCAATTATGGTTAATCATTGGCAAGTGTATGAAAACAGTCCACATCATTAATTGGAAAAACCAAAGGATGAGAGATGCCTCATTTTGGTGTCTGCAGAGCTGATGAGAGGTGTTACTTTCCTGACAGTAAAGGCCTGGAATCCCCACTAAAATTAAATGGACCCTACATTGCAATTTCACAGTCATTTTTGTTCTTAATTAGCAGTTGCATTTTGATAGACAATTTGAATGCATGTAATAGTTCCTCCTGGTGAAAATGCTTTTGTTGGAAGAAAACCTCGCTGGACTATTATTATAAAAGCAATCTCCATTCCTCACCCTAAAATGGGCATTTTAAACAGTTATTTTGAAAGTAGAATTTTGTGTCTAAACATTCATTAGGCGTTGCAGGTCACTTTGCTAACCCTTCACCTTTATCATATGGCAGGCTCTCGTACAAGTCTTGCTTCACGTTTTCAACAGAAGCAGGAGTGTAGGATTTAGCCCTGACTGTACCTGAGGAATCTCAGCCTGGGTGAACCTGTAAGAAATTTTGGGATCCCACAAGAGCGAGAGGTGGCAATGGTGCCCTCTTTGATTTTATTTTGGATGACAGGAGCATGAGTCCTTCCTAGTGTGCATCACATGGAGAGAACGTGGTTCCCCTTGTGGTGTTCGTGCCATGATGGAGGTAGGTCAGTGTATTCCCACCCATGTGCTGCAGCTTCTTTGCCTTCCATTTTCTGCTGAAACAAGTGATCTGGAGACAGCTGATATCCAGACCACTGAAGTGATCCATGTTTCAAAACATTGCAGTCATTCTGTTGGGGTTTTTGGGGGGAGTATTTTGGTTTTTATGTGGGAGGGGTATTGTTAGTTTGTAGAAACGTGTTTGTGGATGTGAAGGAAGGGGACAGTAATGGAGGGGGGAGATGGGAAATTTCTAATCTGGTTTCAGTACCGCAAGCACCCATGTATTTTGCAAGGACAAGCGATGGACTTCCCCAGGCTGTTTTGCTGTCTTGCTGTGAGACTACATGGGCCTCATATAGGAGCAGTAGGGACTTGCTCAGTGTCTTTCCTTCACGCCCAAGAGCGCACTTCTAAAAAGCCAAACCCCAGGTCATTCCAAATAAACATTGAATTGTCTTGCCTTTTCTCTGGTCCTTTGGCATGTATGATCACAGAATCATTTAGTTGAAAGTGACCTCCTGAAATCATCTGATCCAACCCTCTGCTCAAGCAGGGTCAACTAGAGCAGGTTGCTCAGGATCATGCACAACCTCTCCGTGCAACATCTGTTTGACCACCCTCACTGTAAAAAAAACCCCAAGTTTTCTTGTATTCAGATTCCGTTTCCTATTTTGGAACTTCTGCCTGTTGCTTCCTGTTCTGTCAGTGGAAACTAGTGAGAAGAGTCCAGCTCCCTCTTCTTCATTCCCACCCTTCAGCTATTTATATATATTGGTAAGATCCCCCTGAGCCTTCCCTTCTCCAGGTTGAAAAGTCCTAGCTCTCTCAGCATCTCCTCCTGTGACGGATGCTCCAGTCTGTTAAACCAGCCCTTTGCTGGTCTTGCTCCCGTCAGTCCTTATCATTCTTGTACTGTGCAGCTCAGAACTGGACCCCGTACTGCAGATGGGACCACATCAGTGCTGGGCAGGGTGGAAGGATCAGCTCCCTCCACCTGCTGGCAATGCTTTTCTTAATGCAGCCCAGGAGGCTGTGGCCACCTTTGCCACAAGACACGTTGCTGGCTCATGTTCAGCTTGCTGTCCACCGTGACCTCAAGGTCATTTTCTGCAGAGCTAGATGTAGTGGGACATCTAGCTGAGCTTCTGTCTCCAGCCACTGTAATGCTCAGCTGTTAGAAACAAGCAGAATAGTTACCCAGGTAAAAAAACCAAACACCCCTCTTTCTGATTATTTCTGTTCTTCAAGACTTAATTTCTTCTTCAGACATCCAGAATCCCATAGGACCTTAGCTCTGCGGTAGGTCTTCTGTCTTACAGAATACTCTTAGTTTCTAACCTTTCCTGCAGTAGGGCAACTGGTTTGTAATATCCACCTTTTGTCTCTTTTCTCTAAACGTCTGTGCTGAGAGAACAGAAGATACATTGATGAGCCCATTTTTTCCAAAAATCAAGTAAGTCTGCAGTAATTAGATCTGCTTTTTGTGTCCTTGTAAATCATGGACTCTGTCATGGTGCTCAGGTTTTTTAAAGGAAGGGAGCCGAATAGGTGAAAAGCTTCAACCATGACAACGTTAAAGCTGCAGCGTGGTTGCGTAGTATGGATCGTGTTTTGTGAAGCTGTTCCCAGGTGCTTTAATTTACTGCTTATGAGACATTGGCGAGATTTTGCCAGTTCTTCACAGGAAGACAGCGGGGCCAGGAAATGTTCCTAGTTGAAACTTGTTTTGGCTCCTGCCTTTGATACTGGCTCAATATTGGCAGCACTGGTTAGAGAATTTAAGCATGAAGGACACATTTGCATGTGGACCCGTGCAAAACTAAGTTTTTTTCATTTTTACAATGGGTGAAGCAGTTTATCCAGACATAAGCTCTGTATATGGACAGAGATTCCATGCTCAGCAGTGTAACATGTATTTTGCCTAGCCATAAAGGCTCGTTTCACAGTTACTGGTCTATAGCTGGTTACGGTATTTTATTATTTATGAGGTTATTGAAACTTACTGTAATTAGACTATGCAGACATCTTTCTTGTTGCTCCATCTTTCTGTTGGTTAAGAGTTTCTTTCCCTGTCTTCATTTTATTCCGTCCTTCAAGATTTCTCATCCACTGGCAGTGAAACGTTTTAATTTTGCTTTTTCTCTCTACCTGAAAAGAACTTCGTAATTGCTTGGGATATTACAAATAACAGCATGTAGTCAGAGACTGCGCATCGGAAGTAATTACATTTCAGAGACTTCATGGTGTTCATAAACTGAAGACTTTCTGTTTTACCAGTTAAGTTTTCAGCAGAGCCTCATGATTAAGTTGCAGAGGGGTGGACAGTCCAGGACCACTTACAAGAGGGTAATAACGTTTCTTACTTCAGAGAAGATGCAAAGCATAATTAATTTGCTCTTGTGCAGTGCTTTGAGATCCTAGGATAGGAGAAGTCATGTGTCTACTGCTATTGGTTGTAATCAGAAACAGAATCCTTTTGGATTAATAGAGCTGTCCAGAAATTAGAAGTATGCATGAATACTCCTGGTGAACATATTAAGGGTAAAACATCATAGTAAATGTATGTAAATATACAAAGATGAAATTTTGTGGAACTGATAACAGAATCAAAAGCATCCACAAGGCTTTTCAAAGGCATAATTGTAACTGCCTGAAATAGCAGTGATTTGTATAGCTTTCCCATGGTCCTCTCTAGCCTCAGTTTTTCAAAAGCAGCAGCTCATTTTTTTACAGTCACATAACCTGAGGGTGTCTTTTTCTTCCTTTTTTTTTTTTTTTTGTTTGTTTGTTTGTCATGGCGTTGACATCAGGGTCAAGTAAAACAACATTTCCTAATGGGCAAGCTCTGTAAAGGATAAAACCCATCCTTGTGCATTATCCTTCCTGCGTGTTGTATTTTTGAAATGGAGTTGTTTCAGTGTCAGCCTGTTTCATTTCCCTTGAAGTGAGTTTCTGGCGCTCTCAGAGGTCATTTGATGACTTACTGCTAGAAATGAACTTCTCTCTCCCTTGACCCGCTTGGGTTAGCCTTTTGGGTTGGGGTCCTTGCCCTTCAGCCATACCTGTACAGGAGGCCTCAGTGTGGATGGGGGGGACACTAGGGCTTGTTCACATAGGTCTGGTCGTTGGGTTAGAGCTTCAGCAGGCTCTGACTTGTCTTGTGCTTGCTTTGCTCTCCATGTAGCGTAAGTTATGGAAGAGAAGAAAAGGTTGGTTGTCTCACTGAGCTCCACCCAGTCCCTCGCACTTGATTGAACAACAGATAGTCTCACTGACGTAAGATTATCAGCAGAAAGGCCAGTGTATTGATGGTACAAACCGTGCTTATTCCCAGGAGAGACTGGTCATCAGAACAAAAAGCTGTACTGCCTAGGAAGCCTGGCTACTTAAAAACTTGTGCATGTCTCAGCAGTTGCCACCATCTCCATGCATGTCCTACCTTCATCTGCCGATCTGTTCACTGCTGCACCCCTCCTGTTGTTGCCACCGCCTGACACCTTCCCTCTGTCATCCTGGAGCCTGGGGACAGAGGGACGCGGAAGGACTTGTAAGAGGCCAAGCCATTGGCCATCTCATTTCTTCCTGAGCGCCCTGCAGGAAACCTGAACTAGACAATGGCAAATAAAATGTGGAAAAACTCTCCTTTCTTAACAAAATGGAGCATTCTTACTGAATTATCAGATGCTTTTCAGGTGGCCTTGTTCCTTTTAATGCATGACAGCGCAACCTTGCTACTGCTAATCTTTTTGCTTTTCAACTTGTTCGAAGCATTCACTATGGAGCCTTGTATAGCTTTATATTTGTTTTCTGCACTATAATTATGCTGATAATTCAGCTAAGATTAAAGCCTCCTGGAGGTAAGTAGAGCAGAAACACTTTCTCTGCTATAAGCTAATTTTGCTACTTACCTAGATTCCCACCCCGCCTTGAATAGCGCACAGTGCTGAGCTCACTAACGCCACGCAAGCTGTGGTCGCTTGGTTTCTGTCTCAGGCTGCTCCTGTTGCCTTCACCTGGCCTCTGATCCACCCAGGTCTGTGTCTCTGGCTTAAAAATCCACCTTCTGCCCAGCAGGGAACTCGCAGCTAGTGCTGCTGCTTCCATGGTACCATTCCTTCATCTCCTTCCTTCCCATGAGAACAGTAACCCCCATCCCCTCCCTTTTTTAAAGTGCTAAATAATGCCACTTGAGAACTTCAGTTTGCCTGGATATTTTTTTTTTAAAAGCAAGTGTGAGAAATGTATTAATATTTAATCCAAACAATTTGCAAGAACTTGAAGCTACAATTAGATAGCCATGGCCATCTGTTATGAGCAGCAGAACAAGAATTTATTTAATAACTTGGAAAGAAAAAAGGGACTGCCAATCACCTATAGATTTATTCCTTAATAAAGCTTGCACAGTCTTTGCAGAGGGAGATCCAGGTGGTGAAGGAGACACTCCAGACCGTGCTGGTGCAACTTCACCCAGCCAGGGAGACAGAAGAAGAAAAGGCTGGAGACTTCCTCTGTGACAGCTGGTGTCCAGGAAAACAAGACTTGAAGGAATAATGAGCAGAAAGAGCTGGTAGGATGACATTAATTCACAAAGGGCTGCTTTTAGTAACTGAATACTGTTTTACCAAGCCTCAGGGATCTCTTCTCTCCCTGCATAACTAATAACTAAATCAATTATGGAGAAACAGAGCCTGGAGGTCTATCATCAGAAGTATTCTACACAGCCTCACACATTTTGGCACAGATCAGGCAACAGCTTTCAGAGCAGAGCAGCCCCTGTAAATGTGTAGATTACAAATTGATACATTTCAAGTGAGTCTGCAAAGTTGCCTTTAATGTCAGTGAAATGTTCTCCTTGAAGACTCATAAGCAGTATCTGTCTTCCTTACTCACAGATTTAGTTTTTTCCTTGATTTAAAAATGTAGCATTAAAGCTGGAACATCTAGTATTTCTTGAAAAATAGCTGTAAGAATAGTAAGAGCTGTTGTTTTTTTTTTTCTTTGGCTTTAACAGCTTTCTTACACTGAATGTATTTTCACATTCCTGCCAATAATTAAATCAATAGGATGAAATTCAAGCTAACCAAGTTCTTTCAACTGAAATTTGGACCTCATTTACTCTGTGGTATATGAGTACAGTGGAGGTAACTAACAGCAGCCCCTATAGCAGTAGTTAACTTGCTTCATTTAGGTATTAATATAAACTTGCTTTAGTATTACAGGGGTTGTAAAGCACAAAAAAATTACTATGTTGGTGATTTGTGTTCCTTATATTTAAATATTGTGTGAACAATAAGTCATTTAAGTCTCCTTGTAAAGTTTATTACTACTATTATACTGCTTTGATCTTCCTTATAAACTTCAGAAGGAACACAGATATTTTTGCAGTAGACACATGTGTATATATACATACTTAAACACATATTTTTATAGGAAACAAAAGCAATATTCAACTGAAGCCAGCTAATGTGAATGACCTATATTTAGATCATTGTTCAAAACAGTTAATGCCTTTAGGAATTCATCATGTACTTTTACTTGGATACTAGTACGTCTCTGATGTCACAAAAAATTCTGCTTCTGCCATTTGTTGCAGAGAGAAAGATTTTTAAAAAATATTTTTTTTAAGCCAGTAGCCTTGCAATGTCTTGCAACTCAGTACCATACTTTTTTAATATTATTTTTCTGACATTTTTAGAATGACATTTTTCTGCTGCTTCAATTACTCATTTCGTAGCCACATTGTGAAGGTTTTTACAAATGTTGAAAGTCATTGGACTACTAGCCCACCAAGATCGTGTTCGTTTTCTGTGTGTGTTTTGATTCTAGTTGAAACTTCTACCTCAATATTAAGTACATCAGGAGGGAGGGGGGAAAAAAAGCGCCAGGCAGCTGAGACATACCACAGGATTATAACTGCATCCAGGAGTATACGGTTGTCAATCCAGGGGAGCAGAACAGAGGTGGTTTCTGTAGTCATCAGATCCTCAGGGTGGAAGTGCAGCCCTGTAATTCGGAACATGGTTGACTTTTCTCATTGTGTAATATATGGGCCAGTACCTGTGCGGTGGTAAAGACTCTTGAATCTTCACCTTGCATGGACTCCACTACTCTGTTCCCCATCCCCAGTCTCAAACAAAGATCTCTTGCTGCTCTGTTTGGCAAGTTTCTTTCTCCAAGCTTTTCTGGGCAGTCCCTGTTCAGTACCTACCTCCCCATAGTAGTTTTGGCACTTTTTGAAACTCTTCCAAGCTGATGAGCAAGGCATTTGTCTCCAGCTCAAGGCAGCATGGGCGGCAGCCTGTGGCACCCTGACATTCAGCCTGGGCACAGGACCAGCTCCCCTGGGAAAGCCTGGCTGGACATACATAGCGTGTGCTCATGGAAACCCACATGAGTTCAGGTAAACAGAAAAGAAAGCACACTGACAAGACAGAGCGCTTACAGCTGTTTCCTTAAGACCTGTAGAAGCTCCTTGGTTAACACCACAGAGGGCCCAGGTACCGAGTTTCCAGCAGTGAAGAGCATTTGTATAGGACGATGAGGACGCTCCCAGAGATGAAGGCCAGTACGCTAAGGTTGCATGACCCCCCTCTCCCCACACAGAGGGGTGTGTGGAGTTTTGTCCTTTGAATAAGTGGTGCTGCGATGTGAATAGTTGGTGGGCTAAGTGCTTTAGAGCCAGGGTCAGCCGCAGCTGAGGCGTGAGGTCTGCCTCCTTGCAACAGCAAGGGCTCAACAACGGGGGTAGTAGCCAACCATCGCAGGGGCAGGAGAACCCTCATTCTTACTAGCAAGCCTTCTTGACATTCCTATTCAATTTAAAAAAAAAAATGTATGGCTTTTTTGTTCAGAGCACCACTGCATTTTAATAAAAACTCAACTTATGCAAGCACTCTAATAAGGCACTGAACTCCTGAGGAGAAGGAAAACTGAATCAGTCATCATTCTTGTCATATTTGTATCTGTTAACATTTATTTTATACATAATGGGGACTACTACTACTTTATTTTATTATTCCATTAACTTCACTGTTTGTTGTGGGAAGTTAGAGCCAGTAATCATTCCTTTTCTCAGACATGCTGAATAATAAGCATACTAAAAAAAAAAAAAAGTATACTATGCAATGTATCAACTGCCTTTTATCTGTGGATAGAAAACTTTCAAATAAAGTATGTTTGTAACTAATCCAATATCTGTTTGCATTCTGTGCAGCATACAAGATTTCAGAAATTTCATCCTGGGGAGGCAGCGCAGATGAGGATGGGGGGAGAGGAAAAAAGAAACCATGTGTGTGACTGTTATTGTGCTGTTGACAGCACTGGTTCGCCTGCTTGGGAAATTCTGTAATGCCTTCTGGAAACAGTCTAAAGATGCATTCAAGACTAGAATCTCACAGCAAAATGTAGCTATTTTCAGTGTGAAAGGGAGAGAAACATCATGCAGTGAGCTATACAGATAGCTAAAACCTGCGCTTGAGTCCTGACCTGACTGAACCAGTCTGGCTGTACAACCAAATCCTGCCTGCCTGCCCTCCCTCAGTTCCTCACCCATGGAGAAGGGCTGAGGGAAGGGAGGTATGACTCTGTGCTGGCTACAGCTGTATTTGAGGTGAGTCATGCTCACACACACCCTCACTGCCGTAAAGAGAGGTAGCAGAACACCTGTGGTATCACAAGGACCAGTTTCACACATACTTGCTAGGACTGTCACCTCCAGGTGGACTGGTTTCCCACCACCTGCAAACAACAAATCTTACCAGAAATAAGCCCCTTTCCCACCTTGGATGTGTGCTCTCCCTATCCAAGACCCCAGCCCCCCAAGGTTTGAAGAGTACATACAGAGGCGTATAGGCTTTGTGTGCAGAAACTTCTGCCACAGAGATGGAATCATAGAACCGTTCAGGTTGGAAAAGACATTTGAGATCATCGAGTACAATGATAAACCCAGCGCTGCCAAGTCCATCACTAGACCATGTCCCTCAGCACCACATCTACACGTCCTGTTAAATACCTGCAGGGATGAGGACTCCACCACCTCCCTGGGCAGCCTGTTGCAATGCTTGACCACCCTTTCAGTAAAGAAATATTTCCTAATATCCAGTCTAAACCTCCCGTGGTACAACTTGAGGCCGTTTACTCGTTATCTGGGAGAAGAGACCGACCCCCCCTGCCTACGGCCTCCTGTCAGGTGGCTGCAGAGAGCGATCAGGTCCCCCCTGAGCCTCCTCCTCTCCAGGCCCCACACCCCCAGCTCCCGCCGCCGCCCCGCACCCCGCGGGGGCGCCCGCCCC
>JAVJGI010000062.1:81626914-81653387 GCA_035590275.1 Ibycter americanus
TCCTCTCCAGGCCAAACACCCCCAGCTCCCTCAGCCGCCCCTCACCAGGCTTGTGCTCCAGCCCCTTCCCCAGCCCCGCTGCTTTTCCAAAGCACATGCAATGGACTACTTGAGGAGAGCCGCACGATGAGGAAGCAGTTCACCTCAAGCAGTGCATTACATGTGCTTTGGAGGAGGAGATGGTTGTGTTTAATACACCCCCACCCCCCGGTGTACAAACATATTCTCAAGGGACTAAAGAAGAAAGCAAGGAGGGGACAGCACCCCAACAGGGTGTTTAGCTCCAGCCTAATATTTCTTTTCACAACCAATTAGCTAATCCATTCTTTCTCAAGTGTGACAGCTCAGGCTTTTGCTATCATTACGTGTTAAATCAAGATAAGCACATCTTTTCTAGAGCACTGGAGAAGGCAGTTCAGTAACGGGTCCCAGATAGGCAGTAGTGCTGGAGAGAGCTCCAGGGTGGGATTAGAATAAGCCTCATGTATCCTCTTAGTTTGCTATCCTATTAGAAATGAGACTGGGACCAAGAGATTTTTTTTTTAGTCTCCAAGATTAACATGCTACGAAGAAGCTCTGAAATATTATGCACATGTGGACATATCTCTGCACGGTTAAGGAAGATAATGCAAGTTTCTGGAGAGATATGAAAGAAAAAAAAAAAAAAGAAAAGAAAAGAGGCTTCTGAATATAGGAGATTCTGAACTGGAAAAGCAGCCAAACCAGCAGCCACAGTAAAGCATTTCTCTCAAATTTCTAATGAAGGCTGGAATATGAGGCCTGGGAAAAGAACATCTGGGGCTGAGTGAGTAAGGAAGTGTCTGACTTCTTCACATGCATGGCATTCAGTCACTCTCCTTGTTTTCTTGTCTGGAAGAACAGTGTCCTAGGGAAGGGGGTGTTGAGGCATTGTCAAAGACACCCACAAAGTCAATACATCACTAGGCTATTTGTTCTTATAATCGCCTGCAAAGTTGAACAAATAGTTTATAATAATAAGCAGCTGTACAGGAATACTGTGTGGAGAAAGAGAGAGAATATTAAAATAATCAGAGTCACAGCTAGGAGACACATGATAGATCTCACTGGAAAAATGGAAAATTAAAAGACCTTTCCACAGTGACAATCCAATTTATAAGGAGAAAACCTTCAAATCTATTACTTTTCTGACAATGAGACTGTGAAATAAAGGAAGCACCTCTAGATTTTCTTGCCAAGTAGGCTCAAGATTTTAAGTTTATCAGCTCAATCCCAAGACCTAAAGCTTTGTGCCCACTCTCTGGCTTCCCTGTGGGAGCAGCCCCACTGCAAGACTCGGCAGCAGCAGCCTGGAGCCAGGCACAGCTCCACACACAGGAGCTCCTCCAGGGCACTGGGAGTCAGTGTCACAGAGACTGGGTTAGACACGCCAGAGTCAACCTGTTTCACTCCTTGGAGGGTGGGAGAGGTGATAGGGTTGCATTCATCTCACTATTTCTGTGCCCTTCTAGAAACTTCAAAATTTCCTTACTGTTTTTTTGCTTTGAAGTTTATTTTCAGAAAGTTCCTTATGCATCCTCCATGACCTGAAATTTGAAAGGACCAGGACTGTTTAATTTCACCTGGCTCAAACACAGCGAGGTCAAGCAATGAAACCTATTTGTTCTTAGCTATTGTCTGATGGGTTTGGATCACAGTTCACCCCTTTACTTTCAAGAACATGAGCTCCTGGAGCAGCAGCTAACAGGTTGACCAGGCTATTTCCCTCGCTTAGATGGGCAACATTGAAGATCAGGAACATGGCACTGCCATCCACACATGGCACTGACAAGGCTTCATGAGTGCTGCCAACTCTGCTGTCCCCACAGAGTAAAAGCAGACAAGATTTCAGGAAAAGAGGTACAAGAATGCTTGGAGATTAAGAAAAACTAACTTCCTTACACAGAAGGCCAGCAAAGCTCAGTACAAATAACTTAGCCAACTAAAGACCAAAAGGTGACCCACTCATGTCGTTTAGTATTTACATGGGGACAGATTTCTGATGCCTGCTGGCTGTTTCACCTAGCAGAATCAGCCACAACAAGAAAATAAGACATTTCTAGCAGGGACAGGAATTGACCATTGGAGCAAGAAACTCTGTCTCTCAAAGTTAAAACAAGGTCGGGATTTTTTGCGCACTTTTTTTTTCTTCTTCTTTTTTTCCCCCCTCTCTCCCAGAACTTGTAAAGAAAGCCCTCCTGCATCCCAGAGGTTAGACTCTATTCAGAAAAAGCCACAACGCAGGTCCATATGGCCTGCATGATACCATACGGTACCGAGGAATAGTCACAGTGCTTTACCTTAAATATAGGCATTTTCCTTAATGGCTTTAAAAAAAAAAAACCAACCAAAAAAACCCAAACAAAACACAGAAAGAAGAAATGCTTTGACAAACTTGTTTAGCCGCAGAGGTGGAGTTGGAGGACAGGGCAGCTGGGTGTCTGCAAATTGGAGATGGCTATTTACCTACTCGCTGATCTTGACCTTAGCTCAAAAGGGCAAGTGAGACCAAACATTAAGGAAGGGCTTATTGTAAATCTTCCCTGGATTTCAAGACTGAAACTATTACAAAATGGTTCAGAGCTTGCCTATACAGAAGCCTAAGGTTTTGAGCCAAATTTCCTCCCTCCTGGGGACACGTGGGTTAAACAGAGCTGGGGACACGTTTCACAGTGCAGCACCAGGCAGGATGGGGAGATGCTGACACTGGGCTCGGTGGCTGGGGAACCCAGGCAGCGCTGCAGCACTCGCACTGTGCTCAGCCCGAGAGGCAGCACTGCACAGCATCCTCTGCAAAAGGGGAAAACCCAAAGAAACCCAACCGACACCGTAGCCATCAGACACTGCTTGTCTTGGCTTGTGGTTCTGGCGTTTGATCAACCTATTGCCACTTGTTTTCATTAAATGAGAAGGAAAAGGTGAAGAGCACCCTGCCTCTCACAGCATACATGATTTGTCATTGCTAATTCTCTGTGAGTTGTAGCAAATGAAGCCAGTCTCTCTCCATTAATCCTAATGGAAAACATTTCTTCTTTGCCATCCCATCAAGTACCCCAAATTCTTTGAGTGAATATGTGCTACGGCTGTACCAAACCCTGAGCTGTCCTTGAAACTTCTCTCTAGCATCATGAACAGAAACACAGAGCAGCTCTTCCAGCCCAGTAATACTCCCTGGTTATGACATGGGAGCAGTAAGGCATCACCAGCTTTATTTCCTTCTTTCTACTGTTTATGTTTTTTACTATCCTGAATTGGAAATGTAGTATTGATTGGGTCTGCTTAAATGTCAATGCTTAACAATCCTGTTAAAATACAGAAGATCTTCTGCAGTGGAAAAAAATAAATAAATAAATGAAACAGCAATGTTGTCTCCTGAAAGATAAATAAATCACCAGGCCTGGTTAACGTCTCCTCTTCTGCAGCCTTAGTTCTCAGGCTTTAGAAAGTTCTTCCCAGAAGATACATTGGGGCCAGGGGGACAATCATTCAGCAATTTCTTTATTCATTTTCCCTATAAATCGGTAACAGAGCCTGCTATTTTTCACAAAATACATTGGTAAGCTCCAAGTTTTGCCTCTAAATCTGCTAATGGTTACTGGACCATTTATTATGGGAGGTGGTATTTAGCTCTAGGATTTGAATCAATGGGATAAAATAATCCCAACTCCTGTGTACACAGTCCTCTACAGCGTCTTAAGCAAAGTGCCTGATGTCTCATGGAGAGGAGCTCCTTGGGTGCTTATCCTCCCCCTCCAGTCAGCCTGCCCCTGGGTAAGGGGGCAGACACATGTTCTCCACATTCATCCCTGTAACACCTTTAACATGTGGCTTATGTGTGTCCTAAACTATGCACAGATCTGAAAGAAAGGAGCAAACATTATGCTGGAATTCAAGGATTTCCTCCCCCCACCCCCCCTACACTGTTGGTCATCTTTTCATTTCATCTCTCCTCTTAGATTTCCCTGCACAGCATCCTGCCCCTGCCATGGGCTGGCACCTCAGCTGCCAGACACGGGTGGTTGCGGCAGCCCCCAGCCCTGCGCTCCGCACGTGTGCACGGGCACACACGCTCAGTCCAAGGGAATAAACAGCCCAGATGCTTCACCCTGACTCCTTTGCATTGAAGCCTGCTGCAAACCTGATGCTCAGGGGAGGCAGGCATGCCCTTCAGAGATTAAGGATCTCCAGAGGTCAGCTCAGAGAAAGCTGTGTGCAGCCGTGTCTTGCACCCATCTGCCTCCTTGGAGGCTGAGGCCAGCCCGGCACAGGGCAGAGATGCTTGTCTCTAACCTCACACCCAGAGCGTCTGCAAGTCTCCTCCCTATCACTGCAAAGCACTGACAAAACACCACCAGATAGGCAAGAAAGTTTAGTTCCGCCAGCTGAAGTGGGAGGCAGAAGGTGCATTTTGGGCAGGCAGGGGCTGGCCCCCACCATTCCCGGGGGGAGGAAGAGCTGCGTGACCCTGCCGGCACCGCACAACGCCCGAGCGACCCAGCTCAGGCTCTCACGGGGGCTTATCAGCTGCAGTAACATATTCACACACCTTCTTCCCCGTCTTTGCAAGGGCAAAGCAAACTCATCTGCCTGGAGATACAACAAAAACACATTCAAGAGTCAATAACAGTCTGATTCTCCATCTGGCCCTACCAAAGCTCAGCTGTGTGATCACAGGCTTTCTGCACCTCGCTGTACCAGGCTCAGCTCTATGAATATGTCAGTCCTGCACAATGACTGTGCAGCTCAGTTACTAGTCTTAAAGGACTTTTGAGAAACAGGAGAGGTGAACCTTTCATACCTGATAAGCAGCTCCAAGCTATCCCCAAATAATTAGTGGTGCTGCCCAGCGCTGCCCTCACTGAAGGGAGGTGAAAGGGCAGAGGTCCCTGTCCCTCAGGGCTTTTACGCACATCAATGATTTTGAGGATGTAAATCTGATCCCTAGGAAATTTTACCAGTGCCCTTACTATAAAAAACATGGCATGCTGTCAAGACTGTCCAAGCTGAGCTTTCTAGTCAGTCTTGCTTTACTAATGCTAGGATAAAATCCACATGCCTCTCTGTTCTTGCCAAACTCAACACTCACCGGTTGGCAGCCAGGTCTCCCGGGAGCCCCCAACGCAAGGATGCGCTGTGCATCTGGCACAGGATGTGCATCAGAGCCGTTTTTTGGTCTATGTCTCTTCTGACTTCGGACATCAGTTTGATTTTGAAAATGCCTACAGTGCTTCAATGAGGTCTGAGGTAATTGAAAAAGCATCATGGTCATCTGCAGTTAGGCAGGGGTTTGCGTAACCCTGGGTCGATGAAGAAGAAATTAAATGCATAACACATCCTCTATAAAGCATGTGGCATAGGAAAAGAAAGACTGTGTGACTACACAAACTGCAAAATTCAACACCCATTAGAAGTCAAGTCTTTCCTTATGACTTGGTGACAGGACTTTAACCATATGCTCTTGTTAACCTCTCTCAGTGTGTCACCGAATGCAGCTTAATTCTCACCCAGAGTGAACAAGTTGCCCCAGCAGGAGCCTCAAGTACCTCAAACACCAGTACTGCAACCCCCAGCCACTGGCCAAGAGGTTATGGTGCTAGCATGAAGTCTCACCAGGTGGAACACCTTCCCCCATGCTATTTTTGGGTAAAAGAAGGACTTTACTATTACCGTTCACATGGAGGAACAATGTTTCTCTGCATCTGGGAGAGACCTGGATGGATTTTCAGCAGGCACCACTCATATGGGTGAGTCCACAGAGCAGCTCCACTTCCCGCAGCCTCAGCCACTCCCCAAGAGCCTGATGCTGATTTTCAGCTGCTCTTTCCACCCGCCAATGCCCTCTGGAGACCTTGCCTCCTCCTTCAGTTTCCCCTTGCAGATATACAGCCTCTCTAAAAGTATAAGAGCTTATTTCGACAGCTGTCCGAGGGAAGGCTTCTCCTGCACCTCAATACGCACATCCCCACCCCACTCTCTCCTAGGCTAAACATCGAGTTTTGAACCAAACCCCACCTGCCCTTCCAGGCATGGTAGGCAATCCGACAGCTTTCAAGCAGAAGAGGCAAAAAAAAGCCCAGAAAGCAAACTGCACAGCTTTGTTGAGAGTTTCAGATCTGCCAAGTGTTCCCTGCCACTTTTAATCACAAGTCAAAGTAATCCTTTAAGAGGTTTTGCTGGAGGGAGCATTACAGTGTGCAGGATCATGCAGAGTTCTCCAAGGAGAGTCACAAAGCAATACCAGGAAAAAAACTGAGGCAAGAGGCATGCCACTGACATGGTTCCCAAATTCTGCTCTTAGAGTGTTAGGGAAACCTGAGATTAGACAGATATTCACCCAAGATTCTCATAATGGCAGCCGGTAAGTGCATTTCATTTCTGAATTGCACCTTTACAACCAGCACCCTACCCAAACGTAAGATTTAAGCACAACAAACAATTTACTGTCCCCTTTTGGAGTAACAGCTGAGCTGCTTAAGGAAAGCTTCACCTAAGGTAACAACAAGATAAAGAGCTCTGACGTCTGCAGCCGCATCCCTACAGCATCTGAACTCTGCTTGGCCTCCTTGTGTGTCTCTTCCCTTTGAAATTGGTATAAGACAGTCTTCTCTTAGTTCAGCCGTTTCTTGCTCATAAAACAACAGGAATGATGACATTTGTCACTGAAATTGCACCAGAAGGTAGGTATTGCAGAAGTACAGTACAAGCCTGGTTCCTCCAGCTCAGGGACAGATGCAAAGCTTTCAGAGGGTGATAGCAACTTGCTCTTCTTGCAATAAACAGGAAACACTCAGGCCAGACACTGCAGAATTACTATGAATTACCCACAAGTCTGACGCTTTTCACCCCGTGAGGCAGGAGATGCAAGGTAGGTCCTTTCAAAGGCCACAGTTTAGCATAGCTTGTTTCATGGGTCACTCTATGTAAAGGGCTTGTAAGACCTTGGAGCCCATCATGTATTTCAAGGTGGCAGCACTGCCATCATTGCATTTGCAAAGGAAAATACTACCTTACTTAGATTTATTTCTATTTTTTTAATTTCACCTCTCACCCAAAAAACGTTGCAAACATTTTCCCTCCCGCTGAAACAAAGTCCCTTCTACAAAAGGGCGTGGGAGTCATTCTAATGTAATGATGCTGCGCAACTGTTTTAAAAAGGAAAAGGAAAGATCTAGTCCTCATTTTTAGCCACAATAAGGGAATAAAATGTAAGTCAGCAATGCTAAAGGTCATTTGGGAAGAACAAGGTATTTATTTTT
The DNA here is from genome assembly GCA_035590275.1 of Ibycter americanus. NCBI lineage: Eukaryota > Metazoa > Chordata > Aves > Falconiformes > Falconidae > Ibycter > Ibycter americanus. The sequence goes on from JAVJGI010000062.1 coordinate 81,634,189, forward strand.
CCAAAACAAGCTCTGTATTTAGCCATCTGTCATAAAACATAGACAGCCACAAAGTGGTACAGACTCATCTTCTCAGCAGCCCCACCATGACAGAGATGGTTACATATGAATATGTAATGCCTGCCCACACTGGTCCACAACATGAGTTACTAGCATCACTATATCAACAGCAAGACAGTGCAGAAGATAATGCAAGGAATGGGACATGCACAATGTGGATTAATAGTAATAACAATAATTAAAAAAAAAAAAGAACAAAACCCCATCCTTCTTAGTGAAAAGAGGAGGTGAGGTAAGGAGTTCAGCCACCATCTCCTCACACACTTGGAGTTAGCAGCAGTATTATTCATTCCAGACTATTCTGTGCGGAACAAATCTCGTGCTTTATGCCAAACCAAGGTCAGTAACTTCTTTCTTTAAACTCACAGGATCTGCAGCTTTTCAAACCTAGTATAAAATAGCCAAGCAGCTTGCTTCACGCAGGTTCACTGACTGAAACATAAAAAACTGTGCCCAAGTGTGAAGCTAATCCAGATAGACAAGAGTCCCCCATGATTTGTCTGGTCTACACAGGCACAGTGAGCTCCTGCTGAAAGGGTTTCCTCCACCTACTGCTCATTTCCATCCTGCACCCCATGTGGGAGACACCTTTCTTATTCCTTGCATATCCTCTAGCCCAGTTAAATTGAATAACATGCACTTGCCAGGCAGCAGCCCACTCCAAGGCAGCAAAGAAACCCCCCATGCCACTCACTTGGGGGCAGGGATAAGGAGCTCGCCATTCCCACCACTGGCTCTAATCAGCTCCACACCAAGAGGGAAAGGGACGGGTCCGCCACTGCTGATCTGCCAAAACCAAGAGCATTGGACGTGGATCTCAGCAAACATCAGCTCATGGAGAGACATACCACGCTTCATGCAGTAATCAGGGCAGAGATTATCTAGAACAGGGCAAGATAATCACGACTGGCTGGCAGAACCCTGCAAGTCCGTCTTTGGAGGGCACAATATTCCTGGTTAATCCACGGGATCGTTTCCTCCTTTGCCACCTCTCAGCCCTTTGGTACTGCTTATTCCTATCTGCACATGCAAGACCTTGTTTTCATCAAGACATGGGCTAATGAACTGATTCTGACACAGTAATCACCTGGTAGGTCTACGTTTTCTTATTTAACACACAAATGCTGTGGGTTTTGTGCCAGGGAAGCTTCGGACAGTGACCAGGCACGTGTTGGATGGCCGTGGTGCCTGCTGCACCGCAGCATGCCCTGTTTGCACAGCTCCATGATGCTGGAGAGCTGCTGTGCATGTGGTGACTGGGTGTTCTGTGTCAGATGCAAAGGGATACGGCAGGACCAAGGGAAAGTCCATATCTGCCTCAATTCACTCCACTGGTGTATCCCAGACATCCTATTGAGCCAGATCACGTTTTAACATATCAGACACATTTTGTATGAGAGCTCTGGCATGTCCATATCTGTGTCATATGATGCTTAACAAGTTTAAAAGTAGCTCTCTGACAGTCACAGAGCCTATAAGCCTGTTTTGACTCAGTAGCCATGTCACGGGTGGTGGTGCTAAATAGTCTGCAGACAAGGTATAACAGCTCTATCAAGCCCCACTGAACCGGGGAACAGGATGCACATCCCCAGGAGTGCTGGCAAAGCAACATTTCACATGCCATTTTGAACCACAGATATCAGTTTACTCTGCAAATGCTACTGAGTATTTAAATATCAAATGCTCTTCGTGAACGTGATATTTCTCCTCACCTTCCCCCCTATTCCCCACCCTCAGTGCCATATTGCCCCCTCTCCAGCTTGGAGACTTCTTAATGAAGTTTCAGTACTTAATTCTCTGGTGAGTGGTAGATACTGTCTGTTCCTCAATATTATCCGTCTTCTGCCCAGTGCAAATGCACTGCGTAGCTAAAACGGAGAGAATGTTTTATTTTGGGAAGGTACTTCTAAACTTTGTCAGGATAGAGAATATTGACTGTCTTGGAGCAAGCCAGGACCAAAAAACCAGTATCCACTTTAACACCCATCAGTCCACATACCCTGAATTAGGGAGCGTGGCTATTAGGAGGCCATTAAGCACCAGAGCCGTCCAGCTAAGCCAAGCAGGGCAGGGTTGTCTGTCTGCAGCTCTGTGCTGGGCATCTGCTGTGTGAGCCAGCGCAGCTACATCTGTCTCTCCCCTCCTCCCATACCCCTTGCTAAAGGTACTGCATCCTAGTGCCGCTGAAATTAACAGCAGTTTACAACTAGTGTCTGGGACAAAGGCTGGCCTCTGGATCAGCTCCTGCCTTGTAGCCTGACAAAGGACCTTTGGGGAGCCTGGGGAAGGTCCTGAGGACCCATCCACATTTGCAGAGGAACACACAAATCTTGCTGAGAGAAATCCTGTTATTAGCCACTATGAAGATGCCTCCATCTCATAGCAGATGGCAGCATCACATGCTGAAGCATTTTTTAAAGTGCTTTATTTGCCAGGAAGCAGTCACATCAGGTTAGCAGTTCACAAGCACACTGGAGTTCAGAAATTCATTTACTGCTGTTCCAACACTTCCCAAATGGCACTTCTGAGCCCTGCTGCCCCTCCATGACTATATTGCTATTTCCTTGCTCCTGGTAGCTGGAAGATGCATTTTATGTGTTATCTCCCCCAACATGGATTCCTACAAACAAGTAACTTTTCAGAAAGGCTCTGCAGGCTGGGTTACTCCACAGCACAACACATCTGCCTTGCCTGTGTGTTGTTTTTTTTTTTAAAGAAAACATATTGAATAGATCCAGGGTCCAACAAGTTGTAGTCACAGAAGCCACAGTAATTTGACCTCCACAGGTTGGCTTCAGTCCACATTAGTAATGCAAACTCTGTAACACAGAACAGTCCAGATGAATATCGAGCTGTTGTTACCAGCTGATGTCATCTCACTGCCGTTCCCCAGTTAAGCAAGAAGTGTTCAATACTACAGGTGTTAAACGTTGACATCACAAGCCCCTCCAGCACCCTTGGTTTCAGGAGGCATGGAGGATGCTCAACAGCTTAGTGGAAGTGTCAGTTACTTCAGCTGTGCCCTGATCCTTTGAGATAGATGATATTTAAATTTATCTTTCCATCCCATTCAATAATGTGTAAGGTGTTCCAGCTTGGCCACAACCTCCTTTGAGTATAGGTTGCAGGTGAATATTTAAGTAGTCACATTCCTCAATAGCATCTGTAGCTTTTAAAGGCTTGGATGAGCATATGAAATAGTGTTCCCTCTGCCCCAGCAGAGGCATTAGCAAGTTATGTTGGATAAAACATTTTTAAAAGGGTACTGTCAGGAGTATCTGAGCAATTACCAAAGCTAAGAGGGAGAGCTAGGATTCCAATGGTGAAATGCCAGCGAGCAGCCCGAGCTGAGCAGGCTCCTGTGGGGACTGGGGCCCTGGAATTGCAGCGTTAAGCCAGAGAATGAGAAACATTAGGAGCCAAGTAGATGAAGCTGGGGTGAGTTTATTCTCAAAGGTGAGCAATTTAAACTGTGATCTGTGATTTTAAGATTGCTGGCATTTGCATAACCAACATCACAGTAAGATAATAAGAACACAGTAAGTAAATTCCTGGATTATATTTAAATAAACCCCTGATTATGCTGTCCCTTAAGGCAAGTTTAAAGGGTGGTAAGGTTTTCCTGCCTCCTAAATGCACAACTGAGGCTACGGTCCCCAAAAGACAAACTGTCACTGTCAACCAGAACCCAAACTGTGGGAGGGCAGCACCACCTTACTAGAAAGGTCCTACTGGAGTTAAAGAAAAAAAAGCCACAAGACACGTACTAGCACATCACGAAGCAGTGCCTGATATTTCTCTGTTTCTCTAGCCCAACATGGCCAGGTCCCATGGGTTACAAATTCATGGATTAGTATAATCCATACAAATGTAATTACGGATCTTTACGGCTCTTAGCAAGCTCTGCATACTGGCCATGTGCAGAACAACAAGTACTTCTCTAATCTCATTTTCTGATTCCCCCTCCTAAAAGCACATTACCAAGCCCTCCTTTACCCAGACTGAATTTTGGTGCTTTTGATCTGTCAGGGTTGAAGACTGTGTAATAAGAATAAGCACCAAAGCTTATTTTTCTTATCTCTTCCTCCACATCACTTTTAGTCTGTGCGGCCACAAGAAAACATTCAGGGCAGACGCCAGGCACCGAGATCTGTAGCACCAGTCAGATTTTTAACTGCAAGCCTGTCCCAGACTTAGCACAGACACCATGCTCCTCTCAGGCTAAGGGCCACGTCTGGATATACCTGGCAAGACCTGGACACTGGGACTCCTGCTGTAACAGAGGTGGGTGTAGCTGGCCCACGCCATGGCTGTACAGGCAGAAGGACTGTCTCTTTGCCCTGCCCTCCCATCTCAACTGCCTTGTGCGACGGCTGGCTCATGGCACTGCAAACGTGAGAGCATGGGCACAGCAGAACGAGCACCCTCCTCCTCTTCTACCATCAGGGAGGAAAGGGGCTGCTTTTCCAGAAGGAATGGGTCTCCCTGGAGGGCACTATCATCTGAAACACCTTCCAGTGGCCAGTGCAAGACCCGGACAAGCCTGTGCTACACCTGCCTCTGGCCCTAAATGCATCTAGTTTAGGTAGCTAAAACTCCTGTGGGGTTGTCAGGTGCCACAGCTAACCCAGGATCTTCCTTGTAGGACCTGCCACTTGCTCCTAGAACAAGCACACGGGACTCCGCTATCCTTGTATTTTCTCCACCAAATCTGTTTCACTCCCTCCGCTTAAGCCCTGGCCTGATATCTGGGTGTTCCCAGTGCTGGAGAGGAAGACGAGACTTTAGTGTGCTCTGTCACATCGCTCCAGGAGGGAGAACGCTGTTTAAATTGGCAGCTCACTGTAGTTCTGGTACTTAGTTACTCTGGGAAAGCAGAAGAGAAAGGCAAGCTCCAAGGGCAATTCAGCATCTCTTTTACCCACCGGCTCTGCAGGAAGCCTGTGGAGACCACGCAGGTAACAAGCTACTGAGCACCAGTTCACCCCAGAGGCTGCTTGAGGAACAGGCAATTAAAGAACAGCAGTCAGGGGAAGTTTCCAGCCTGTCACCCATATCACTCTCCCAGACGCGCGTGAGGGTTTGGACGCTGGTGAAGGATGCCCTGGCTGACAGCCCCAGGTCTTGGTGCTCCCAGAGCAGATGGGGAGCTGGTCGGGCTCCCCCTCGCACCACCAACATGCCCCATCCCCGTGCTGCGGGGACACCTCGGAGGGGCGCAGGCAGAGCTGGCTTTCTCTGACCTATTATGTTAATGTCCCCTGTGATGGAGACAGACAAGAACTATGCCAGTTAATAGCAATTATAATGAGGGAGAAAAACAATTCTTTTTCCAGTTGAGGTCGATAACAAGGCTCCCATGGGTACCTATGGGAAGCGGATTAGGACTGTTACAGGAAATTAAGATGTACGCAGAAGAGTGTCAAAGCAACCCTGGAGAGGAGTTTTGAAGTTCTCGTAGCCTGATGAGAAATGATTCACTTATTTTCCCAGATGGATTTTAGGAGAAGAGGCAGAGTTGCGCGTACAGAAGAAATGCCATGCTTTCACTGGGAATAGGTAAGCCACAAACGTTACTTGCTCTGCTCTAAAGCTCTTCTCCATACTCCAAGGGATCTAATTGCAGATAGCATTCCCACCTTCCCCTCCAGCTAATAAACACCTTACTTGCAGTGAACTTCACTTGAAATAAAGTTAGGGAGCCAGCAACAACTAGTCTTATTCCCTACCAGCTTGTGCGATGCAGAGTGTTTCTTTAGCACAGACTCGCAGCTGGGACGCGGGGACAGCAGAGCTGCCCTGGCAGAACCAGAGCTGCAGCCCTGTTGCACAGACACCAGTAGCCCTAAAACCTCAGCTCAGAACAGGGCTTTCAAGGCATGCTGCACAGGAACAAAACTTTTTCTGAACCACTAGCATTTTCTGCTAGGGTCTTTGTTTCAACAAGCTATGGCACACTCTCCTGGTTGGGGAGGGTTTGCCCCTTCCCAGTCTCTGCTGGCCTCCCCAGTCTGGAGTCAGAGCTTCACTTCTTACTCCAGCAACCTCAATGGCCATTAAAACAAATCCAGTGCCAGCCTGACTTGCCTGCTTTCAGCCCGGCCAGCATCCCCAGCTCAGGGCTTGTCCCCCCAGCCCACGTGCTCACCCTCCCTCCCCACGCAGATGGCCAGCTGCTGGGCCAGCGCACACGAGTTCCGATTTCGCTTCCTGATGTGAGCACGTGCGTTTAGGACAGAAACCAAACAGCCTGCCTTACTTCACTGAGCAGCCAGGCCCCAAACAGCTGACGCCGTGTTATCAGTGAGGACTGCACCCGAGTACCAGCTCTTTGCCTACCGGTCCTCTGAGCCGTTCAGGGCAAACCGAACGGAAAACGCCTCTGGCCTCTGAAAAGCAGCTGCTTTCCCAGGTCGAGACTTACGTCCATTCACTCTCTTCCAACACCTGAACAATGTTTGCTTTCCCCTTTGAAGCAGAGCTTTGCTGCTTTGAAAAAGAGGTGTTGGTTGCCCATTTTCCAGGTAGCTAGGTTGGGACAACCATATAGCTCCGTTTAAGCCAGAATAGTGCAGTTTGTCCCAGGATGATGAGCTTAACACTTGTGCCCAACAGCACAGTGAAGTAGGTAGCGTTTATAGACCCAGGAGCACCAGAGAGTGCACTGATGCTCTGGGCTGCTACCACCTCCCAAATTCTACATGGACAACAGAAACCCACAGTCAGAAACTCACTCAGACAGCAGTATTTCAAGTGAAAATGCAGGACCTCCTTTTTCCTGCATGGCAGCTCCTCACCCTCCACATCCCTGGCTGCCAGATGTAACAGCATGACCAGTGGGCTGGAGTAAAGACTCTGCTTATCTTTTATTTGTGGAAGTGGGGCTGCATAGACAAAATAGAAGATAACAGGAAAAATGCTTCCCCCACCCCTTCAAACAGCAGTAAAAACCTGTGATTAGATTTTCTCAACTACATCTCACCAGAATCTGAGATCCTGTCCCTTAAATGGACAATAACTATGTTTCTCCTATATTGTCTCCTCCTGCTTGGCTTCAAGGAGCCCAAAGACGCTGTGCCGGTTTTCCAAGGAGATGAGTGCTCAGGCTTCCCACCAGTTTCTGTGGAAGCTGCAGGTGCTATGACCTGTGAAGACTAGGATCCTTCAGGTCAGGTGCTTACATACTTACATTGAGTCAAATTTGTTCAGTTCAGCAACAACCTGGATCAGAGCTCAGGTGGTCAACAGCAAAGGGAGGAACAAAACAACTGCAGGGCAGAAAAAGGCTTGGCAATCGCTGGAGGAGCCGTCCCCCAGAAATGCTGGGAAAGAACAGTCGAGTGGAGCTCAAGCTCCCATTTTTTGACCATTCAGTGTCACACTGAAAACATCATCATTTTTAAGAACTACTTTATAGAAGATACTCAATGAATTAGTGATGGCAAAATCCTGCAAGTGCCTGTAACCTTTTAATCTTAGAGTCCCATCAGATTTAATTCCCAGGTATTGTTGCTCTCGCATATGGCACCTGGAAAAGAACTTCAGTTATAGGCTTTTGTTCCATCTCAGAAGTCATCTCCTATATTTCCTCTGTTATTGTAGTTACAGTGAAAAGGGATCCTTTGGAGCTTTTCTGAAACACTGACATCAAAGCCCATCTAAGATTAGCAAAGTACGTGCTTTCTATACAGCTTTAAGGACTCCAGCAAGCTTGTCCCTTATTTAGCTGCTATATTCAGCTCTCAAACACAGAGTAGTCTGTCTTACTCATCTATAGATATTGGAGCAGACAGATAGGGGAGAGCAGAAAGGATACAGGGGATGCCTAATTCTCTACCCTAAAGAACAGCAGTAGGTTTCAAGAGCTCCCATCAATCCCAACCACACACAGCAAATGCCACTGGTGAGGGAGGAAAAAAAAAAGGTGCATTTGTGGCATGTAGGTCTGAGGCAATATGGCCCTCTCCCCCTTCCTCCTCTGGCTCAGTCACAGATAGAGCATCTGCAACAAATTAATTTCCCTTGGTGCGCCGCAGCCCCCTTGGCTGCACACAGGCCGCGCACTCAGCATCTGCTGCCTTTCCTCACAAGTTCACGGCATGCTTTCAGCCAGTCGTCACTGCGCCTACAGCTGTGGACTTTCAAAGCCTTTTACAACTGGATAAAAGATGGATCTTCAAACCCAAAGTCAAGACAAGACCAATATGTTAATTTTCGTACATCATCCAGATGAGGAATTGGACCTGGCTCTTCTTACAAGAAAAGAGATAGGTACAAAACTTTAAAGGACCCACATCCCTTCAAAACCCATAGAATTGTGTCTTCCTAAGGAGGCTGGATGGTTAAGTCCCTACTGTAGAACGCTGTTTTACTGAACATGCTTCTCTCTACTGTTTCAAACCTGAGGTAGGATGTAACCAATTTCAACATAGTACATGTTTTTGCTACCATAGGCAGCAGCTATGAGTAACAAACGAGCAATAGTTTTGAAAGTGCACACAAGAAACTCACTAAAAGCACTGTTACGTAAAGTTTTCTTTTTTCTCTTTAGAGAAAAAAAAAAAAGGAGTAGCTTAAAGCATGAGTTTCAGAGGGAGTGTCAACCTTCGAAAATCCTTTCACATGCAAGGTGCAAAGCTCAGGTGAACCTGACATAAACAGGAAAGGGACACAAGGTCTATAAAACACAGAACCACCAGAGACTGATGTGAGTTACAGCAAGAACAACCAGAAATTACTTTCTTCCCTTAAATTTCTACTTCTCGAAGTTTCCTGCTGCAGACAGGGCCTTCCTCCTTTGTTAGCACCTCCTGTGTGGCTTCCTCTGTCCCCAGCTCAGAAGATCACCCAAGTACACCCTGCAAACATGCTCCAGCTGGGAATTAACTCATCCAGCACTGTGTGCCAGATGGATGAGTTTTCCCTTTCCAGGAGAAGGGACACTGTTCTGCACATCGCCGTGCCATCGTCACTGGGAGGTGGCTGCAGAGTCCTGAGGGCAGGAAAGCAGCTAGTGAAGGACAGGGGAAGAGGACCAAAGACTAAAACCAGAATGCTCACTTGCTGAAAGGCCATGGTGGCATGCAGCAGCTCGCTGGAGACCAGGGCTGTGAGCCCAAACCCATGGGCAGGAAGAGCTGCCTCTAATACCCGGCCTCACACCAAGCCAACTGATGTTCTTGGGCATTACACCAGCTGGTCTCGATAACCCATCTGTCAGAACCCCCTTGTTGTGGTCCCGTCCCCCCACTGGGTGTGGGCCCAGGGCTTGGCACGCCACCCCCAGGCTGCTGGGGCCGGCATGGGACATGCCCTTCCCTCTGCTTGTGTCCTGCACACAGGCTCAGCTTCCATCATTGGTAATTGCTGCTCTGGAGCATCACGGTTTGCTGCAGGCTGTGGTTACAGAACACTAGTAGGGCTTACACTTTTTTTCATTTACTTTAGCCTGAAATAAATGAAGAAACCTGGACAGGAAAGCCCAAACATTAAGCAAAGGGTCTGGGATATCAGTCATGGATTTTCCTCTAACAAGCCCAAGAATCACAGCACTCCTTTAGCACATGCAGAGCCTTAGCTCCCACAGTTAAAAACCTCTCTGCTGTCAAAATTCTTCCTCCATGCACTTGCTGTTCCTTCCCAACTGTTTCTCCAGCACAACCTGGCATAAATTGGGGCAGTACAGATAGAAGACTGCTAGTTAAGGAGGAGAGGCGCTTCATCCTCCTTTGCCAGGACCAGCAGGTCAAGAGGTAACCCTGTGCCAATGTTCGTGCTCTTACGACTGCAGAGAAGCTCACGGTGAACAATTCAGAACAAACAAAAAACAACCAAAACCCAAGACCTAAAGGTACACCACCAGCAGGACTGCCATTTATATGGTACGTGCACGTTGCAATTCACACAGAATGCAAGGGGCAGCAGATAGCATTTTGAATTTCACTGGTAATACAGATGTAAATTGGCATAGCTTTGATGGCTTTCATCTGTCACCTAATGCTTCAGCTTAGATCAGCGAAGGCTCCACCTTCTCTTTTTAATGACATTTATTGTGTTCCATATTCATTTTCACTGCGCACTAGGAATTGATATCTGGGGGAAAGCTAGTAGGGCCAAGCTCCAAGTGGGGGGAAAAATAAAAAGATAAATCCAGCAACAAAACCACATCTCCTCGGGGTAATGCTCTGAGCAACAGGGCTTTCTGTTAAGGAGGATCCCCAGCAGCTAAGCACTGAGGCACAGGATTTGTTTGCAGGTTTATAGGATGCCAGCACCTGCTAGAACCGACCTGCACACGTGAACATCTACAAAGACTGTTCCCTACCTGGCCGGAGCAGTTCAGCAGGGGCCAGAGCTCGCCCTGCCCAGCCTGTGCTGCAGCAGGCTGTCCCCACAGCGGCGCAGGAGCATCAAGCAGCAAACCAGCACGTTGAGAAGCTAAAGAGGAGGCTGGGACAGAGGCAGTGACATGCTCCAAGTGCCAAGTCATCCCTGCTCCTCCCTGTTACTCATTGCCCTTCAGGAGAGCTTTCTGCTTTGCTGGTACTTGCTGCTCTCGCCCAGAGGCAAGAGCCAAGTTCCTATCATCTTTGAGGGAGTTGATGGCTTTCTCTTCCCCACTGACAAGAGCACCTAGGTACAGGCTCCTATAAATCGCTTTGATGAACTGGGATGAAGGAATTGGTGTTGACAGAATAAGAGCCACTGGCCAAAACAAAGTTCAGCTCAGACTGGGGCTGAGCTGCCTTTCAAGCCTGGTTAACCACAAATATGAACGACAAAGCCTTGCCTTCCTGTGCACCCTCTGCCTCCCCCCAGGTCCTGCGAGAGCAGGGGGTGAACATAGATGAGAGACCATCTTTGACTAGTTCTAGACTTGAGGAGGAGCCAGAAAATACTGGAAACAGATACTCTCAAGGGCAAATATTTTTTTTCCTAGAAGTTTCCCAACCACCCAGCAACACTGCTTACCTGAAACACTGAGCTATCGGAATATTGCTATTGAAGCTGGGCAGGAAATATTTTTCCTATCCTATGAAAAGGAACCTTCCTTTTGTATCTCTCCTGAGGAAATCATAGTTTGTTAGTCTTTTTACTCAAGGAAAGGAAAGCAAAACGAAACAACACAAAACCTCAGCAGTTAAGACACCGCTGTGCTTCCCCCCATAGCTAGTAGGCAAGCAATTGTGGACTTCCTTGGAGTACAGAGGAATCAGGTTTAAATTCTCGATCTTCCCAGATCAGAGAGACTTTAGATCTGCTCTTTCTATATCCTTGATAATCGTGTGGGTCTCCAGGCTGTTGATGCTTCACTGACAATATTTTCAGGGGTTTTGGACAACCTGAAATGCCCCCAGGATGGCAACCTGTCTGGAGCCTGGCACACACTGTTGGGTTGGGATGTGGAGGTTCACAGAGCCCCTCTTGCGAGTAACTCAGAGCCATGGAAACCGCCAAAACAAAAACCAAAAGAGCCTTCCGTGGTGCTGACAAGACAATTCCAGATTGCTTGTAAACCATGTCCTGGGTAATGAAGTGTGAGAAATCACCAGACTTATGCAAAATAGCTTGCATCTCATGAGGAAATAACTTATCAGAGACAGGTAAGAAAGTGCCCCAGCCTGTTATTCCCACTGTATTTCAGTCCAAACGTATTCATCTTGCTTATGAAACTTGAGAGGGAGTTTCACACCACACAAATTCAGATATTCTTCCAGCTCACGCCTGGCTTCGTAAGCTGAAATAAGTGAACTTGGCAGACAGGACGAAACCAGTTTGGCAGCTTTGCATAGGGAAACAGTTGTATTGATAGGCAGAAGCTTTTGAAAGAGCAGAGACAGACACCCAAGGTGTACAGCTGCTATTATAACCAAGGTGTTTTGGAAACGCTTCTGAAACTGCTGACCTAGAAGAAGAGTGCTGGAAATCATTTGTCATATTGCTTTGTAGTGTACAGGAAATCTGATAAGTCAGGACTTCCCTATATGCTTTTTTCCCCTCCTTTACTCACAGAAGTGGAATGCCAGGAATATCCTGGAGCAAGGACTTCTGTAGGTGGTCCCATATAGTGCTCGGGTAATTGTCACTTTTGCCTTAGACCTTTGCCTTACAATTTTTGCTTTCTCTTGAAGAATAGCACTGAGGACAACAGTGGATACTTCAAAGCATATGATGCTCCAGTACAGACAGGTTAACATCTCCAGGCAGAGGAAGAAATGCCTTAGAGTTGTGGATAGCCTGATCCCAACAACAGATTGAAGTTCTTCGTTTAAGAGAGGGAGGGAGGGAAAATCTCTTCTCAGTGTCTTTAACCAGCCTGTGAAGCATAAAGACCTTTTACACAGAAGTTGTCATACAGGCAATTATAAGAGACAATAAATTTGACCTATGGATCAGAAACAATAGATTCATTTGTCCTGATCTACACTGAATCAGATTAGGGTCAACATACCACAGCAAGAACTCAAACTGCAGGCTATCCTTTCCATCACAGAACTGAAATAACCATGCACACGCGCACACAAAAAGTTTCTTTTATACAACTTGTGTAGATCCAGCTAAGGCTGCATCAGAAAGTAAACCAAACATTAGTTCATCCATGTTTGTTAATGAATGTATAAATCAAGTTGTCTTATATCTATTATCTCTACTTTAAAAAAAAGTGACATTGTATGATTTTTGAGAGGAGATATCTAGCCACAGACCTTATTTTTGACTTGCAATGCTAATGGGAATGTATAGTACTTAAAGGCAGTGTCCGGGTAAAACTAGAATCATTCTTGATTAAAATCTGCAAAATCCTGATTTGCATATGCTCAGCTGAGCAAAAACCTTTCCAAATGGGCAAGTTGAGGGTTGTTTTTTCAGCCATCATGAAAGAGGTTAGAAAAACAGATTGTATTTTTATTATCTGTTCGCAGGACCATTTACTAGAGTTCATTAAAATGTGAGTGCCCACGATAGCATGACTGAGCCTTGACTTCTTTCCCTTTGCCAATTCATGCTATGTGGAAAGCCCTTGTGCCCATTTCAAACTGGGGAGGAAAAAAGAATCCATAGGTTTAATAAAGAAAAAAATACTGTTGACTCATGGACTTAGGGTGCAAGTTTCCAGAGATTCTAAAACCTGACAGATTCAATTATGTTAAAGTCACAGGCAATCAACCTCCCTGAAAAACTAACACCTTAAACAGAATACCTAGAAGATAACCCGGTTTTAAAAACCCAGGTCAGGTACCTCTCCAGTCAGCCTTTCTGGTCACCATTTGCATGGCTCTGGCAGTCTGAAGCCAGAAAGTTTGGCAGGTGAGTGCCTTGAGGCTCAGGCTTCATCATCAAATGCTCAGCTGTTGTCCATCATCATCGCTGGAAGCCAGGAGAGCCAACACCCCTCCCTGCCCACCTTGACCTACCATGTGGTAGCACAAGTTTCCTTCACAAGCCAACCAGTAATAGTAGTCTCTTGAGTATTTTTTTATTTTTAAGATTGGTCTATCTTTCCTCCCCCCTTACTCTCTCTTGGTAGGGTAATTCTTTTGTTCAAGGCTTGTAGAGCATGGTCCTGTTAAAGGCTGTGGCAGATGGTGAAGATGCGCTATGGGAATGACAGCAAAGACAGCAGGTTACACATGAGATCAACACGAAAGAGCACTGAATAGCAGCAATACTGAATCGTGGCATCATTTATCATTGTAGAAGGCAAGACATAAGGTTATCTCGAGGGATTAATTGTATGAAACCCAACTAGGTCCTTACAACCATCACCCTGCAGTTTTGGCTATCGAGCCATTTCATTCCTTGCCCTTCAACCTGGATAGTTTGGTGAGGGGAAGGCACTTTATTGCCCATGTTGCTTGTTTCACTGTATAAAGAGCTGTCTCACAGGGCACTTAGAACAGAAGTAGGAAGTGCTCTTAAAACTAGGAAAAAAATGGCAGGAGACAAAATTGTCTACATAAAGCCACAGGGTAAAAATCAGGGGCAGAGCAGAAACCAGGAGTTACCCTAGCCCTCAAGCACTGCTAATGCCTCTGGGTGATGCTTACCCCCACTTGCAGAAAAACTGAACAAAAGCAGTTTTGCTTTGCATGCCAATCAGCTCCTTTACCAGATACTCTTAAATCTTAACTTTATCCCCTGATTGCTGCAATTCTGCCACATTCAAACGATTCTCTGAAGTAACGCTGATTTATTCACAATACTGCTATTTAGCAGCCAGAGCATCAGAGCAATATGGTTATGTTTTGATTTCAATTCAATTACCAGCAGAGTAGGAGCCACAGCACAAAGCTGAGATACGCACAGCACAGCTGCGGCAGCAGCCACACACCAGCAGCTCCATGCGTCCCCTTTCCCAAATTAAAGCCTTTCTGGAAATGCCCCTCTGCCACATGGCCCTGGGCCAGTCCGTGGGGGCTCAGACGATTTATGCAGGTGGACTCCCAGGTACGAGGGGGCAGTTTTGCTTTCTGAGAAACAGATTGAGACCCCTCCTTACCCACAGGACAAGACTGGTTTCTGGAAGCAGCACCAGCTGGAGGGGCCGTAAGAGCCTGGGTTTGAGGAAAGGGAAATGCCATGTCCCAGGAGGACACAGGCTCTCCCTGTGAAACAGATCTAAAGCCGAGATTAAAGAACAGTTCAAAAGGAGCAGTTCTTTTTTTCAGAGGAGAAGGAAGTCACCTCAGGCCAAAGCTCTTCCCACAGACCCATTTCAGCATGGCTGGGACCAGCCCCTCTGAGCAAAGGATCAAGAAAAGCCTGACCAGGAAAGATAACTCTCAGATTTAACTATACTGCAAAATTCAAATATCAGAGTATCAGAGCTTCAACATGCAAAGATACAATTACCTCCTCTAAAAGCAACACTTTTCAAAGGACCTGCCAATCAGACAGCTAAAGGGATGTGCAGATATAATTAAAAAGGACACAGATACCTTCAGCAGTCAGCTTTTACCATGTTCTTTTCTGCCAGTTGTAACCATGCTACTGCAGCAGAGCTTAACAGGTAGAAATCATCACTCACCAGTAATTTTTAGCAGAGGACTCTGAAGCTCAGTCCAGAAAACCACTTCTGCTGCTCTCAGCACCTACAGCAGGTACCCAAAGGTGATCAGGACCCAACACACTGCTCAGCAGGACTGACCTCCTTGCCCTGGGCTGTGTGGCCAAAGGACCCTGGCAGAGGCACCTCGTCATTAGCCACAGCTGCTGAGCACTCACCACTGATGGCAGCTCCAAGGCTTGCAAGTCATGAGATTAATTGCAGCTTTGACTACCACACTGCAAAATTAAATTACCTCCTTCAGGTGTGCTGCATGAGCAGAAATGCCCCCACCTCCATGCACAGGAAGAACATGGAATTAAAAAAACCACCATAAAACCCCCAAAATCCAAAACCTAGAAAGAGGACAGTAGTAGCAGCCCAGGTTAATTAGTAGCTCAGTTTACTGCTCTACCAAAAGTTTTGGTGCTTGTCTTAATCCCATTTTTTTTCAATACCTCTGAGTGACCAAGGATTCAGTTCTGCCTGTTCTAGATACTGCTTTTTATGCAGAGTTGAAGGAGCTTGCTGTTTAGGGAAGGTCTGCATTTTATCTGGAGGGATGAGATGCTTTTACGTAGAGCCTGCTAATGTGACAAAGCTGTAGCACCAAGGACTTCACCAGTGCTACTTAGGGAAGTGGCTGTACTTCATAGCCTCCCTGGAAGCTGCATCAGCTCTGATGGCTGTCCCAGAGCTGCTTCTGCAGTGCTGGGAGGCTGCTGTGGGCTCCAGAGAGCAATCCCCTTGCTCCTCCTTTTCTCCCCTGTGCCTGGGAAAGGCCATTTTACTGTAACACTGAAGACTGCAGCTCTAGTTAGGGTGATACCTCAGGTTTTGTTACCCTCAGTTCAAAAGTAACACTGTTGATATTAAAGCACCCTACCCTGCTGCCTCTTGGAGACAGAAATAAGGCCAATGCCACTGATTAGTTTCTGTTCTGGGGTCCCCAGACATTCTTGGGAGCTCAGCATCCTGCTCTCAGGGGCCATCCCTAGCCAGCTCCCTGCTGGATTACAGCATCTGATTTACAGGAGCAGTTGAAATCTCAAAGGGTTAACATAATTTTTTATTTTACATCTAGGTTTCCATGTGTCTCGTGCTCCATGTAGCAGAATTCAGTGGTTTTTAATGGGTTAAAGGGTGTTTTCTCAGAGCCTTCATAAACCTGTTGATTGTTTAAAGTAAATTCAACTACGGAGCCACAGAAATTCCCCTTACCAAATTTTTGGAGTTCTGAATTGCCATCTGGAGGAGCCGCCTGGCTGCGGGGGAGGCCAAGGGATCAAATTCAGATTGGAGGCCTCACTTGGGAAGACTAAAGTTAGGTGGGAAGAATCTCAACCAAGACACTGCAACAGCTGCTGAGAGTATTTGTGGAGCAGCCACCGAATGAAATATAACACGAGTTTTTTAATGGGTACACTGCTGGTTTTAGAAATGGAGCTTTCCAACCCTGTTCTTCTTTTGGAATTCTTTTAACCGAAGGAGATGCGGGATGTACTTTAGTTCATCACCTCCAAGGAAAATAGGTGCTTAAATCCTGGTGATTTCAGCAGGAGCTGAGATCTTCCAACTCTGGGGCTTTGTAATCCATTTAGTTTCCCTTTCCAGTGACTGGTTTGTCTGCACACGCAACTAAGCATGAGATTTACATTTTTACCTCGGGAACAAACTGGTAGACTCCATGATCTTTTTCAAGCAGGATGCACTGAAATCTGGGGGGGAAAAAATATATCCTCACTTATGAGGTGTGGATTCACCAGTGAATGGAAGGAGATGTCGCTCCTGGCATTGTCACCCGTGCTTGAGCAGACTGGTCCAGGCGGTGGGAGGCAGCAGTGGCCGGGTGCTGGGCAGTCCTCCTCCGGCACCTGCAGCTAACTGGGCTGTGACCTGCTCTGCTGGGTCCCTTTTGTCGGCTGACACTGCCAAATGTAGCGTAAACTTTTGTAGTTTTTTTTCCTACCATATCCTTTTCCACCCAGCCACACTTACAGCTATTGCTGGAGAGCAGCCATAAGTAAATTAACAGATTATGCTCTCTGTGAGCTCTGAAATTACCTACTGTTAGCGATCATCCTACACACCCTGTTCCTGCATTGATATCTAACGGGTTTGTGTTCTGAATTATTTTTTTCTGTCTTATTCTCCCTTGTGCATGCAGCTAAGCAGAGCAATAATAGATAATTGACCAAATAGTTTTCTGTAAGCCACCTCTGTGTCCCGTGAACATGGGCTGTGCACAGCCCCTGAACACTAAGCAGATTGCTGACACTGCTATATTTGTATTTGGGATGTACCTACATTATCATGTCTACATTTGCTTATGCTGAACACTGTAATGTTCACATGTGAACTGTCCTAGAAAGAACGGTCGTATCCTAGAAATAACTGTCGTTTCCTAGACAGCATTTATTGAAAGCATTAATATGACAGTTTTTTTATTATTTAGAAATTAGGAAGAGGAAGAAATGATCATTTAAACCACCCTTGAAGGATTCTTAATGTAACCTTTCCTAGGCAGTTATTTTGGTTGAATTTTCTTAAGTGCCAAGAGGAAAAAAAACAAAACCCCCCCCCAAAAAAAGATTAGGCATGGCACATTTGTGACAGTGGGTTAAGAGAGATCTTGGGCTGATTGTTTAAGTTGCAAAATCAGACCATGTTGAGCTGTGAATTAAAAAATTTCTCAAAATTGGTAATTCCTTGAAATGTTACCTTTATTCATTACTGGCATGAAACCAATGAATGGGGGTAGGAAGCAGTAGTTAGTAAATTTTCTTAGTAGACTGTCAAGTGTTCACCAGATATTTGGGGAAACCAGCCATCTATCAGGCATGGCATCATATAATTGCTGGATGTAGCTCTGCACAGATGTCTGCAGCATTCTGCTTATAACATAAAGTAACATAACGTAACATAACATAACATAACATAACATAACATAACATAACATAACATAACATAACATAACATAACATCTTTATATATTTCCTGGACTACACCAGACTGAGCATGGCATGGTGGTGGCCCTCATTTCCCAGTGCTTCCTACCAGGGGATGATGTGGGCACAGGATGGCAGAAGCTCAGGGTCAGCTTCAAATGTGAATAGCAAAACAACAGCTACAGAAAGAGATGCTCTGTTGTAAACCACGACAAGTTGCACCCAGAAAGAAGCCCAGCTGAAGTTCAAATAAGACATGACTGAAGATTTGAAAAGACTTTTTGCTGGAAGACAGCTTGATCTTGCCTGAAAACACGTACCAGACCACAGAAACTTCTATAAGCAAAAGGAGAAATCTGGCTGTGAGCAAAGTGATTAAACAACAGCTTCAAGGTTCGGTCACAAATGTCTCAGCAGCATCTGAAGGCATTTGGGGGGCATGATACTCCTTGTTTTACAGGGTGCCATCTGTGGGTCCTGAGGGAGCTGGTGGATGAAGTGGCTAAGCCACTGTCCATCATATTTGAGAAATTGTGGCAGTCTAATGAAGTTCCCACTAACTGGAAGAGGGGAAATGTAACGCCCATTTTTAAAAAGAGAATAAGGAAGACCTGGGAAACTACAGGCCAGTGAGTCTCACCTCTGTGCCTAGCAAGATCATGGAGCAGATCCTCCTGGAAGCTATGCTAAGGCACATGGAAAATAAGGAGGTGATTGGTGACCACCAGCATGGCTTCACTAAGGGCAAATCATGCCTGACAAATCTGGTTGCCTTCTGTGATGTGGTTACAGCATTGGTGGATGAGGGAAGAGCAACTGATGTCATCTACCTGGACTTGTGCAAAGCATTTGACACTGTCCCACATAACCACCTCCTCGAAATTGAAGAGACATGGATTTGACACATGAACTATTTGGTGGATAAGGAATTGGCTGGATGGTCACACTCAAAGAGTTATAGTCAATGGCTCTATGTCCAAGTAGAGACCAGTGACGAGTGGCGTTCCTCAAGGATTGGTACTGGGACTGGTGCTGTTTATCATCTTTGTCAGCAACATGGACGCTGGGGTTGAGGGCACCCCCAACTCAGCAAGTTTGACAATGACGCCAAGCTGTGTGGGGTGGTTGACACGCTGGAGGGAAGGAAT
>JAVJGI010000062.1:81655100-81701855 GCA_035590275.1 Ibycter americanus
TGCAACATGAGAAGGACATGGACCTGTTGGAGCAGGTCCAGAGGAGGGCCACCAAGATGATCAGAGGGCTGGAATGCTTCTCCTATGAAGACAGACTGAGAGACTTGGGATTATTCAGCCTGGAGAAGAGGAGGCTCCAGGGAGACTTCATAGCAGCCTGCCAGTACCTAACAGGGCCCTGCAAGAAAGCTGGAGGGAGACTTTTCGCAAGGGCCTGTAGCAATAGGGCAAGGGGGAATGGCTTTCAAGTGAAAGAGGGTAGATTTACATTAGATATTAGGAAGACATTCTTCACTGTGAGGGTGGTGAGGCACTGGAACAGGTTGCCCAGAGCAGCTGTGGATGCCCCATCCCTGGAAGTGCTCAAGGCCAGGTTGGACGGGGCTTTGAGCAACCTGGTCTAGTGCAAGGTGCCCCTGCCCATGGCAGGGGGGTTGGAACCGCGTGATCTTTAAGATCCCTTCTAACCCAAACCGTTCTATGATTCTATGATAAAATAAAGAATTGGCTGACTTCGGCTAAACACAACACACACACACACACACTCACCTATAGTTGTCACTGGCATAAGACAAAATATAGGAGAAACTATCTCAAAATTAGTTTAGCTTTTGTAAACAGCTGAATTAAGGGAGCTGGACTAGGGCTTGATTTTAAAGTGGATACTAGATGGGCATGATATGATACTATTTTTTAATACTTAAAAGCTGTTAAAATCTTTCCAAGCCATGAATTTCTCCAAAAAAGTCTTGCCCTACTTGGGCAGAAATATTGTGAAGCTGGGTTCTCCCCATTCATCTCTCCAATTAAAGGCAGCATTTGAGGGCTGAGCCTTTCCAAGTGCAGAGAACACTTCAACTAACCAGCTAAACCATCTTCCTCTCAGCATCAACTCCATAAGGCTCAGTCAACATTAAAGCCTGTAGGCTCCAAGGTTGGGGGGTGTGACCTAGGATACACCTTATATTGCTCTGGAGAATGAGAATTAGAAAAATTGATTCCCTAATCTCCAGTCTGAAAGGCCAGTGAAGGAGCTGTGAGTCAGCACAGTGATAGGAGGTGTTGCTGACATTGGTTTCTTGGGACAGAGATCTGTCCTCTCCATGAGGGCTGGTGTCCGGGACTCTGTAGGAGGAAATAGATATTTCTGTCTGTCCCTTCAGAGCCTCAGCTGCTGCGGCAGGCAGGGCATCACTCAGCCTGCAGTGCAGGCTGCAAAGTAGTCCAGCTGTCTTCTGAGGATTCCGTCACTGTAGCACATTTTGAAACGTGGAAAAATGCATGCTAAGAGTAAGCCCTGCTTTGAAAAAACATCCTCAAGGCTCTCTGGACAGATCTATCCCTTTGGTTTTCAGTGGAGCAGAGCTGATGGTTGTGGCAGGTTGGAGGGCTGGGCTTGCACTGCCCACAGTACCCAAGACAGATCACGTTTGGGATGATCTGTCTGTGAGGCTTCTTCTTCCGTGGGACTTTGACAGAAGGGGAGTATCAAGGACTGGTCATTGCTGTAAGCCCCTTTTATAAACAGTGCTGAATGCTCTTATTTGCTGTTTTTAATGATGCCACTTGTTCAGATGCCTTTACAATGTAAGATCCCCAATCCAGGGATTGTTGCTTTCTGGATGGGGCTTGACACCGTGGTTTTCCGTGCAGGGCTGCAGCCGCAGGCACTGGAGCGATGCAGACTGTAACACCTGTAAGACTTGCCAGCTTGATGAGTGTCTGCCCGTTTGCACAACATGCCTTTGTACCTAGACGACGCTGAATCAAATCCTCGATGCACTCAAAGGGTGACTGGGATATCCCTGTTTATAGTTGCTTAATTGCTTTGCATGGCTTAGCACAGCAACTGCAACAAGCACAAACAAGCAAACCATGACAAGGGATGCTTCCTACCAGCTCCAGGCAGCATCTACCATCTTTCCACAGCATACATTTTTTGGGTTTTTTTTTTTTGGGGGGGGGGGCGGGGGGAGGGGGGACTGAAGCATCTAGGTCAGGGTACACTTTTAATACGCAGGACTAGTGTGGGAAAGCCTTGTAATATGCTGCTAGTGACACGCTAGGCAGAAGTGACAGTAAGCTCATGGAAATATATGGAAATTTGACATCCCACCTCTCCGTTGCCCTCCCCTCCCCACCCTCTGGTCTGTGTGACTTTGAATCTGCCTTCGAGAGCCCCTGCTGCGCGGGGGCTGTCCATCCATCTGGCAAGGTTACAAACACATTTCAGCGCTGTCTACAACATGCCTGATGTAACCTCCTTTCTATAGCTTCTGCTCCCCTCCTCGCAATCTTTGTTTGACATGGAGGAATGAAGCCCTGTGAAGCGAAACCAATGAACTATGAAGAATCGCAGGGCCCAAACTGCCGGGTCCCAAGAGGGGAGAAGGCGGCGGGAGGAGGGGGGGAGCGCAGAAGGAAGAAAGGGGAAATGAGGTGGAAGAAAGAGCTAAAAAATACAAAGAAGATCTTACAAAGGAGGGGTGGGGGAGAGAGGATAAGGAGAATGCCAGCAGAGATGGGTTGCGCCCTCGCTACGGGGGTTTAACACTCGGTTATTACTTGCTTTGCAGCTATGTTCATCTGTCAAAATCTCAGATTCTGCCTGTCGAGATATTTACATTATGCTCACTCATGACAGCAGCGAGCCTGTCGCCAGCTTCCCTTCTCCTCTCCAGGGCTGTTAAGGAGGGAGAAAGCCTTTGTTTATTTGTCAGTTGTGATTTTATTTTTTTTCTACCAGGAGGCTTTCCCTAGCTAGGTCACGGAGCGGGGACCCACTATAGAAACCAGGCACGATGACATTGCAGGTGTTGGTGGTTGTTATGGCCGTTGGGACGAGATGTTGAAGTTCCCGTGTTAATCAAGAATTGCATTTACTTATTAAGCTAAGAGCTAAAGTGTTCATTTCGTTGTTCAGTAATTTATTTTTGTTTCTTTATGACAATGAGGAAAGCTATTCTGTATACATTAATCAGAAGTTCTATGGCCCATGACTTTAGGACATTTTATTAGAAATTAGCTAAGAAAAAAATAGGAACAGTCAAATTTCACTCTGATACAACTCCATGGAATAGCTGTTTATATGTGAGAGCCGGTGCACTGAATACAGATGATGTAAGTCAGAAGCATTTAAGACTGAAACAGACTCTTGGTTTTGTTTCTCTAAGAAAGACATTTAAATTGTCCTGGTGATTTATGGAGGAAGCTTAGGTCTTTCTAGCTTGATGCCTTTGAAGTTTTTCTGAAGAATCTGCAGGGGGAAAATTTACCCTCAGGAAACACAGAGCTTCCCTGGCAATTTATTGAGGGGTGGTGGGACACTGGGACACTGACGATGGCCTGATCTGGAGAAGGCCAGCTTCTGCTCCTGAATGCAACTTGCAGGCACTGTTCCAATGCAGGTGCCAGTCTAGGTGGTCATACACTGGCAGGAGGAGAACCAAATGTGTTAGCAACTAATACAGGAACATCTTTCCACTTTGCTGTCTCAGTTTTTTTCAAGAGCAAGTCACACCCTGACTCAGCCTCACTAAAAATATGTCCTTCAAAAATAAAATATTCCCCTGTGCCCCAGCTCCTGAGATGGTGGAGCTTCCTGACACGAGACCTCACATGGGCCACCAGCAGCTTTCTACTGACTTTTGAAAAAAGAAATTAATTTCTTTGACCTTCACTATTCATGCGTTGCACTGCTCTTACTAAAAATGGACCAGCTAAAAAGACAGGGAGAAGGGCTATATGGCTACTGCTTTTGCTTGTATTTAGAGTTTCAAAGGCAGTTTGAAAAGAAAGGCATGGGCTGCGCAACTCCCACCAGGTCTGCGACCTTTGGAAAAGTGAGAGTTCACCTGGAGCCAGCGGAGCCATCTCCCTTGGTAACAGCTGAGGATCTGGCTCCAGGTTTCTGCATTTCAAAGGGGGCTAATATGGAAAACATTCCTCATCGGTTTTGTAGGATTTTTCCCCTTTCTGCCTAGCTGGAATCGGAGCTGAGTTTTGCTTATTCTCTGCTGAAGCACACAGGTTACTGCAAAGTCAAAATCTGCTTACGTAACCGTAGAGGAAGATCATGTAGCTGTTTGCAACCTTTCATATCTATTAAACTTAATCCAGTTTGCCAGGCAACAAATAGGAGATGGGATCACTCGTGTGCTGTATTACTCCACTTAAAGACCTTTTAACAATTTGCTATTGTTAGAAAAAAATTGCATGTCGTCTCTATTAGTCACACTCTTCCTCCCAGGAACATAACCTTAATTGCTGCTGCTGGGTTTGTGTGTCTAATGTGTTTGGTCCCACCTATTTTGCTTGTGAACCTGTTATTTTCAATCACTGCCTCAAAAAAGAAGTACTTCATTATTATGACTGTGTTGCTTCCTTACTAAATGCCATGATATTTATTTTCCTCTAGGCTGAAAGGACAAGCAGAGTGTTTCGACTGCTTTGCTTGGCATAGTAACATCCCTAGTTTTCCCCGTTATTCACAAACTAAATATAAATGGTTCAAAATAAAAAAATTAAAAATAATGACGCTGGATCATTCTCATTTGATGACTGGCTGAAACGGAAACCCTTGCTCTGGGAATGGGAGCTTGGGAAGGAACACAGTGGCAAATGCCCAACTGCAGCAGCTACGTGCTCCAGTGAGGTGCTCAGAAATAACCCCGCTCACCTACAAATCTTCAGGCTTCTCATATGTGCCTCATCGTGCTCCCCCGTGGCTCTTGAGAAGATACTCAATAAAGATGTGGCACCGTGATTCCTGCTGCGGGATGTACAGTGACAGACTGTTTTTCCCTCCCTGCCTGCGCCGTACCATGGTCACGATGCCCAGCTTCTGTACCTCACTGTTGGACCTCATTTTGTTTTCTTTCTAATTGTAGTATCGTCACTTTAGCGTGCAGCCTGAGCACACAGGGCAATTTTCCCCCCTGACTTGACATTTTTTATTATGGGTTTTCAGTTTTTGTTGACTTCACCTATAATGAGTGTTCTGAAAGACATTCATACTGCTGCCACATTGGCTGGGTCCTCACTTTTCCTTTTTTTGCACTTAATATGAACCGTGTACACAGATGCCACAAAGATTAGTTAGCTGGCCATCCTGTGCTGTACGGAGAAAAAATGGCTGGAGAAGATCACAAATTCTCTCAGCCAATTACTTTTTTTCTGAAAGTATCTTGATTTACAGTGTTCCGATTAGAATTTGTTATCTTAGTTGCATAGCAGAGGTTTCCCGCCTAATGGTCCCTTTATTTCTGCCTACTGTGAGACAGAGGCAACTTTCTGAAGAAATTTCATGTGTAATGCCAAATACCAAAAGTCACAGGGGAAAAGGTTCTGGAGAGAAACTTTTGCTATCCCATAAGATGATGCTTCGGATTGGATTTTGCTTTGTTCCCAAAGATGCCAGCTTTGGACTCCATTTTCTATCAGGATTCTTTGCAGCTTAAAGCCTGTTACAGTGTCATTAAGAAAAAGAATTTCTTTAGGTGATTAGAACATTTAACATAGAATTCAGCAATACTGGTACTTTTAACCTCATCCCATCCCAAAGGCGATAAATGCCTAATTGCGCTCAACACAGACGTTGTTTAAAGTCTCACTATTTTCAAGAGTTCTGCTGAGTGAGGCTGAATATATTCTGCTTTTGTCCTAGTCAGGTGCTGAAAAGCATCACTGAAGAGCATTATTAAGGTTGCCAAATTACATGCTCAAAAATACTGCAATTAGGAATGCATCATGTCTGAAATCGCCTTGCCCACATCTCTTTTCTTATTGTGGAGCCTATTGCAGTGACTGCACCCGGTGGATTGTGTTCCCTTGATGGGCAGATACTCAATATTTTCTGTTTCAAATGCAGCCTTCTGCAAATGAAACCTACTTTTCTGTGCACTATACAAACCTTTCTGAGAAAGCCGGGTTTTTCCTCAGCTGGCTGTATGCCAGTTGAGCACTACAGTCTTTGAAACTTTCTCAAATATTGGTCAAAAAATCCCAAGCTGTTTTTCCCGGTACAGCCTTCCTGGCGAGCCCTGTACACCCCTCTTCCTTTGTGCTGTGTCTGAGACAGTGAGGCATCCTCTGCTGTACCGCTTCCAGATCTGCGGCCGGGCTCCTGGCCTCATGGTGCATCCCACAGGCCACCCACCTTCCTGCGGGCTGATTCACACCTCGGGATCTGCTGTATTTGTGGGTGACTGCACCACAGCAGCACTGTGAGGGGTGGAGGCTGCCTGATCCCCATTTCACAGCTGAGGCATAGAAAGGATGGGTCAAAAGGTAGCACTGATTTCAGCACCTCATTTAAAGTGATGAGGGTGTGATGATTTGGGCGTATTTGGCAATCTAGAGCATCAAACACACTCACTAGCATTGTCCATTGTCAGCCTCTGCAGCTGGGAAAGCTCCAGCATCTCAAGTTGGGCACCAGACATCATGGTATCAGTGACCACTCGTGCCAAATTTGGTTTAAGTCGTGTGTCAAGCATGACACAGGATCTCTTTGATGATTGTAAGGACAGAATTGGATTTTTCAGAGCAGTGATCAGTTGCTCCAACCTTGAGCTAAGCTTTTAATTTCCTGTTCTTCAATGCCTAATTCACCCTGTACCTGCTGATTTCTGCAACAAATGAGTTTTCTTTCTCTTCCCCAGTCTTCCCCTCTTCATCAAATCTACTTTCCCTCCATCCCACCCCATCCCATCCCATCTCATCCCATTCCATCCCATCCCATCCCATGCCATGCGATGCCATCCCATCCCATCTCATCTCAATTTCTGCTCCCCAGGTTTCTCGATGTGTCGATGCCTTTGCCCAAGCTGTCTTCTTTCTTCAGTCTCTGTATCACCTGTCCCCAGGTCCTAGGCAACTAGACCAGAACCTAATGTGCTCTCTGAAAGAAGCTGTCTGGCCTAGGAGGTCAGGAAACGACCAGAGATGAAGATGCATACATTGCTTCTCAGGTACCCCTCCGATGGTTACACCTGATCAGGATAGAGCAAATCTCCTCAAGTCTTGGTGCTCCTTTCCCAACACAGGACTGGGACAGTATCAGTGCCAACACCATCACTGCCTTTGCAGCTCTGAAGTCATACCTCTTGTGTACACGATCACAGGGTGAGCAATAACTTGCCCTCATCTCTTTGGTAGATAACACCAAAGGCAGGTGGTTCTTTAAGTATGTGTGAACAACAGAGCTGCAGTGCTGCAAACTTTGGTCTGTCACAGGTGCATTCAGGATAGTGAAAGCAAGTCAGTTAATGGTACAAAGTCAATAAGCACAAGTTAAAGTGTATTAAACTCCTATGCAGATGCCCTCATCTAAGAATAAAGTCATCCTCTAGAGAGGATTACGCTGCAGTGAAAATATAATACGCATCTGAATGAGTCTACTCACCTGAGAATTTAATACACTCTACACCCCGTAATTTAGGTGCATTAACATCATACATTGAGTTGAATCACCTTGTGGTAATTGATTGTGTCCCACGTTTACGTGGTCATGGTGTGCTCCATGTGGTACCTGTGTGCTTTGCCCCTTCCTCTGCTTCAGTCTCGTTTGAGGGAACATCTTCAGAGTCAATGCCAGAACCCTCTTTTTCCACGTACCTCTACGCTGCCTACCACCGACTCTGTATAGCCCCACGACACTACAGAAGCACAGCCAATACATGTGGTGACCCTATTTCATATTAGTAATTTTGAGAAACAGGTCAGAAAGTGGATACCATATGGTATCCAGCACACATTTTGTATATGGCACTTCCAAGCATAAGGACTGGAGTTAAGGCCAAGTTTGGTGCGTGAGATGGCATGAGTGCTACATAATGGCAGTAGAGCACAGACACCCATCCACGCTAGCTCCAAAACCAGAAGCCCTATCATCAAATCATTATGCTATCACTATTGCTATAGCTGATTAGTTCTGCTGACAGGCAAGACTAATTACCTTAGGTGCAGCCCTGCTGTCTTCCAGCTATACATCCTTAGGGAATCAAACTAACATTTGTTATTGCTAATAACCTGCAGTCCGTGTCATAAGGTCACCTAAGACCGGTCAATGGTAGCCTGGGATTCCTGGCACCATGCTCATGTGCGAAATAGAGGTAACCCCAGGATTCCCCCCGAGAATTCCCTAGTGGTCAGCAGCAATGCTTTCCCTTCTTCATCAGTCTGGGTACCACCTTTTGTAGCATTCCCAGTGACATAATTTCAACCTGCTGGACAAAACCAAGTCTCCTGTGTGACCTTTTTGTTCTGGCAGTTCCCTTAGACGTGATCAGACTGACACCCCCATCCCCCCACCCCCCCACCTTGATGATCTATTGATCTAATGTACTGCCGTTTCATTGATATTCTCATGTTAATTCCACTCTCGTCTGGCATGACAGAAACTTTTGCTTGCTCATGCAGTGTAAATTAGCTTCAGCTCAATTAACCTCTTGACATAAGTTGCTTTTTCCAATTTCTCTTCAGACTTGCTAGTTTTCCTTCAGACCATCAGCACTCAGCTCCTTTGGTGAACACTTTTCTGCATTGCAACACTGTGCTGTTTCAGCAGTGGCTGCTACGGCACAAGGACACAGCTACTTTACAGCACAGTTTTCTGTGACTGTCAAGGAAGGCAGCTGGGTCCCCTGGTGCATGACAGCCCCTGGCCTCTTGGTCCAGAAACTCTTCCTTAGCTCAGTGAAAACAGAAATTAGAGAATGGAAGAGCACAAGAGCCAGGGACACTGAAATGAAGCTTGTGAACTTGCATTTCCATTTAATGCCTATGCCTATATAAGAAGAATTTGGCCCAGTACTGTCAGGGTTAGGTGTGTACAAGATGCAGTATACTGAAACTGAAGCAGCTTACCCTATTCATCTTCATTAGCTTCTTTCCTCTAAATTTCCCCTAATTCTGCAAGGGGGGGCTCCACTCATTATGGTCAAGAAGGGTATTACTGCATGTGAAGAATACACAGATTTCTAATGGTGAGCTGCTATTTAATTGAATTCAGTGAATGACAACACCATGACATTGCTAAGATTAATGACTCAATAATTTTTGAGACAAGGCAAAACGTGAAGTAAATTGATTGCATTAAAATTTTTTTTTCCCCTTGGAAACAGTACTGCATACCAGCTCAGCAGTGTCCTGGAGAGGACGCTTTGCTGTTACACAGCGAAGCCCAGCTACCCCTTTTCCGTTCAACTTTTGCCCTCTGACATCACTTTGGAATAACTTTTAATGTAATTTCCTAGTTGCAGAGATGCAGGCTGACGATAATTGAGCTGAGATCTCGACAGACCAAATGATTAATGCAGAGGGCTTTTTGGAGTGGAAACTTCAGTTATTATTGGATTATTCAAGAGAAGGAGAGGAGGCGTCAGACCATGGAACGGAGGACTGCAGTGACCGCACATTTCACTCTTGAGAAAGTATGAATAGATTTTAATTTCTGCCATCTTGTTAGTAGCTTTTATTTACGTCAAAATCAGTTCTTGCCTAAATACAATGTCAGATGTAACATCTTGTTTAAAAATGCATTTGCAGACAATGAGATGGCTGCCACTTTCCTACATGTGGCCTAAGTTGAGATGGCTTTTCACACAGTGTCTGTGACGGTGTCTGTCAAAAATGTCTCTGAAAAATCTAAAGAGCAGTGTTTGGTATTGCTCAACATCACCTATAGTATCGCATTTCTTTTTTACAAGGTAGTCACCAAGTGGTTATAAGTCTGTTTGGAAGACTGGGCATTATTACACAGGCATAGTGCTTTATTTGTCTGCAGAAGACAGTGACAAAGACAAGTATTCCAGAGCTAGGATTTTGCTAATTGGGGTATAGATAAAAAATGTTAATCAGGGGATCTTGAAGAGGAGGGAAAACAGAAATAAGGTAACTCTTTATATGATGCCATGTGGAGTCCAGAAACTGATCACAGGTCTTGAGAACAAAGTTTTCTCAAGCTATGTGAAAACTGGGGTATTTGAGCTTTGGATGGCATAGAAATACAGTCTTAGCTTTTGTCCTCTACCCTTCCCTCCCCTGGGTGAATGGGAAGTGGCAGGGGAGGCAGTAGCAGCGACAGCCATCTCTGGCAAAGAAACTCCATCTTATGTCAATAAAGGGAGGTTCTGGTGCCTAAGATAAGATAAAAGAAAAACATAAAATGGCCGAGATCCACAAAGGATCTTTACCAGTGAGTATAATCTTAACAGTGGGATTTGTATTAATTTATCTGTTTGTGTTCTATTGCATTATTGCAAATACTTTTCCCTTAAGTTTTGTCTAACAGTTAACTTTACCCAGAATTAGGCAACACATGATGACATGTTCCTCAGCCAAGTTTTGGTGACCTATAGAGCAAGGGTGTGGGTGCCTTGCTCCCCAACACAGCCCTTTCAGGACGGGAAGACAGCTCAGCATGACAGAAGCTGTGCTGGCCCATCCAGGGTCTGCTTTCTCAGGGCTCACCAGAGAAGAAGGACCACTTGGAAAGCAGGTCAGGAATTCCAGCCATCTGAATGAGTATGCTAATGATCTGCGTTACTTTTAACCAGAGGGAAAAGTGCTTAACTATAGCCCATGGTCAGCAGAATTTGCTCCAGCGATGTTCTCCAGTGAGTCTAGAAGCAGCTCTAAGGCATAGGAGAAACAGGGAACACAGGGAAGGAGCAGAGTTGACACTTGCCAAAGGCTCACAAGGATGCAGGGATCTATAAAACAGTCTTATTACTCCTCCTGCCACTGGGCAAATAGGCAAGATGAGGACAATTGTTGCAGCACTACAAAACTACCAGGCTGCAACAAGGTTTTTACCATCCCATACCACTATCAGTCTCACACACAAGGTTTCAAAGGTTCATCTACTGTCCGTGCTGTTTCTTTATCCTCCTCAGGCCAGTCCACCCTGCTTCTTGCCTCTGCTACGTCCAGGTTCTTCTTTCTCTGGGTTCTTCTTTCTCCAGGCTCCTCTTCTAGCCAGCCTCCTCTCATCCAGGCCCCCTTCTACTCTCAGCTTCTCCCAGGGCCTCCCCTTGTCTCTCCTGCATCCAGGGTTCCTCTTTATCTGCTGCCTCCCTTTCAGGTACTTCTCAGTGCTATTTAACTACTTATGGGAACAAGCCACAGCTGTACATTATCCACGTCAGCCAACCCACTGCCCCTGAAGCAAGCCCACAACTGTATATTATCAATGTTAATTAACCTGCCTTCATTCCTCTACAGACAATGACTGTCCCTCTTAAAAGGGCTGCTCCAGCAGTAGCCACTGTCTAGTACACTCGTAACTTCTCTTCCTGGTGGAGGCACCAGAAGCCAGTGTGGCTTCCCAGAGTGGTGGCACAGGTGGAGCAGGCAGAAGGGAAACCAACAATGACCTGAACTAGAGAGGTGTAAATCACGTAGAGATGCTGTTCCCTCCCACCTCCATCACAGCCGGCTCTATGACTTTCCTACTCCACTTTGTCCCTTCCCTCCCATCCATTTGAGTTAGGGATTTTGGCAAGTGGTTGGTTCCCAAAGAAGAACATCTCTAATGCATTCTTTATTAAAGTGGCACAAGTGGGCAGCACTTCAGGGAAGCCACACGCGATATATAGGACTCTGGGTTTTATTGTGAGACAAAAGGCAGGGATCTCATCAGGGTTACATTTGCCATCATTAATCAGAAGAAAAAATCCTTTAGCAGTGGTGACAGTTCCAGTTTTGTCTTCCTACTAGATTTAGACCAGATGTGACTCAAGTAACAAGACAGTTGTGGAAAAATAATAACTGTTCCTTCTTACTTTGTAAGTGAAGAAACCTGCAGATGCTCAGCTCCTAATTAAATAATGGTGATAGTGAAGTGTGCAGGTTGTATGTTGCCACAGGCCTTCACTGACTTCAGCTCGGCCAACAGGTAGCTTAGATGGAGCGTTTCCATTTGCTCTTCACCCTGGGCCAGAGGTGGCTCAGATTTCTTCCCAGGGGCAGAATATGGACTACTTGTGTCCTTCTAGGAAGGAGAGGCCGAATGACTTTCATCAGAAGAATTTTGGGGGCTTGCAAAGATAACTGAGTAACCCTTCTCTTTTCAGTGCTGGCAACTTCTCTCCCCACTTCCCACCTTCTCCTCCACAGAAGCAACAGCAGCAGTGATTCTTCGGACCCTGCCACAGATGTGGGGCCAGTCTTTTTGCTGCGTGCTCATAGACACCTACCGTAAACACTCACTGTAATGACACCCAGTCCTGGCCATACTCTTTGCCTTATTTCATGGTGCGGTGCAGCTACGCTGGAAGATGACTTTAGCCAAAGTCCCTTCTCCCTCTTCTTTTAGACCTTTGCTAGAAGTGGCATCACCTATTCAAACCATTGTCTGTGTTCCCTCTGAGTGGGCATGCACCTTTCAGGGCTTCACAGAGACTGGAGCTTGTTTGGGGTTTTGTATGTGCTTGATTTCGTTGTGCCACAGCTCAGGATAGTAGACAAGCCAGCGTGGGAAGCTTGTGGTACTCCTATGGTACAAACAAACTGCAAACGCATCTTAATCTGCTAAATTGGGTTGGCCTTTGCTTTGTGTCACCATGTAGAGCAGCAGTATCAGGAGCTCTCGGTGAGTCTTGCTGTATCATTTATCCAATGGGGAAAACCAGCACCTGTAGCATCCCTGGGTTGTATGCACCATGAAGTCAGTAGGAATCTGTGAGGTAAACGCTGAGTACTGACTTATTTGAAGTCAGACATCATTTTTAAATGTGCTGGTCTTACACTAATTGGACTAAGTGTGGGACTGAACTTCCCAGTAAGAAAATGAAGTGGGTTTCAAGATGGTTTTACAAAGATTTCTGGCATCAACTTTCTTCTTTACAGTGTCTGCAGGACTCAGACGCATGAAGAGCATTTACACAGCCACAATAAATTCTATTTTTATTTGAGATAATTTGCATAATTTTTTCCAAGTTCCTGAAACAATAGGCAAAATATAATTGGCCTTCAAGGAGTTTCTGGATACATTACAGCTAACAAGTGATGGGGGCGTTGGTCCTATATGGTGTCTTTCATCCAAATAAGACAATGTTCTCAAAACATTGGGCAAATTGAATATAACTGCACACAGACATGAATTGCCTGGCTACAGAAATGTCTGTCCTGCAACACATGAGGAAGTGTGGAGAGAAAGGTAGGAGGAGATGTCGTTCTGAACACCCAGCAGAACGGGAAGCAATGGCTCATGCCAAAAAACTTCTTCCAGCTTTGAAGTAAGCAGCAAAGGGCCAGCTAAGGATATGAGATCTGATGCAAACAGTGAAGTGGGTATTTCTTTCCTTGCTAGACTGTAGATGAGGAGCGATGTGTGTTTGTGTGCGATGTGTGCACAGGTACAGCTCACTCAGCCATCACTAAACCACAATCTGCTCTGAAGTGGTAGACAGATGCCTCTAAACTGGAGGCATGTCTACACAAAAGGTTGGTGATCAGTACTTCATACAAATAAGTTACAAGGAAACAGAGATGTGTAAACTGTAATAATGTAACTGGAACTCACCCAGGATACTCAAGGCAACAACCTTTCATTACTGCTGTGAAGATTGATGTGGGAGCTGGAAGAGCTCTACAAATGGCTAGATGCTTATAGCTTGTTCAAAAGACTGCACCTCTGACAGCCAGCTGTCCCCTGGCACTGTTTTATTGCACTGAGTGAAAAGGAGAAAAAAGGCCAATTGCTGACCTACTTCTTGTGGCACCTACATTTGCCCTGTGTCATCCCAGGGACTGAAAAAGTCCCAAACTCGCCTCATTTGTGGTGTTTAGCTGTGCTTCAGCGTAAGGTTCAAAGCTAGGCTGTGGAAGAGAAAATGCAGAATTGTGAAATACAATGTGCTACAAATAAAATTAAATAACTGAGGCTAGAGAATAACGGTAAATGATCAGGTAGCACCGAAATAATCATTTTACTACTTTGAATTACAACATATCAAGGGAATTGTCATTGAGTCCAGTTTTATTAATGCAACGCTTAACTGATCCAGAGGAGGCAAAATGCAAACTCCCTCCTGAATTAGTTTAACCAGTGTGAATTTGTGGGTAGACCAGACCTCAGTCAGAACAAAAAAGAAAATAATCCCCTTGTAATGCAGCATTTAACACCTAGCAGGCAGGTGATAATTGCTTCAGTCCAAGGGGATTAGCACATTGTAACCTCATTATAATGTAAAATGTAACTTCCCTATATGGGGTTGTCTACACGGAAAACTTATGGTGGCATAAACAAAGGTATGAATTCAAACTGATTTAGTTTTACTGGAATAATTCCTAGTGTGAATTTATTTCTTTGGAGTGAAAAAGGTGTTTTGTTTGTGGTGCTTGGGTTTTTCCCCCCTCCTTCCTTTTTCTCCTGCAGTTTAGTCAGTAATGTTTTAAAATTAATATACGATGAATCAAAAATTACCACTATTATTCCTGAACAAGAACATTCACACAAAAAATTCAGTCTGATGTAAGCTATATTATTTAACTCTACATTTTTGCCGATGTAACTAATAAAATCTTCCTGCATAAGCAAGCTTTAGGCAAAATGAAACTTTGCTTCAAACAGATGGTGCAGATCCATGATAGGCTTGAACAGCGCTAGATTCATCCTGCCACTGCCCTCCGTGATGGCCGTAGCATTTGGGGGGGCTGTATATCCGGACAGATCAGGTATTTTAAAAATAGTGTTACAAGTAAAGAATGAAGAAAAAAAAGAAAGAAAGGGGGGAGAAAAGAGGAAGGATTCCTCTTCTCCATTTTGGGGAAAGATCAGTCAGGGTAGGGAGCAAGACATGGCAGGTTGCCTCCATCTAGCAGGGGTTTAGACTGATGTCAGTTGGCTGCAAAACCACACAGTATTTTTCTTATATCCTGAGTACGGTAACTTGAGCTGTCTAAAAGCCAGACACCCTGGTCTGACTTAGTCTTATAGGTTTTTTTCTATTGTCATTGGAGAGACACAGGCCTCACAGGCTCCTGACCTGCCTTAGGCACTTAGCTTAGTGGATCCTGGGTGTCTTCATTATTTAATGCTAGGTGAGATGAACCCCACCCTGACTGTTCAATGAACTATGTTGAAGCAGTTTGGTCAACGTCGCTTTAAATAGTGCGTTTTTTTTAAGAGTTCACCCAAAATGAGAGACACTGGATGTCAGCCAAGTCTTCCACCACTTAATGACACCCGAGCATTCCTAAACTAAGGAAGGATATGGTTTAGGGGGGAGTCAGTTTTTATTAAGTAGCAAGCATGCTTAATTGTATGGAGCCAAGTAGTAATGCATTTAAGGAATAGTCATACACAGAAACACTAGACAAACATCCATTCTTGCTACAGCAAAATCATTTTCTGAGCTCAGTGGGGATTTTGGCTTAATTGCTGGTACAGGATCAAATGCATGGAATACTTGCGATATGAAAATATATGAAAAAAAAGCAATTACCTGTGGTTCAGTACAGACTGAAGTCCCACTGCTAGGGCTGGTGCCTGAGTCAGCTGCCAGGGCCCCCTTACTGGCCTGGGTTATCCAGAGCATGGCTGGAGCTGGTGGAGGGGCAAAATTCTCCCAGAGATGCACGGTGCCAAAAGCCTCGGCAATGGCTGGTGTTGCGGAATAGGTACAGTAGCAATTTCATGCCAGTCTAGCTACCCTTGTACTCTGGGGCTGCTCTGCTTTGTCTGCTGGTGCAATAAAATGCTAATACTTTTTTGTAGACAAGTCCTGAGGCAGGTTTCCAGATGATACCTTACTCTTGAATGTATTTATCTTATTTATTCCATCAAGCCAGTTCAATAGCAAAACCTCATTTTATCAAGGACCCTGAACCAACATTAATTAAGCAAGTCCACCCTGAGAATGTGTTGTGTTATGCTGATTTTATAAGTGATCTAAGTGAGGAAAGGGGTTAAGAGAGTTCTGGCTTGCAGCCACAACACGCAGGAATGGGGGAGTGCTGGTTGTGAGGGTCTTCTCCCAGATAATGATGGTATCAAGAGTTTTATCACATGCTTCTTTCCATTTCTCTCTAAGGAGCAAGCTCCGATGAGGTCTCACCTGGCTGTCGTTTTATGCACAGCCAAGGTCACAACAAAGAGGAAAATATGAAAATCTAATCTTCTCTGCTAATGCAAAATAACTTCTTCACACAGAGTTCAGCCACTGAAATATAACAGGCTAAAGATTGCTTTCAAAGGCTTAATTCAATTTTGGCAAGCTTGCTGTGAACTCCTAGGGAACAACGCGGGCACCTCCCTGCCTTTCCTGAAAGGGATACATGGCAGAGCTCTCTGGGATGAGCGTTTTGATTTCAGATGCACTCTTACACACATCAGTCAGCTCAGCTGCATCCTTTAAATTCTAATCACCTGGGGATTTGGCCACCTTATAAACAATGCATGTTGCCACTTACCAGGCATTTACATATCAGAGAAGTCTAAGGAAAGTTCTTCCATGTGCTGTAAGCTTTCTCTTAGCAAGTAGGAGTATACACAAGGGCACATGTTTTTTCTAAATAGGATTTCTATTATAGATAAGATAGCATGTAATAACCCAGCTATGTTTTGCTCTAAACAGGTACTCTAAGGCTCTTTGGCCCTTTTTGTCCATGAGTGATCAAAAGCATTTGTTAATTTCCATTAACTTCTCTGCTTGCTGCCGTCAGTGGAGTTAGGCACCGAGGAGTGTCTGAAACCAGAGACCTGCCTCTTCAGCCACTCTGAAGATACTGTTCCAAACACCCCAGGTACAGCTCTTTGCAGCTTCCTCTGAAGCATGTGTCATTGCTAGTACAGAATGCTGGCTACTTCGTTTAAGTTTTTGTCCTATTTTCCACCCCACTGTATATACTGCTGGTACCAATGGAAGCTTGTCATTTTTTGGATACATAGGATCAGCATCAAGGCCTGCATTACTTCCTGGGAAGCCAGGGTGACAAGGCAGAAATGACTGTAAAGATAGAAAAGTGGTGGTATAAATTGATCAGTGTACTTCCTTACATTGGGAATGTAGTTGGGAATGCCTCCTGATGTTCCTGTTCAGGATCTCACCAGGTCATTTTATAGACAAATACCTTCCTTTATAGCTGCACTACTTTCAAGTACTCAGGATTGACAATTTTTCATACAAATTGTTAGTATCTGTACCAAGCAATAAAACATCTGTAAAAAGAAACATGTTTGATTTAATTGGAAGTATCTAATGGATGGGACTATCTAGAAAAAGGTCTTTTGCCAGGAAACAAACACTTATCTCCCTACAGCAAGCGCAGTTAACGGTTTGCTAATTCTTTATAAGAGGCATTAATCTTTTTGTGCTTGTTGCCCCAAACAACTGGAAGAAATTGTTTCTTTTTAATTACTCTGCAGCATCTTTACTACGTTATCCAGTTCAGCTTTAATAATAATAATACTTAGCACATACATAACATTTTACATCTTCATAGTGGCCTACAGCATTAATTAACGCATCCTAAAACATCCTGTACTTGACTTAAATAGGTATGCTACTGAAGGTAAATATCTATATCCTTTGCACCTTTTGTGGTGTAATTTAAGATTACACGAACATAACAGAAGTCACATTCCTGTTATATGTCTAGGACCAGACTCAGGCTCTAGGATTTCTCCCTATTCTGTTTACCTTCAACTGTTGTTTGATTTAACTTTCCCATCACGTATCCTGACGAGGAAAAGAGCTTTTCTGGGATAAAGTATATACAATGCTCTTTTAGGAAACTGTGAACTGGAGGCAGTTCTCCAGCCTGGGAAACGAGATAGAAAGTTATTTTTACTCTTAAATTCCTTCGGGGGAGAAAGGCACTCAATACAAGTGTGACGAGAGCCATACAAGTACATAGAGTGAGAGAGAGCAAGAGAAGGAAAGAAGTGATTAATGCAGCTCAGCTACGAAGGTGAACCTGAACCAGCAAAACTGACATTTTGACAGAAAGATTTCTTTCCAACTATGGTCACTTTCAAGTTAAAGGTACCAGAGGTGCTATTAACCCTGGTTTCAAACAACTCTGAAAATAGCCATCACCACCAGCTAGGAATGACTCCTCTTCCTAAAGCAAAATGACTAGATATAACCAATACCAATTGCTCTTCCCAAGCTGCCTGGTTTGCTGAAATCATTCCCAGGCTCCTCTCAGGTCTTGCTGGAAGTGGTCTGCCTGCAAGGAAGCCTGTCAGAAATCAGCTGAGTGGTGATGCCTCACTCACGCACCAAGTGGGAAGGATCTGGTTCTCCGTGAAAAATCATACAGGAGTCTCTGCACTGTGTCAGAGCCAGGACCCCAGGGTGCCGTACCCTCTCCCCTCCTGCTCTGCAGAGCTGCTAAGAACAAAGCTGCCAAGCCAGGCCCCTGCACAGCCCCAGACAGCAACACATACAGCATATGCAAGTACAGCCAGGGAAGGGTCATCTCTTCTTGACTCTTGATTTGACTCTGGAGCAGATGTGCTGACCACCACCAGCCCTCATGATGCAGACCAAACAACTCTGAAACTAATAGCAGAATAGTGGGCGTGAAGAGAGAGTTTCATAGCTGATTTTGCTTTTGGTTATTTATTTCTATACATTTCTAGACAGAAATGCCTAGAAAATTCAAGCAGCAAAGCCAGCTGTATTTCTAGGAAGGTGGTGTATTTTTGTGCTTTGGGTTTTTTTGCGGGGGTATCTGTGAGACCACAAATACAATTAGTAGATGTATCAAACTGAGCCTAAAAACCCATGAAACATTTTCCACAGTGTGGACATTTCTCCTTAGGAGCTCTTTGTGACTCACTGTTCCTTTCAAGCAGGTTAATGTGCCTCTAAATTTCACCTGACAGAAAATGTATCACAGTGTCAGCTGCATTAGGGAATGACGAACACAGCCCCAACGGTGGTGCGGTCGGACACCTCGAGGTTGCTCTCAGCAAGCACAGGAGGAGGAGGTAACCTGCCTCGGTTCCAACAAAATAAAAGGACATGGTCAGCTCGAGGACACACTAAGACAAATTCAGCCACTTGTAAAAGCGCTCATTAATCTCTCTAAAACGAGCCTCCCAGGTTCTTGGAGGGAGGGCATGTGGAGGTGGAATTTGCGTGACCTGCTTATAAGCAGAAAACCAACTTAGAAACAGTCTCTGGCTTCTGAACAACTTCTGCCATGTTGAAATCACCTTCCGCCAGCCCATCGCCCATGGCAGGCGCAGCCCGTGCAGTCGCAGGGAGCTTGTTGGCTCCCACGAGCGGCTGGGTGGTGCTGACACGGGCCACGCTCTGCGGCGCAGGGGCCCGCGTGCTGCAAAGATGCTCGTGTTGCTGTTGATCAGAGGAGCTCCTAACAGCCTTACCCTGCTTTTGGGACCCAGCCTTGCATCTGTCTGCGTCATGGATGTGCCAGTCTGCAAGGGAGTAGCTGGAGATATCCCAGTGTGTCTATAGACTGCTACTGCTGCAAAGTGAGAAGACCAATGCCTTTAGCTTTGGCCATACCAACTTCAGCTTTTGTATTGAAAAAGACAAGTTCACTCCCTGTATGTATCCTAACTGGAATTAGAATCATATGTACCCCATCCAAAAATTGTGTTTATCTTTCTAGAACTGGGATTTGCAAGCCACAAGATTTCTTGTTCTTGTACTTCAAGTTCTTGGCTGTTATGGCCAGGACAAGATACAGAATGATGCCATCTCCTGTACTGATGGTCTTGGGGGCATGCTACACCAGTGACTGAGGAGCTGGAGTCATGGGTCTGGAATGAACCTGGGTACAAAGAGGGGAATATTCCAGCTCTTGTCTTCTCTGGCTGCTCTGGGAGTTGTTACAGCACAATTTGTTTGAGCTAAGACTGATGCCGCTAGCTTCCACTGAGAGATTTCAGTTCCCCTGCAGAGCTTGATTTACTGTCCTTGTTTTTTAAAATCCTTTTTTTTTAAAAAAGCCTGAAGAGTGAAAAAAATATACTAAAGCAATTGCAATCAGCTCCCATTTGTCTATCTATATATCTTTATCTATTCACCGATGCCTTTTTTGCATAGATCTCAAAGAAATGGATGGTGGAGGCAGGGCAATGAGTGAATACCTCCAGCCAGATACTACGAAGCTTTAAAGGTAAAAAAAAATCATGTCTAAGCGAAATGGTTTTGGTCTAATGGCAAAGGTCTCAATCAAACAGAGCAGATAGTCTGGACAACCCATTTGCACTGTGCTTGTTCTTCATCCCTCCTGATGCAACACAGATGTCCAGCAGCTCAGCAGCACAAATCCCCACCTGTGGTGCACCTCTCCAGGTAAGCCACCATGGAAGCTACGGTGGGTAACCCACCAGCTTCAGTCAGATTTGTGGTGAGTCTATTCCAAGAGTAATCTGGAAAGTCTTTGAAATCTTTGGCTTTCTGGACTCCTTCAGAGTCCCTTCCTTCACACTATAAACAAAGACAAACACTGTAAAAAGATTTACTGGAACAATGGTATTCATCTGCTCCTACATCTCCACAAACCCACATTTGATAGGTTGAGATTAAGCAGATGGCCAGACAAGATAGCCAATGAATCAACAACCGTAGCTGTAGCGTAAATAAAACCAGTGTGTGAAGGCAGTTAATGAGAAACGGCCTCGTTTCTCAAAATCCCTGAAGTTCTCCCCAGAAGCCTGAGGGGTCTGTCTCTCTAGCTGCATTCCTCCTGACCCTACAACTGCCTTGGCACCCAGCCTTTTCTCTCCCCCAAACAATCAGACTGGCTTAAAAAATCACAAAACAAAACAAAAGGTTGCATACTTTTAAAACTCAGTTTGTTGTTGTTGTTTATTGTTTGGTTTATGGTTTTTTTTTCCTTCCCCTGTGACAATCAGAAATGTGTTTGTTGAAAATAATAATTAAAAAAAAAACCAAAAAAAAGCCCTAGACTGTTCAAGTAACCATTTGTTTCTACAGCTACAGCTATGCTCTCATTGAATTATCAGCTATCAGAAGAGTATGGATGAAAGATAAGGGCTGGCAACATTGAGATGTCACATTAAATCACAGCTGGCAGAGGAAGGCTGGACAGGGCGGCTGTGAGTGAGTCCTTCGAGGGGCCCCACCCTGGGGAGGGTCTGCTCGCCCTTCGGGGTGCTGTGTTACATGCTGGGGACCCCTGCCTCAGAAGCGAGGGGAAGGAGGTGCTGCAGCTTCTGTCGGACCCTGTGACCCAAACCCATTTCTCACCAATCTCAGCAAGGACACTGCAGGGCAAGAGGAGAAATCCTCTCTTCTTGCAGACTATGTGCGATGCCTTTCAGCGAAGCTGCCTTGGCCTCATCTCCCGCCTGCATGGTAAGAGTGAAACAGGTTTAGAGACATGCTCATCTGTCCAGAAAGGATAGGGAGGATGGAGCAGGCGAGCTTACTTATCTGTCACCCACAATGTTTTTGTCCTGTTGCCAGAGGACTACACTTCTTCTTATGCAGCATAACATGACAATAAACAAACATTTAAAGCTTTGAGGAAAAAGATAAATGCACTGGTGCCTGGAGCATGTTTTAGTCCACTGCTAGTGAGGCCCTAAGAAAAAGATGCCTATTTTTATACCTGTGCCTCAGGCAGGAGGCCAAGTCGCCGCTCGGAGGCAAGCACAGCACCAAGACCACTACCCTCCCATCTGCATGTGGCATACCCCACCCCACTTCCAACCACGGTGCTGCCTGCTATCTCTAACACCGGGTTTCTCCTCCTTGTGGTGGGGTAACTGTCTGTGTCTCCCGAGCATCACCCATCACAACCAGTTTAAAGTCCACAGTTGTGCGAGGCTTTCACTCTGCCCACTGAACAGGGTTAGGGGCTATGGAGGAGTCAAAGAGAAGCCACTTCACAGCATCTTTGGTGGCTGTTGACTTGAGTGGATTTAGGTTACCATCTATCATTGCCTCTAAGGCCCCTGGCTCACAATTTCTCTTTTCGTTGTTTCTCAGGACATCGGTTTAACCCTCATTGGCATCCCACTGCTCTCCACTCCATACACACTTTACCACAGAGCCCTGGAATGGAGTCTTCCATAGCAAGCTCTGCCTTCAGGCCACCGAAGTGTTAAACCTCTAATGTGCTCACAGACTGGCTGTGCCTTTCTATCCCTTAGGGCAAGTTTGTACTGAGGTCCAGAACCTACTCCCTTGGGCCACTCCAAAGGCCATTAAAGTTAGTGGATAGGCATGTTGTAGACAGTGGCAGGATCAGGTGGGCAACAGCTTCATAATTGAAAGGACTTAAAATATTCACAATCAATTTGTCAGAGGTGGCAACTCATTAGCAGGCAACTGATTTTTGAGATGCTGCCAGCCCAACCTTCAGATAGCATCCCTAATTCCCAGTGTGTCAGCAAGGACAAGGTGCATTTGGCACTCCTGAGACAAGTCTCAGGAGCATTGTAATGGCCAGCACCCAAAGGTGTTGCAAGTTTGGAGTTTGTGGAACTCAGAGGTTGAACCATTCCCAAAGCTTTGTCTCCAAAACATTGGTGGAATTGCTTTGCCACATATAAGTTGGATCCTTTTGTTGGAAGCCCTTGTGGTTACCCCTGCCGCTTTACTGAGCACATATGGTTACTATTTTTGAGAAACAGCGTCTCACTAAGTTCTTCCCCTAGTCTAAGAATAGGAGGTTTTCAGGGAAACGGCTTTATTGCAGAGTGGCCTTGATACAAAAATGTAGCCGTCCCTGCTCAAGACAGAGGGTTTCCAAGTTTGTTAAAAAATATATGCATTTGACAATTCTACTGTAACTTATTATGAGTGTGAAATAAAATAGGGGGATTTTTGTGGTTTGACTTGCTTTTCTGCACATATATATGGTAATTAAATGTAAAAAATGCCAATTAAAAACAAACTTTGGCAAGAGATTAGTCAAAATTTGTGCACTTGAATTTTTTAGGGGCTTGAGGGGGCATTCCTTTGACATTTGCTTTTAAAAAAAATGCCTTAAAATATGACACTTCAAAAGCAGCTGCTTTGTATGTTCACAAAGCGGTTTCCGTACGCAGAGTTCATGTCAGATCTACAAACGTGTATGTGCCCAAATGACTGTAACCATTGGTAACAGGTTAAATAATTATTTGCATAGTGCCTTCTTAAGACTAGTGGATCTCTGTTGGTGCTTAGTTTATGAGGAACAATTAAAGACACAATATGAACCTTACTGGTAATAAATGCCCCTATCCAGTGCAGTGTGTCAAGGAATGAACTACTGCTGACGCCATGAAAAAAGAACAAGCGTTCTTATACAGCTGTCAGGATTTTCTGGCCTTTCTTACCTATTTCTGTGAATGCGATTGGGTGTTGACCTGGTTGTGTAAATTTTCTGTATCTCACCTTCTTCGTTTTCAGAGTGGGGATAGTCGTCTCTCTAAGTGCTGTCCAATATAACAAAGGGAAATGCACCAGGAGCGCAGGAAAATCATTACGGGAAAGGGTTGTTCATTGTGATACATAAAAATTGCCTGATTAGCCAGCACTGTTGTGGAACGGCAAAGTGCTCAGACAGAATGAGAACTCACCAAGCTTTTTTCTTATTGCAAAATATTGTTTAAAATAAGCTGAAGGTTCAGCTGTGCTATCGCAGGAACGGGTTGTGCCCAGCCTGCCGTGCTTTGTTTCTGTCCTGTGAGCCTCTGCTCTCTCAGTAGGCAGCAGCCCCAGCTATGATCTATCCCTGCTCCTGCCAGAAGGTTCTTTCCAGAGACAGTCCCACACCTGCCTTGGGGACCACTCAGCTGCTGGGCCGTAACAGTTCCTCCTGATAGAAAAAACGCAGCTTCTGAGAGCAAAACCATCTGCTCTGAGAAAACCCCTGCAGGAAAGCCAGGCAAGCGTGAGGTCTCACGGGGACTGGGAGTGTTAGTGCAATATACAGTCATCACTCGAGACAATTAAGAAATCTGCTCACAGGAGAAGCGATGGTAAACACAGTGTTGTGTGCTACCCGGTGTTTATCATAGAAATTCTGAATTTAAAAGATAAATAAACACACAGCCGGTATAGCAGCAGTCAGGAAGCACGCACAGAGCTGTGACCGATCAGGACAGAGGTCTGGTTCCATCAGGGACACGGAGACCCACCTTGCCTGTGTCAATGCATTTACTCACTTGGGTGCCACGGTCCCTTTGCTAGCCTGCAGCTCCCTTCCCCTGCTCGGTAGCTTACCCGAATGTTGAGGTATTCTCAGTTCAGCTCCTTTTATCCCCAGCTTTCCCTCTCCTCTGAACCCAATAGCTGGGATATCTGCTTTCAAGTTTGCAGTGCTTTTGGGTGCCCTCCCTCTGCTTGCCCTGGGAGCTCGTGCCTCGCTGCCTCAGAGGGAAGGTGCAGGGTGAGCTGGGTCTCATTTCCAAAAACTGAGCAGGTAAGCAGCCAAGTCTTCACGCTGGTGACTGGGGGAATTTGTGACTGTGAAGGGGATTTGCCTCTTTCTGCTGGGCATGGGCAGAAGTATAACTTTATGTCCCTCTCCCAGCCCCAGATCTGCATGACCCAAATTTTTTAAGCATAATCACTCCAAGCCGGCCCCAAATTCTTGAGTCACACTTGTTGTGATGCTGTTTCTCCCAAGTTGGCAGAGGCTATGCCAGCACTGGGAGTTGGCAGGCTGGTGGATGTGTCCTCCACCCCAGCTTCTCCATCGTGTTTAGGACAAGCTGATGTCTGGTGGCACAGACACAGCCTCAGTGAACCAGCAAGAGCTTATTTTAAGAAAGGTTTTCATTTTTTTAAAGTTTTTAAGAAAAACTTATATCTTCCCGCCCAGCCCTGCCACCAAGGTGTTCCCAGTCTGGGCTGGTCTGCATTGGTGGTGAGGGAATTAACAAGATTGTTGTATTTTTTGGGGGGGAAAAAAGGCAAATAACTAGACATCTTCACTAGAATCATGTCTAGCAGTTTTATATCAAATATCAATATTGATATAAACATTAAATATCAAATATAGTTAACACAGTAGAATCTTCCAGTCACTAACTGCAGACCAGCGACCCCAGGCATCTCCAGAAATTAGGGTGAGAGGATGAGGACAGGGGGAGGAAGAAAGAAAAACATTCTTTGTAAAATAAGATTCAGACATTCCAGTAATTGAAAGAGGAACACAACCTGAAGAGCCAATCATGGACATCAACACCCAGATGAACACACTTATAAAGAAGATAATAAACAAATGAAGTTGTAATTGTTCCCCAGCATTTTTGGCACATGTCTTCATTGCGTTAAAGCCCAGAGGAGTAGATGGAGAATTTTTGTGGCAGTGCTTGTGAGGAATGTGTCACCGTGCCAGAGGGAGGATTTTTCCATTCAGTTCCCTGCCACTCTTGTGGTGAGCACCAAAGAGGCACATTTTTTCCTAAGCATGTTTTTGGTTTGTTGGTTTTGGTGATGGTAGTGCTGCAGGAGCAGTGTCTTTTCCAGGTGGTGTTCTGAAGGCTGCATCTCTCCTGACCGAACTATCAAAGGTCCCTCAGGAGAGAGCAATTGTCATAACCAACTGGAGGGAGCATCCATCTTGCCCAGGTCCCTGTATCCGGCAGTCCCCTCCGTGGGCTGCTTAGGAGGGATACAGCAGT
Organism: Ibycter americanus; assembly: GCA_035590275.1. NCBI lineage: Eukaryota > Metazoa > Chordata > Aves > Falconiformes > Falconidae > Ibycter > Ibycter americanus. The sequence continues at coordinate 81,680,677 of JAVJGI010000062.1, forward strand.
AATCCTGTGGAAGGCAATTACAAACTGCCCTGGTCCACTTTTCCTCTTCATCTTTCTTTGAAAATTGACGTGGAAGGAAGTTTCCCACCTCTTCAGAATTCCCTGTTTCTTTATAACATTTACTTTCATCTTTTGGCAAAGAATTTCACAGGTCATGAGCCCATTCTTTGGGAAAGTACTTTTGTTTTGCCTTTGTACTAGTTGGTTCATCACTCATGTGGGACCAGATGCTGAACTAGGAGAGAGCAGATTATAGCTTGTCCAAACTAAAACCTTCTTTTAAAACTCACCCTTTCAGGTCTTGTCAGCACCTCCAGGCATCACCAGAGCATATTGAAAAGCAATTTGTGACATCTGCGTTCAGCAATTTAAGTCTGGGTCTTGCCACAAACAGCTTAAAATGGAAGAGCATTAAAAGGTTAAAAGGACAAGGCTGCACAGAGCAAGTTCTCCCCAGGGATCCAATATTAGTTGGTCGCGTGGTCCTGGAGACAGAGGGAGGTTAAGGAACAATTGCAGATATACCACTGAGCGTGGCTGAGCAAGTCACTCTCCTGCTGTGATCCTAACTGGGCAAGAAAGAAGCTGAATCTTGAGAAAGACCAGCACTTCGTCTTAGCTGAGCATCTTCACCTTTCCTGAGCGGCTTAATTGTCTTCCTGGTAAATGAGCGCGTGGTGGGGACAGTGCAAGCGCATGGAGCGGGGACCTGACACAGAGCACAGAGCACCGAGCTCCATCCCAGCTCTGTGGAAATACACTACTGCTGTTCAGGATTTGGTCTCAAATAGCCATGCAGAAAATGAGAAGTGGGAGGCACAGCATCTGCACGGTGGTGGAGAGGAGCCCTCTCCCCTCTCCCCTTCCTTCTTTCTGCACCAGGCGTGCTTCCCTTGAGCCCCACACACAGCCCTTTTAGGTGCAGGGCTATGGCTACACCAGCTGCCCACCAGCCGTGTCCTCCTGAGTGACACATGCTGCATGGAGCTCAGCACTTCCCTCTGAGCATCCCCATCCTGGCCTACGTAGGTCCTCCATCCCATCTTTCCCAGCAACCCCAGCATCCACTAGATCTCTGACAATCGCCCATCTCAGCAGAGCTCCCTGCAGCAGAGCGGGCACAGGGGGAGGGCAGGGACCCCTTCCCGGGCGTGCTGTGCCTGCAGGGGGGAAGGAAGCGCTGCCCATAGCGGGACAGCGATGGGAAACTCCATGACTCTGATTCCCTGCACAGAGGGGCAAGGGAAATCAACACTGTCGGCTTTGTTCTTTTCCTCTTTCCTGTTGTACTGCCACTGCTGAGCAGTTTAAATAGTTTAAGTGGTTTTTAAAGTGGATTTTACAGACTAGGCAATGATCTTAATACACAACATTTAACAAAACTATGTCAGTTAAGATTCTGTTGCTATAATTCCAAACTGAAATGTTCTTCTACATTGTTTGAAATCAAATCCAGGTCTTTTCTCTGGCACACAGGAACTAGCAAAGCAGGAAAGAAAACAACTCTGTCTTAACAGTCCAAGCTAGAAAAAGCCCACTCAACAGTCATAACATAAAAGAAAGAAACATCATCAGTCAGAGGCAAAGAGGCTTGATTTTAAAAGCCTGTGCCATTTGTAATACAGGTAGATAACTGACTTAAATATATGAGTGTAAGTCATATTATTTCCACATCTGCAACTGAAAACAGTTTGATCCCTACTGTGTTACATGTAACTGTGTTAACATCTGCAGGTTACACATAAACACATCGCAACAAATAGAAAACAAGCCAAAGGATACCTGGCACAGGCCTGGAGTGTTCTTTCTGAGAGGTGAATTTTTATTCCCCCTGTAAAACCTGATGTCATGCCATGTATGCTAAGATCATCACGTGCTTACTAGCTGGTACAGTTGGGAGATAAAAATGAAGAGCACAGTGTAATATCAATAAAAGAAAAGTCCTTGTCCACCAACTGCCTGCAGAGACCGGCAAGAAGATCCCTGCACAAGAGCCAGCAAGGCGTTCAGCACTACTTCATATTTCTTCTCTTTCTAGATATAATTTGTTCCACATGCTGTTTACCCACTGATTCTTCCAAACCATGTCTTGGCTGGAAGACAAGTGATGACAGGTCATGGAAGAAGCAGAAGAATTTTGCAGCTTGTCTTGGCTGTACCAAATATGCCCTCATGCTTGGAAGAAATCAAACGCTCTGTGCCATTAACAAACTGTGGCAAGGCCAGTGAGTCTTTCCTCCCTGGCAAGGAGTGGAAAGATGCACCGGTGCTATAAACAACAGGGAGTCACGGGATGAGTTCAGTGCATTGACACTCACACTGGAGAAAACAAGGTATGGGCTGGCTTTCTGAGGGCAGATGCACCAGGTTACTTTACTCTGGGTGGGTTGTAGGGGACAGGGAGATATTGTTCTCCACGGCTGCTGTGTGTCACACATCTTCTTTTACTGCCTGCTTGGGAGCTGCCCTTGAAGCAACAACGGTGCCCTCATATTCCTCCAGTTTTCAAAATCCCCCACAAACTTCTCTAGCAAATTCCTTGTCCTACAAGCCACTGGGGTGTCATTTGCTAAAGGTACACTCTGGGAAGTAGCTTGCACAGCTGACAAGTATGCAAGGTTTACCTCTTTCATCGTGGAAATTTCATAATTGTGCTAGGTATCAAAGCTTCACTGTCAGTAACATCTAAGTAACACCACCATGAAAATGCATGTTATAGCTCATGCTGCACAAACCTAATCTTTAATACACAGACATGAGGAAAACTCCCTGTCTTGCAACCTGTGTTACTCTGGAACATGCAAAGGGAAGGAACCATACATCTCTGTCTCCACTGACTCCCCTGGGGAGTAGAAGAACTATGTGCTTCCTTGGTAATATCTTCTCTGCTTCTCCGGGCACCACTGAAGGAAAGCCCAAGATTTCACATGTTGGGGATTGGCGCAATTGAAATGAAAGGCTAAGAAAACAGGAGGAGAAACATGACAGCTGGAGGCTGTGTGGCTCCAGTGCCCGTGTCTCTGTCCCTGCGTGCACACATCTGGAAAGGGCAGTACAAGCAATGGGACTGAGCCTGAGCGTGGACTCAACGGCAGCTGAGTAAATGCGCACGGATTTGCGTCAGTGTGTTATTTTTGCTGTAGGACCCTGCTGAATTTATTTGACCTGGAAGCCACTGATCATCTCCCCAGCTGGGAACAGAACAGCAGAGCATGGTGTGATCTGTATAAGAATCTAAGCTACAATGGCCAAGAAAGAGAGAGAGAGAGAGGAATTTGTTGAGGTATATTTATGTGTCTGCGTCAAAAGATCAAGTCTACAAAATCACTGGATTGTTATATCAGTATGATATGTCTCTGTAGCTAAAGATAAATAGAGACAGAGATGAAAAAACGCCTGTTGTGCCATGCAGCCCATCTAATTCATCTCCATGACAATGTATATCTATTTTCTGCAATTTGTTTCCTAGTTTTTGGCTAGTTTTTTAATGTCCCAAGAAATGGAACTCCTCCACTTCCCATCAAAAGTTATTTCATAGACCACATTGTCTGGATTTGTGGGTTTTGATTTTTTTTTGGAAGTTCAGTCAAAATTTTAAACTTCCTAATTTCATCTCAGTGCTAATAGACACATCATTCTTCATCTCATGTAATGCCTGAATCTTTCAAAAATCTGCAGATAACCATCCTTTTACTTTACTTCTTTTAATTAGTCTTTTCAGTGACAGAATTGCTTTGCCCTGCCTGAATTCTACTAGTTTTTGCCTGGTAACACAACACAACAGTTCCTTAAATCCCAGCCATCAGCTATTCTGTGGGTTTGTTTCCGATGGCAAGTCAGTGTCTGTGATTGCCTCTTGGCTGACTAAAGAGTCTAGAATATCTTAGATTTCATTGCAGTTCATCAGGATCTACTTTTAGGGAAAACTAAAATAATCCAGCATTTCAAAGGTGTTAGAATCCAGCCATTTATTGATATGAATGTTCTACTCAGTTACACACCTTTGCCCAGCTATTTGACAAGCACATCTCCCTTCCTGACTCAAAAGCTGTACGTTGGAGGTTGTCCAAAGGAGTGAGCTAACTCAATGCCGTATGCCCACGTTACCTGAACTTAGCACAGCCTTAACTCCCAGTCTTCATCTTTCAATTTATTTCCCTGGTAGGACTTACCGGTGCACTGAAATCCAGATGCGGTCATCCAGAATTCAGTTGTGCCACTTGTAGGAATAATTCATAAAAAAATGTTTTTGGCCTAAAACCTGGTAAAATTCCTGCCTTCTTCAAGATTGTCTCCTTATCGGGTTGTGATCAGCAGTTTTGAGTCAGTGTATCAGTATTTCCTTGCACGTGCCAGCATCAAAAGGAAAGTACTTGCCCCTGTCTCCAAATAAGAGACATTTTCCATATGTGCACTCTCCACTCTGTCCTGCTTAATGACTATACATTAAGATATTATGCAGGAAAGGTTGCAACATTTTGTAGCATATGTCTGCGCAAGCGAGAAGCATGTCTCACACCTGCTTCTTGGCTTTGGGACATTATTCCTCATAACTCTCTTACAGTCTGGCTGGCTTGTGATGCTGCAGGCTTTGAATGGCAAGCTGGGGCAGCAAAGCAAGCCTTTCACTGCTTGGGGTGGCAAGCTACGTGAAAGCCAGCCGTCCCTTCCCCCATCTTGTGCTCATAGGGAAGGGGTGCTCTGCAAGGGGTAATAGCCAGCCCCCTTTGAAACAACACTGCCAAACCACTTCCAAAGGAGGCTTAGAATTATTCACATGGAAAACCACTTATGACTTACTTTCTCATTTGAAATTCAGAAAGCTGAAAGAGAGACTGTTTCCCTTTAAATAACATAAGCAGCACTGGAGCAGGATTACATCTGTCACAGATAAAAATGCTCTATTTATGCCTTATTGTAATCCATTCACTGGTTTATGGTCCTCACGTCCTTCAGGGAGTGTCGGAAACCCACACGGCGTTCCTGAGTGCTACATTTTGCATTTGGATCTCCGATTCTGTTGACAGATGTGTACAATCACACGCAGCAGTCAGACAACTCCCTCTTGACTCTGTATTGGAGGAATAGCGAGAGGGCAAATTATTTCAGCTGAGGTCAGCATTAACTTAAGCTCAAAATAACTCCCTCCAGATCCACCTGTTTCAGACAGAAGCATGTGAATAAGTGGTGGTCTTTGGTGAATTACAGCCACTTCCCAATTTCGCGCACCATTTTGGGGCTCTGCCATCACAGATGTAGACAACACACATGTAGTCAATTAAACAAGAAAGACTGCAATCAGCCTGATAAATGAAAAAAAACCCAACCACCAACCCCTCACTCTGCAAGAGTAATGTAATGGGTTAGTAAACACATAGTTCCTGTTTTATGTATAAGCATTGAATATGTAAATACAGGCATGCTTTGGGGAAAAGATTATAAATTTATTGAGAACAATCCATTAAAATAAGAGACTGATGATTGCATTCATGTTAAATTAAACAAAGGTTTCTGAGAAGACACCCTTTAAACAAGAGAGTTGCCAGTTTCCCTTAGTTCGAGTTGCTGAGAGTATTGCCTTCCTTCTTCCTTTTTTTTATATATCAGAACATAGCTTCTTCTTTCATTCCTTACAATGGACCACTCCTAATAAAGCTGAGGGATTTCAAGGAAATGCAGTGAATCACTGATCCTCATTCCTCATCGCCCTGTGGTCCCAGATCCACCTGTCCTCCAGGGCAGGGATTTCTTTTCTTTGACCATGTTCCACCCAACCTCAGGTCGAAGGGCTCCTGGCCTCACTGTACCCCACTGAAGATACTGGGGAACATCCAGAAACAGAATCCCGTTTTTGCCAGTCCCAGTTATCGATACTGGTGTGTACTGGCTGCTGTCTCCCAGGCCCTTTGCAACTGCTTCTCAGATAAAGTCACCTGGGGTTTAGGCAGAGGTTCTCAGAAGGGCTTGGGAAGCAAGAATGGGACTCTGCTCTTGAAACCATTATCGTTCTTGAAACAACCCTTAGTAGTGTAAATCTGTTTTCCTTCACATCCACTTAAGCTGAAGTTTAAACTCTCAAGAACTGGGAGATTTTCCCTGAGTAACCACAAAGCTTCTTATAGCTGGAGGCCAAAGCTGAGGGGAGGTACCATCATGTTAACCTCAGGCAGCTTTGATATTTTTGTTGGCTGTGTCCTCAGAAAATAATGGTATTAGCAGCTCTGACTTAAAATACAGAGAGCTGCGGCTCGCTCACAGCAGGTAAACAATCTGTGCAATTGGGCACAAATGCTGATAACAAGGCCTCCTTCCAATTAGGAAGCAACAAAACAAACTGCATCAGCAAAAATTCCTGCGAGGATATTCCTTAAGGCTTCTTTGTGCTCTTTATAAAACACAAATATTTTTACCGTGCGATACCCCCAAATTCATCAGCTGCACACAGGAATACTTAAGCACTGCTTCTTTGTGATCCTGAGCAGAAAAGCTTGCCTGGTGCTGTTGCAGCTGAACCCTGGGGTCAGAGCCAGAGGGACACATTTGCACGGGAGAGGCAAGGATGGACATGCACAGACAGAGAACTGCAGCCTCTCTGTGCAAGGGGAGTGCGCTAGGGCGAGCCGCAACCTCTGGGTAGACATTTTAATTTTCAGAAAGCTGCTTGAATGGAATGTACGTGAAAAACAGATGTGTTTTAAGAACAGCCACAACACATATCAAATGTGGGTGACATGTGGGTCTGAGACCGCATCATCAGAAACATCCTATCCTCAGTCCCGTTCTGTCTGAACATGGAGGGCTGGCATCTAACACTGCAGAGAGACAGGAGTGCTCCTAGAGATATGCAGAACACAGGCTTTGAAGGTTTTTTTTCATCAATGTCTACACAATTCCCTAGCACAGACAATTACATTGTTTGGCTGTCTCAGCCATTTATTACATTGTCAGAGCTGCTTGGCCCACATGTGAGCCTCCCTGGTGACTGTGCATCCTGTGGGTCTGCGATCTCCATCTTTCCCAAGGTCCAGCTCACAGTCATCGGCAGCACATTTGTGCCGTGCACGTGCAAAGCAATTGGGTTTCAACCTTGCACTGGAGTGGTGAGGAGGGAATGAAGGGAACCAAGGCTGAACCAAGACCATGAATTACTGGACTTATGATGAAACAGTCATTGACTGAATTTGAGGCTTATTCCTGACCTCTGGGAGGTCATCTATGAATGACATTGATGACTCTTAGAAGAATTACTGAGGAACAATTTCTTGAGGTAAGATGAGGTTCAAGGGATAAAATACACCATCAAACAAAGGTGAAAAAAGACCAAAAAGATGAGTTTATAAGACAACACATTACTTGATGTCAGCGTCGTTAACACTGGAAATACCTTTTTTTTTAAAATAATGTGCAAACATGGCCAATTTTCTCATATTGCCTGAAGTTTCCACCGCTCACCTGGATGCAAAGGGCACCACCAGAAGAAGAACAGATCTTTCTGGGGCCAGGGGCACCTGGAGGGGCTGGGTGGGAGCAGGAGAAGGGCCATGGTGCAGCGACCTGGGAAAATGATTTCCCACTCTCTTGGTGTGGTCGACCTAGAGACTCCCAGGCCAGAGGTTTAGTGATGGGCTAGGAAGAAGAAGTTTTTCTAGCCAGGGGTAGCAGTACTGCCTCTGGGAGACTGGAGTTCAGTGGCAGGGAATGGAGATTGCAAAGAGCAGTTTTTAACAGTCGGTTTGGCTGTGATCTTGACAGCCATTTCTATCAAACCAGGCTGAATCATCTCAAACACAGTTTTGTCTAGGCAAAAGACAGAAGATTTATAACAATCTCTTGGAACTGTTTTGCAAGTACTTTGTGAACGGCTCCTTTGATTTGCACATAACCTTCTTCAGTGGAGATACTGAGCATCATTCAAATGATGTAGCTGTCTGTGAACTGGGTAAATATGAGCTAATCTCCTTTTGGGTGGCAAAGGCCTTTACTGCAGCTCACAGTAGGAATGGTCCCTTCAGTTACAGTAACGATACGTGATTATGTTGAAAGTTGACAGCTCAGCATGCCTGTGTCTGTGCCAGAAGTCTGCATGGGATGTCTGGACAGTAGCCCAGGTGGGGGAAGGACAACTATGGTTGGTTTGACTAAGAGACCCAGCCAAGTCCCCAGAATTAGTTGCAACCCAGATGGCACAGTAAGGTAGTTCAGGATCAATACTTGTGTTTAGATATGGGTATCAGGCTTAAACACCTCTGCCGTGTCCGAATGACTGTCTCACAGTATTAAAGAGGGCTGGACTGAGTGGGGGCTGTTCTGTATCAGCAAGATCTGCCCTTATGCAAACTGTGCGGCCATGTTTTTTCCTCTAGAGTAATTAGCAGGTTCATAACCTTTAGCAGTGAAGCAGCGAGCAAAAAGGGAGTTCACGTGTATTTTCTGCAGGGAGTTTGCCCTCCTGAAGGAAGACCCACTGGTAAGTGTGGTGCCCTTAGATGTTCAAGATTTTTCAGGGTTGAGGCTAAAGTTCCTTTTAAACTTGGGGCTTTTCACCATGATCACCTGAGAATCCACCCTATGCATATTCTGGACCTTCAGTGGTTGAAGCCTGGGTTTTCCCATGTACGGACAGAATATAGCACTGGGAAAGAGTTGCAGCTTATCTCAAGGCCAGTATCTATAGGGTGCAGTGGTAACATAGAGGCCTTCAGAGATGTTACACAACAAGGAAGATTTATTTGAATGGTTCGCCTCCTGAGCAGTTCTTAAAGCTAATGAAAAAATAATAATGTGAAAACAGAAAAAGAAATAGGTGATATAGAGTGGTGGAAGTCTGAAAAGAAGTGTTATGTTAAAGGGTAGACGGAAGGCAGTCAGATGTGTGTCTGAGGTGTGAGGTGTGACTGCTGAAAACCCCATAGCCTTCACAAGTCTTATGAAAGTGGGCTGTTGTAAAAAGTGAAATACTAGAGACATTTCTAAGGGCACAAACCAAGTCAAGGGCAAAGTTAAGAAAAAAACTCCACGTTGTCTGATCTTCACCAAAGCGGCAGGGAACAAGACTAATCCCTGGATGGAAGGCTCCAAGACAGTAACAGCACATGGAAGGATGAGGAAACAAAAGGGTACACGTCCAGAGCCTACAGCAAGAAGTGTTAGCCTGCTGCAAGAAAGGAAAGAATCAAAATCTATAAAAGACTTTATTGACTAGGATGAAACAGATTCACCATCAGGAGTTAATAATAAAGGATTGTTGCAAACACATTTCATACTGTCGAGGGTCTCCACAATTTCCTTTGATTAAAAAGAGACTTTTGGCGGAGCAGTTCAGAATATTTCTGTTGAAAAATACTCAGTCATAAAAATATTCTTCTTACAAAAGCATTTAGATTTGTGTGTGTGTGTATGCATATGCATGCCTGTGCATTTCTGGACTGACATGGATGAAATTCTTCAGGAAACAAATCATAGATTTTGAACTGATCTACTTTTCAACACTAGTGCTCATTTTACAGGCTTTTATTGCTTTTCAAGGATTCCTCTTGTACAAGCAGATTAACTGTAACAGTTCAGCACTTTTACAGGGATGTCCTCATATGCTATAAGGATTATGTCCTACTGAAGGTTTTTTGTGATTCTTTTTTGCGTTTATTGAGAATATTAAAAGAAAATCATAAAAGAGTTAAAAACTGACTGCTTTGATTTTCACACAGATCTTTGTGCCTGGAAGCTGCTAGAGAATCGTTTGTTATGAAGGAAAAGAGGAAGCACCTTGTGTATTGCCCTTGGAAATTTCCACTGATACATACACAGCTATTTCTGATCGCACACGCTGCAGCCATGCAGTGGAAACATGAGTCCTCTCTTTCTTTTTCACCACAATAATGGCAAATGGATGACATGACTGAAATATATCAGTGAGAGTCTTGCTGTAACTGTGGTAGTACAAGGACACAGGTAAGCCAAGGCGTTTGTTTAGAGCTGCCTTCACAAATAAGCACCCCTGTTTTGTGCTCATATCTTCCCCTGAGTTTTTTCTGAAAGCCACCCTGCCACAGTGAAGGGGCATTTAGGAGCTGTGGGAGCTGGGTACCTCACTATTCTCGCTAACTCTGAGACCTTTCCCCCCAGGCTGTCTTTTATTAGACTAAGTGGCATGGCTGGAAAAGATTAGACAAGGTTTCTAGCATATAACACCTTTTCTAGGTCTGAAACATAGCAGCTGAATTCAGAACTAAAAGCAAACCTAAACCAGTTGCTCAGAATTTGGTCCCTCCATGTACTTTGCTCCCTTACCATAACATTGCTTTCAGTCTTTTCCTCTAGCTGAAGTCAGCTGATACGATACTGAAGCCTGAAATATTTGCCTGAAAGAGTCTGTTCAAGGGCAGCATCTGGAAGAGGATGGGAGCAATAAGCAGGCCAAATTCACTGCTCTGGGAAGCGGGCAAAATTTAATTGGTGCCGACAGAGAGCTCAGCTATGGGCACAACACTGACAAGGAGTGAGGAAACAACTAAGTGTATAAGTACTTACGAACTAAGTGTATAAGTACTTAGGCAGGCATTATACATCATTCACTCTATTTATATATGTTTTCAAAGGGACATGCTGCAACAAATAAAATGATGCTACAGTGTCTGTTACTGCGGGGCTTTTTTTCTCAGGATGCTTCCCTTGATTAACAACAGGGCCGGGATGGCTCAGCAACCCACTGCTCTGCTTCTGTAAAAGCAAACCCCCAGACCCTCCCAGAATCTTCAAGCCTTCCTCTTTCTTAATGGGTTCCTGGCCTTTTAGATTTCCCCACACTTCCCCAATTAAAATGTTCCAGCCCTGGACGTGGGAAGCCATACACAGCTGCACACCCGGCTTTCCAGCCTGCCGCCGTGACGGCGGGAGCTGCTGGCCAAAACCTTGGAAACAGATTTTTAATTTAGATTTTTTGCCAAGCTGTGGCCTATTTTAAGCCTTTAAAACCACCCTGGATCTCATGCAGAACTCTGTTGCCTTGAAGTAAACTGGTGACAGCAGCATGATGTAGCTTCTCAGAGGCAGCTCCGGGTAAAAGACAGGGAGAGGGGATCAGGATCCTGCCCGTTGTTTTACTGTTTGCACAGAGGATAGAGTAGCTTCAATTTTTGTTCCAGGCTCTCAGCAGCAGAGGCAGACCCTCTGCTGTTTTGTCAGTTTAATGGGAATTTAATGTATCTTTTTCTTCTCCTCAGATGTGTTAACAGATACACAAATCTGCAGCTTTGTAGCCAGATCCCTGAATGAATGTTCGAAGAAGATAAGGGCGCAAAGAGCTTTCCCTTGCCCTCTCCAGAACGTGTTACAGGCTGTCCCAGCCTCCAGGGTGTCCCTGCTACCTACCCCGCTGCCCTGCAGGACCTCATGGCCGGGCTGGGGAAGGAGGACCCAGGGGCCAGCAGTGCCACTTCACCAGCTTAGTCCTGGCAAAGGGGCAGGCTCCATTTTCCAGAGGTCTGGGAGCAGTCCTGTTGTAGGGCATCATGGCACTGTTATCAGCTCTTTCCCAGCAATCCATGGCATTTTGCACAAAGTAAGGTCCCCCTAGCCCAGTGCTCTGCATCTGGCAGCATAAGAGGAGGCAGCAGGCAGGGGAACAACATGAGCCTGGCCATCTCTGGTCATGACAAGCATTTCCCGGTTAGCAATATATTTGGTTGGGAAACGAGAAGGTTTTTGTGAAATCAGAGAAGTGAAATTCTGTGGGGAACTTGTAAAAATAGGAAGGCCAAAGACTGAGCTGCTCTGAAATGTGGTTTAGGAGGTGACTAAGCTTACATGGTGTAGTGACCTGTGAGGAGGGGACCCGGGTAGCTGGGCTGCAGCAGCCCTTGGCCCCTCCATGCCTGGGTGAGCCAGCCTCTCCAGGGCAGGTGGTACAGCCGTCCCATCCTTCACCAGGGACGAGGATAGGCCAGGTCACACTGCCATGGCGTAACAGGGCTCTTTGGACAAAAGCAGTCTCTTCACAGGAGGAAAAGTTCTTTGTCCCATCTTTTACACAGGGCAATCGCAGACATCAGACATTGACTTCCCTCTGTTGCCAGTGAGTGGGGTTAGAGTTTAGATCAGAGACCTAAGGAAGATGGTCTGAACATGAACTCTGCTCCTTTTCTTACCAGTGCAAGCTTTAGGGATGACATTTGCCTCAGCTCAAACAAGTTCTTGGTACTCAGTTGCTGTGTGAGTTAGTTCCCTGCAAATGGAAATCTTACAAGAAAGATGGTCCCCAGCTGGAGAGACAGGGAACTGCTGAGGGGGCTCCAGCGGAGGGCTGTGAAGATGATCAGGGGACTGGAGCATCTCCCTTACGAGGAAAGACTGAGGCAGCTGGGCCTGTTTAGCCTGGAGAAGAGAAGGCTGATGGGTGATCTTACCAATGTCTACAAATACCTCAAGGGAAAGTGTCAAGAGAATGGGGCCAGGCTCTTTTTAGCAGTGCTCAGAACGAGGAGCAACAGGCACAAACTGCAACACAAGAAGTTCCTTCTGAATATTGAGGAAGAACTTCTTTACTTCGATGGTGACAGAGCGCTGGCACAGTGTAGAGGGTTAATCAACATTGATAATATACAGCTGTGGGCTTGCTTCTGGGGTGGTGGGTTGGCTGATGTGGATAATGTACAGCTGTGGCTTGTTCGGGTTAAGTAGCTAAACAGCACTGAGGAGCCCAGAAGAGGGGGAGCACTGATGGAAGAGGAGCACTGGGTGGAGAGAGGAGACTGGATGAAGAAGAGCCCAGGGATGTAGGAGAGATGAGGTGAGAAGCTCATAGAAGAAGGGGGCCTTGGTGAGGAGAGGCTGGCTGGAGGAGAAGCCAGGAACGCGCACGCAGCAGAGGCAAGAAGCAGGGTGGACTGGCCTGAAGAGGATGAAGAAACAGCGTAGACAGTAGATGAACTTTTGGAACCTTGTGTGGAAAAGCCTTGTTGCAGCTTAATAATTTTGTAGTGCTGCAGCAGCACAGGCTGCCCAGAGAAGCTGTGGAGTCTCCTTCTCTGGAGACATTCAGAACCTGCCTGGATGCAACTCTCTGCCAGCCTGCTCTAGGAGAACCTGCTTTAGCAGCGGGTTGGACTAGATGATCTCCAGAGGTCACTTCCAACCCTGATGACTGTGATTCTGCGGTTCTGTGACTGTGTTGAAGGCCTGAGACAGATATGAAGCATCACTCCCTTGCTCTGGGTGGCACCACTAGTGGAGCTCATTTATGCAGCAAATATACAGTCTGCAGTTGGGCTGAGGTCTTTGGTGCCAGGCAGATTAAAATGCATTCAGCATTGTTCATTTTCAGTTACTATTCCTCTCCCTTGCTGTTAAAAAGGCAGCATAGATCTAGAGTTCAAATATGAAGGTGCCTGATGACTAATACATAGCACTGGCCTGCAGGCTGGGTTATTCTCTGCTGTCAGGCAGGGCTCTGGAGGCTGAGGCATTGCTATACTCAGTGGCATGCTTTTCTCTGTGCACAATGATAAAATGAAGATCGTGAATGAATTTGCTGCGGCAGTTCTATAAATCCCTCCTCAAACCTAACACTTACTAAGATTGTGTTCTTCTCAGTTGGACTTTCTTACAGTTGTGTCTTGGCGTTAGTGTATTATGTTACCCATCACTACAGGGAAAATGACAACAGCCAATTTATGCATGCTGGAATGAGATAGGCTAGTTATAAGGTGTCCACTGTGGTTCAGCATTTGCTGAAGTGTTAACACATTTCTTTTCAGCTGACAATGCTTGCTGTAACTGGAAGTCTAATTGGAGTAAGAGACTTGCACAAATCTGCTGTCCTATAAAATCTGATTTTGAAATCAATGTGCAGTGCAGTCAGCTCCACTGATGCTCTGATTTCTTTTTTCATCAGTGTTTTTCTTTTAAATAGTGCGCTGTTTTATGTGTAATCAAAATTTATACAGAAAAAAAATCCAGGGGATGTGAATGACATGATACAGCTGCACAGCAGCCTGGAAAGCTCTGCAGATCTAGGCAAGTAAAGCAGACATCTCATGATCTCCTGACCTAGCAACTCTCCCAGTAATGAAGAAAAGTGTAATAAAAGCTTTTGAAAGGAGTCAAGACTTGTGTGCTGCGGGCAGCTTTGGTTAGGATGAGACTGTAACACAAATTTTCATGCAACTTCTCACCAGACCATAGCACTGCCTGACCATGCAGGGTAAGATTTCTGCTCAGTGACAGCCACTTGCCCACTCCACCCCTGTGGGGTGGCCTGTGGCCTTTCTCCTGTGGAGCTGCTTCTGGTCTGATTTGGGATTTGGCTGCAGGAGTGAAAAGGATGGGGCCTCAGGGTGGACTTTGGGAAAGGGACAGAAGGTGATTGAAATGGACAGAAACTAGAAGCTGATAGCCAAGGGGAAGGAAGCAGAAAGGCAGTGTTGCAGGTTTGGAAGTCAGAGGTGAAGTCATCAAGGGACGTACAACACCAACTGACAGCTAGCAACAAATGCGGAAGCCCAAACAATATGGTTATTTTTAGCCAATAATTTTCAATGAAAATAGATATGGCATCCTTCCAAAAGGACAGCTATAATCAGGGAGGAAGTCATTTCACAAACAAACATAAACAGAGTTCAGCTCTTCAGGCTAGGAGAAGTGAGGAACATGGTCCCTTTCAACCTTGAGATAACCTTGGGATAAGGTCCAGACTGGGAGGGAAACAGCAGAAGTCAAGTGACTTGGCACTGGCCATCGCCAAGGGAATGTGGTATGTCAGACTCATTTCTAAAAATCCTGTCTCTGTCTGTCTCAATTATCAATGACTGAAGCACAGGCAGCTCTTGTGCAGATTGCACAGGATAGGGAATGGGCACACAGTGGCTTCCCAAACCTGTTCTTTGGTCTTGCCAAGGTCTGTCCCCGCCAGTAAGGACCGCTTTTTCCTCCTTTCCTCCAAGGCATAAATCTCTTCAGAAAGAGATGGGAAATAGGCCAGTTTGGTCTTAATCTTTTTTCTTCTGCCTCCACCTTACGATCCAGGCTTCAGGAAGGGATGTAGCCCCAGTCTCCATCATACAGCCACAGCCAGGTTATGTGGCAGACAGTACAGACACTGCACAGACACTGGCCAGTAGCGGTAGGGGGTTAAACTCCTACAGCACCCCAAAATATATATATATATATATATATATGGTCTTTAATTAAACAGTCATTTGCCTTTTGATCTTCATTTAGTGCATCGGTTGGGTGATAAAGGATCGTTTCAAAAGTTTACCGACACAAAACTGTAAATGTAGCCTCTCTGAAACAGCAGTTACTTCCTTCTTGTGTGCAAGTTAGCTGCCAGTTTGCAGGGGCAAGAGCACTTGTATAAGGATGTTAAGTTATAAACTCAAAAGAATATTTACTGTGGAGTTACAGGACTGATCAGCTTTGCCACTTTGCATTCAGCAGTTCAAAAATCAAATGAAACACTGTTTGCTTGCTTTCTGGTTTCTGAGGAATACGGTTTCAGAAATAAAACTATAAAAATGTATTGCATCTGCAAAATAACTCATAGTAAATAATATCTATTCATACTTTATGTAAATTCATGCCCTAGATATGCAAACATTAGTTCAGAAACTTGTTAGCGGGAGCTGCAATAGACAAATATACTGGCTGTTGGCAGGAAAAGTACTTCCATTATTCATTTGTCACTGGTACCCAGGACTGTGATGCTATTCAAGGTAATGTAGTGTCTCAAAATAAATCTTTTATCACTACTCACTTCAGCAGCTGGAGCTGGTGATGTATACAAGCACATACAGATACAAGGCCAAAAGGCAGACATCTCTTGCTGGAACTGCTCTGTTGCAGCACAGTTTTATTTAAATGCTATGCACTGTTCTTTTGAAGGGTTTTATCAAGCTAATGGTCAGATGTGTCTGCTGATTTACACACTGCTGATGTGTACAGTGCCTTATGTGCACAACATCTAATAAGGCACCTTGTGCAGAAAAGCAGTAACGGTGAGTGACTGACAGACTGGAAAAGGTGAAGGGATTTTGTGCTTCCCTGTAGTCTGGACCACAAGAGTTATAACAAGACCCAGAACAGAGAAGCAGCAAAATAATTAAAAATAAATAAATAAATAAATAAATCTTTCTTCTGTAGACTGGACTGGTGCTAAGGTAAGCAAAAACTCCTTTTGTCCCTGAAGAAATGAAACAGTCTATGTTGTTTATAATCTTGATCTCAACTCAAGTCAATCTTGTTTGAATCAATTCAGGTTTCTCATCAATCTAGATGCTAGAATAGACTTGAAAATTGACAAAAAGAAGAACAAAACTTTTCTGCTGAAGTTTTGCATAACAACAACACAGGAAACATAAACACACAATCACATTTAACTACAATTCCATGTAGCAAAAAACTGAATGGCAGCTTTGCTTCTGCTCAAGAGAGTATTTCAGTTTAAAACTTAGTATTCAGGGTCTGTCCTTCTGTCTGAAACATGGTGGAGGGGAATTGGTGTGTGGTATCTGAAACATAGCAAGGAAGACTATTTTATGGTGTAGAAACTCAAAGAGATAGGAGGAGCAAGGCAGAGAAAGATGATTCCCACAGAGATTGGTTCACTTTATTTTTTCTAATTAAGTGGTGCTGAAGGTACCAGTCTAAAACACTAAAATGGGAAGTACTAAATACTTGCTAAAAAATTTTAGTGGAGATTTCACACAATTATGGAAAGTGAAGAGGGCATTTCTTGTAAGCTTTGGGTCTAGTTCATAACACTGCACAGACTTTCAAATGCAGTAGCATTCCTTTGCTGTCCCCTCCTCCAAACCAAAAGTGAGTGAAAAAATAGTAGTAAAGAGAACAAAGGAAGACCTTGGGAGAAAGAAAAATAATCTGTTTTTGAAAAGGAAAAGGACAACATTTGCGCAGCGTGGGGTGCACAGAAAGAGCTGCTGCTCCCATAGTCATCATGGAACAGGAGGACCCGCCAAAGAAGTAGAGCTTGGCTCCAGTACATTCACTTAGGAGCTGGTGGTTGCAGGAGATGGGACTGTGCTTTGAAGAGGTGAAAGCAAGGCTGGCTTCAGCGGAGCCAGCAGCAAGCACGGGTGGATGCATAGGCAGGCCCAGGCGCTCCAGTGAAACGTAGGGTACTGTGCAAATAGCGTTAAGGTGGGGCATGAGCAGGACCACAGTGGCAAAGCACCTATAGTACTGAACATCTAGAAAAGGGGTGTAGGGACAGCTAAACTTAGCTGTGTGGTGCTACTCATTGCTACTGGGATTGCATCCAGTGTATAGCAGACCATTGCCCTGGCACCAGAATCCCACATACCCCAGTGGCTCACAGCAGGACTGCTGCCCTAGAGGAACACTAGGCCTTGCAGGGACTCTCCAGGGGCTTTTGCCTGCTTCCTTGCAGTTCCCCAAAGTACTGCCAGGCATGGCTGGTGCTGGGCCACAGCTCTGCCTGTTCCTTCCCAATGCCACCAGCTTGCACCAGTGTCTGTGTGCATCACAGTGAGGCTGCAGCCCAACAACTGCTCCCCATGAGCTCTCAAGGGTCTCCAGGATGGTGACCAGAGAGAGGCATAATGGCCCAGACCACCATCTGCAAAATCAAATTCCTTCTGCGAGCCCTGTGTCTTGCAGGCCAGCCTGGTGGCTGCCTCCCCTCCGCCACCAGCACCCGTGTCAGCGGCTGTTCTCATATGGATGGACTGAGCGAGATAGCTTTAACAGCACCCCTCCTCTCCTGCTTCTGCCTGGCCAGGCCTGGTTTTATACAGGAGGGACAGAAAATGGCATTTAGATGCGCACATGAGGTGGCTGGGAGCTAGGATATGCAGTGTAGCATGCTTGAAATAATTGCATATGTGGTTCTTGGAAACTCACTCCTCTAGGGTTTGATTAACAAGAAGTTCCTTGCTTCTCAAAAAGCTGATGAGGGAAGTTGGCAGAGATAGTGCAGCTTTAATCCAGACAGGGGAAATACTGTCTTTTAAATTTATTTCACAGTTCCCATCATTTGCTGCAAAGACAGAAGCAACAGTTAGAGTCCATTTAGTAACAGTAAACCCCTTGTTTTTCTTGCCCAGTATTTCTTTCAATATATAGATGTTTATTCTTCAAAAGCCTTTGAACGCTATCCAGGTCTCCATGTCAGTTGAAATCACTGTATTTATTGATCTTCTACATTTTAATCCACTGTTCACTAGAGTATGTAGACACCACGATTCAATAACCTAAGGAAGAATCTGTGTCATGGGATAAATTTCTGGTCCATCTTCTGACGAGTAAAACAAGATTGCCCACTTTGACTAGCGAGTTGGTCCTGCCTGTTTTGCTGCATGCCTGTATGAGCTGAAGACACCTGCTTTTCATGCAGTGTGGCCACTTCTTCTGAAGGTGCACCCCAATGGTCTTGCTCCACCTCTGGTGACTGGTCCATAAGCAAAAGCTAAGGCAGCTGCTTCAGTTTTGACCGGCACTGCAAAGTCTTTTCACACAGGCAGTAGAAACACTGTCTGTGCAGTGGGATGAACAACATTTTTTTGTTGTTTAGATTGCAGACACTATCAACATGAGTCAGATGAGATTTGGAATAGGAGAATTCCTGATTTTCAGCATTAGGATTCTAAAATGGGATGTCAAATTCCTGTGGGGCAATACATTCCCAATAAACAGTACAACATTGTTAGGAGCTTAACTTTCACTGGTCTAGTGCTGGTTGGTTGTTGTGGACGTGGAACGAGCTGAAAGGATGGTTACAGAAAACCAGAAGCAAACAAACAAATTTACATGCAAGCGGGAAACCTCTTAAACCAGACGGTGCAGCAACGAGAGATCCCACACCGAGGTTTTAAGGTGTTTGCTAACATCTGTACAAACAAATGAACAAAATTACTCATCAGGGAGATGCACTGCACTTCTTCAAAGCTGATGCATCATGTAGGCTTGGGTCATCTCTGCAGTGGGAGTTCCCCTGGAACAGGAGCAGGCTTGAGCACTTGCCTCTGTGCCTCATGGCAATGACAGCAGCTAACAAAGTCAGGCAGGGCCTGTCAGCTGAATAATTAATTCTTCTTTTCTCCTGACCTACAGAAAAGTGCTGGCATGGAGGTGGAACTGATCTCTTCTGCTGAGGGGAGAGGGGATCCAGCTGTGGGTTCAGATGGCGGCTAAGACACCAGGCAGACTAGTGGGACTCTACTTCTGAGACTGCCTCTTTCTCCCTCCACGTAGGCTGGATGATTACCCAGGTTTTGTTTTCTTTCCTCTCCTGCACTGTCTTTCCTTCTTCTTTCTATCCCGTGCCCCCCTTACCTCACTGCTTGCCTCCTCTTCAGCCTCCCCCACAGTAAGAAGTTTTGCCAATAGAAACTATATTACACATGAGGTGGCTGTGGGCCAGTAACACTCAAGGCATGTTTTGACTGAGCACCACCACCTTCCTCAATGGCACAAGCCCTCACACTTCCTCTGGGTAGTGACACAAAGCCAGTGAGGGCACAGCTTTTCTTCTACCCCTGTGGTGCATTTGAGTGTCTGCTCTGGCCTTGGCTGTGAGCTTCAGTGGGCAAGGTTGAGCTAACTGAAACTCAGACTACCTCCCCATGTCTCTCTTTTGGAAGCACTTTTGCCACTGCTTGTCCACAGAGGTGAGTAACCGGGTGGTGGCATCCCAACAGGAGGAGCATGCTTGGAAACCTCATGCTTCTGCTGGGCTGGCACAGAGGTGCTGAGAGTCCCCAGCCTCTGGGAAGAGTTGTGCAGACCCATTGCCCTTGAATGGGAGGAACGGAAAGGCTTCAGAAGAGCAGCAGAGGCTATGAAACACCAGGAATATAAAGTGTTTCTGGGCCTGGTCAATACCAGCTCTACCAAAGAGCCACTCTTCAGAAGAAAAGTCAGGAGATGCCAAGTGATGTGTCCAGCAAACAAGAGCTTTACATCTTTCCAAGCAGGGATCCCACCATCTCCCAGTAGTCACAACAAGGAAACAGGAGGAAAACTCCACTACTGCTGCTAGCTTTTGTTTGCTCTGCCTGACAAAGATGTTTCAGCCTCAAGGTCCTTCAAATGCAGAGCAAAGGGAAAGTATGTGCAGGTTTTTTGGGCTGGCATTTCTGCCACTGTTCAGTCTTCACTGGCCGGTGTCCACCTCTGTGGGTCCTGTTTCTGTTAATACCCAAGCCATACAGCGATCTAGGAATCTCACGTCTCCTGTGGCACTTTCTTCTTTTGGTGGTGATGGGCTGTGGTAGCCATGCGTCAGCCTTCCTGCCGTGCAGGTCCTTGTTCTGGCTGCCCCTTATTTAATTTTTTGACACTCTTGCCTCATTCACCTGCTTCATGGAAGTGGGGGTAGCCTTCTGCAGCACTTTTCCTGCAGATCCTGACCTTAGTATGGCCTCTGTTTCAACTGCATAGCAAAACCTGGCTAAAGTACTCACAGATCCCTTTGTGCTATTTCTGCAAACTTAAAAAGTGCCTTATGTTTTCTTAGCAAAAAGCAGATTTTTTCACAGAAAAAAACTGAGGACAGAAAAAAACTGAGGAAAAAGAAAAGGAGCTGAAAGCAGATAAGCAGAGACAAAGCAGTTCTGTAAGCTTACTGGAAGTTTGGTATCAAAAGATACAAAACTCTTCAAGCAGAAGATACAGATGTTGTAAACAGCTGGACACAGTAGCACCTGCACAGGTACCTACTGCTCAGTTTCAGCTGCTACTGCCCGTGAGGGTGTATGCATGCTACTTGGGTCCTGCACGTGGGTCACAACAACCCCACACAACCCTACAGGCTGGGGGAAGAGGGGCTGGGGAGCTGCCTGGCAGGAAAGGACCTGGAGGTGTTGGTTGACGGCCAGCTGAACATGAGCCAGCAGTGTGCCCAGGTGGCCAAGAAGGCCAAGAGCACCCTGGCTTGTACCAGACACAGTGTGGCCAGCAGGACTAGGGCAGTGATCGTCCCCCTGTGCTCGGCACTGGTGAGGTCCCACCTCAAATACTGTATTCAGTTTTGAGCCCTTCACTACAAGAGGGACATAAAGGTGCTGGAGCTTGTCCAGAGCCGGGCAGGGGGCTGGGGAAGGGGCTGGAGCACAAGCCTGGTGAGGGGCAGCTGAGGGAGCTGGGGGTGTTTGGCCTGGAGAGGAGGAGGCTCAGGGGGGACCTGATCGCTCTCCGCAGCCACCTGA
>JAVJGI010000062.1:81702076-81722513 GCA_035590275.1 Ibycter americanus
TGGTTTAGCGGTGGACTTGGCAGTGCTAGGTTAATGGTTGGACTTGATGATCTTAAATGTCTTTTCCAACCTAAACAATTCTATGATTCTATCCTCTGCCCACGCCGCACCTTCTGCTAACGGGTTTTGCCTCTTTCCTGGTGTCCTTTGCTTTTTCTGGTGATTCCAGTGAACATAATCATGCCCTCTGACCACCCCAATATGCATCACCATGTACAGTATCCTGAAGAACTTTCACATGCATACACTATTTCTGTAGCTAGACCTGCATAATAATATGAACCTAATGTTTGATGGCCTCAGAAAGTTAGAAGCCATCAGGTTCAAATAACTGCCACATGTTTGTGAGCCTAAAGGCTACTGACCTTTTGCTACAGCATCCATTCCTGTTCCTTTGTTGCCCCGTCTTCAGACCGGCATCCTTTGTTCATGTTTATAACATTCAAGTGGAGCAAATGCAAACAAGCATTTCTGTGCTTTTTGTAAGAAGGACTTAAATACATTGGGAACATCTTCAATAGGAGAGAAAATGTTGGAGAGTATGGGCTTTCATGTGGCATCACACTAATTAAGGGATAAATGAATGCAGAGAAAATGGTATTGTGGGAAGCTGAGCTCTGAGCATATGCAAGTCCCTGGGCTCATCAGCAGCTTTCTATAATACATCAGTCCTATATTACACGATCAGGAGGTGCTAAAGGGAGCCCCGAGGTGTTTGGCTGGGCAGTACTGATGGCTGTTACCCTGATGAAATTATCTTAAGTGGGAAGAGTCTGCATTCCACAGTGCAGGGAAGGGAAGGCTGCCTGCATGAACATAGAGATCACAGAGAGTGAGAAACCTGAATATGGACTGAAGGGTTGGAACTGCTTAAAGCTGGCTGCTGCTTTTCACCTTAGCTGCCGAAAGAGTATTTGACCTTATATATTCATCTTCAGATCAAATTCCTCATTCACTGAAAATGTTAAGCCTCACGTTCCATCTCCATGCTGTCATGGGGTGCATCTTTGGGATGCATTCACACAGTTATTACGCTGCCCTCACAGCCAGTTGCTTTGCTAAAGCTAATATGGTTTACTCATGTGGCTGGATTTTTCCCAGAGCTTAAGCTCGTTTGATCAGAGCTACCTCTGCCTGATGCATCCTCATGCCATGCCCGCACATAACAAAAGCCTGCGAGGCACCTCCACAAGCAAATTTCCACCCCTCCACAGACTTCATTTCTGAGGCATTTTTGGCTTTTGTTTTATGAATCTGAATCCTTGATTCTCACTTTGATGACTGTTTAATCAGATAGTTCAACCTAAAAGAAAAAATCTCAAAAGGGCTCCAGAGGCAGCTCCCAATGAATTGTAATCCATCTACCTAAAACTTCTTCATGGTAAGAAATTACCCTATGCTGTTTATGATATTATAAAATCTTAAATAAGAAAACACAGATGTTAGTTTAAAATGAGAAAAGCAAGTCTAATGAACAGCTGTTAATCCAATCAACCCCCTCACTTAATTTACTGTTCAGGCTAGATATACACATCAGTAACCTGATGGATAATATCTTATAGCAGACAGATATTTAGAATCCAGGAAATTCAGAATTCATATTGCATTAAAAAGAAAAAGAACACCAGGTAACAGAAAATATGTGGAAACTCCCAGCTTTTTCACAGAAAATGGATGTGGAAAATTCCAGAAATACTGAAATATCTTGGACTATTCAGAACAAGAAGTGTAGCTGGGTCTGCCCAAAATGAAAATTCTTTGTAGTAAACTGCAGAGCAGCAGCATCCACTAGTACTTTATTTCTAGGCATATATACTGTGCCAAGAAAGACATTATTGCTAAATAGTTCCAGATTTTCTCATATACGGTAGTCTTGCGTAATTGCATACATCTATTAATTTTGGCAAATGCTTTTTTTTCCTTTAAATAGATGAGCAAAACCTGCCCTTTTGTTTATATTCTGTACTCATGGTACATACAGGTTAACAGATTTTGCACTTGGCTTGGTGAGTTTTCAGAGCAGCTTACCAGTAAGAAGAGAGTTAAAAAATCACAGTACATTAATTGCTCATAGACTCCAAAAGTGGTGTTGGTGCTGATGTAAGGGAAATGTCGTGCACACAACCTCTCTCTTATATTTGGAACTGATAAACCTGAAAAAAACCCGCAAACATACACACATGCACACACACACACACTCTCAAATCCCTGCTGCTGCAAATTAAAACAGAAACTGCTTCTGTGTGCAGTTTCACTTCTCTGTGCAGCTGGGAGGATGAGGCCTAAGCATTGCTGTGGGCTGTCAGTCACTGAAACCTATCCCCCAGGGACTATAATTACCCAAACCCAACTGCTCAGTAAAGGGTACTAAAAGCAAAGGCTTCTGAATAATGCCATCCTCCTAATTACCTAAGGGTTTCTGTCTTCAAGAGACTGACTGATCAATTCTCTTCTCAGAAACTCTAAAGCTAAAGTTCATGCCGTGCTAAGGGAACAGCTTGATGAATCTGATTGTGTTTGCTTTCCTCGGATATCTGCAGCGGCAAAAGCTGTTCCTCATCCTAGTGGTTCTGCCGGAGAGGAGCAAAGCCCCAGCTGGAGGGTGCTATATATATATATATAAGCATCCAAACATCAGATGTTCTTTCGAAATATATCTATAAAGCACCTCAGCCTCTCGTGTTTGCAAATTTAGATGAAAATCTCAGTAAGCTTTCCTGTGAAATTTCTGAAATGTCTGGTCCTTTAACAGGCCAGAAGTTCCACATGAACCACCCTGACTGCTGTGCCAAAGTCTAGCCCGTGTTTGAATCCTGCAGTACCCCTGACCTTTGGGAGCTCCTGCAGTGGCACATCCATGTTTCATTAGGCTATGGCTGGAAATGGATTCACTCATCAGGACTATGTGGCCTGTTATTTCCAGAGTCTGTCCCCTTTTCCTTTTAGCCGTAAAAAGCAAGAACAGAAGGCCCTGAAATACTTCCTCTGTACCAGTGGTTTGTCATATTTCTAGTTCACGTGCCCATTGTTTTCTGTATGCATTTATCCCTTCTTCCATTCCTTATATCTGCTGTCTGCTCTGGCCCGTCCTGATGCTCTGTACCCTAGCCTCTAACCTCTCCAGATCTGACAGGTAACCTGTCATCTCCCCTGTAAAGAACACCCGTGATCCCCACTCTGCAGCACAGGGACCCTCCCTCCCCTCTCCCCAGCCCAGCTGTCGTTACCCACCGCCTGGCAAGATCCCTCCTGCCTGCCCCTGCCCCGCACCCTGCTCTCTCCAGCTGCGGCCACCAGCCCTGCTGGCCCCTGCCATCAGGGGTCCAGATGAAATGTCTGTCTTCACTGAAGCGCAGCTCCCATGACCTGTGTCCCCAGCCCTGCCCAAGCGATGGGTGCAGTCCCTGCGGAACATCCTCTTGGCAGGCGCTGCAGAGGGAGAGGGGATGGGCACCGGGAGGGGGCAGGACCGTGCCCACACCCATGGGCAGTGCCGTGACCACAGGTCGCTCCATCCACCGCCCCATCCACCTCTGTCCCTCCACCCTCACTCCCCACGCCCTGTTCCTGTGGCTCAAGGCAAGCACGTCCCTCTTCCTCCTGCTGTCCAGGCAGAAAGAGCACCTGGGGCAGAGGGAGATGGGAGATGCCAGGACTGCTGGAGGCTCCAGGTCTGCCTTTCCTCCCTCCCCACCCCTGAAATCTGCCCTCAGCTTCAGCACTGCGTCTCTCCCCTTCATGCAAACCATTCCCAGTGGCTGGGTGATTCCTAAGCTGCTCGTCAGAACTGCATCCCTACCTGCATGCCATTATTTATTTGTTATTCAAAGCACGTCGGCTTTGAATTTTTTATTCAAAGCATTCTTGCATCTGCTGTTTGCCTGGGCAAGTGAAGCCATAGAAGCAGGCCTAAACACATCAGTCGCGATGCTGAGACAGTTGTACTCTTCTAAGGAAACTTGCGCAGCGATAGATCTCCAGAATGAAACACTACCTCGTAATTAACATTCATTAGATGTATTTATGTCAGCGTGTAGCCCCAGACATATAGGTTGATGTTCAGCAAATGCATATGACTGTGCCTGTACTAAACAGATGTTCAGTCACTTCAACTCTTGATGAGTTAAAGTCAACTTCAATGGCAGTCCGCATTTGCAGGTTGGCCTGGCTCATAAGAATGAGTCACATGCCATTTTTCAGCTGAAGGGATGGGATTTGATTCTGTTTCAGTGGAAAGATAGCAGAGCTCTCATTGCATTCCTTTGAGATGGAAAAAAAGAATAAAGAGATTTTCTATGCCATGGCTAATCATTGCACAAAGATTTGTTTCTGATAAGATTCATAATTATCATAAAACTAAAAAATAAGTGTATGAGTTTGATTCAAACTTTTGTAAAATGTTGTCTTCAGCTTCAAGGAAAACATATCATTTCAACTGAAAAAAAAAAAAAAATTTCAGGCTTTTACAGGCAGAAGAAAAGAGGGTTTTATAATGGAAGTCCCAGAGCAACCTCCACTAATGCTTTCTGTACCAAGGCGTGATAGAAAGAGGAAAAGCTTGGGTTCCGCATACACCAAAAGCACATTTTTAACAAGCTGTTCTTTGTTGTACTGAATCACACTGTTTATATGCTTTTCCCTCTACAAACAATTTTGTGTGCTTTAGACAGAGAAGGGAGGAACAAAGAAATAAAAAAAAAACATTAGTCAAAACAAAGCAACTTATAAATGAACTCAGATTCATTCAACTGAGATAATCAACACATGCTGTACTTCAAAACTGTTGGAAAGGACAACAGAACGACTTCATTAGACAGTTGTATAAAAAACAGACCAAGTGAGGCAAAATACCTTGTGAAACCATAGAAAATATGTATCAGCCATTAGAGCTGGGTTTCCTTCCCTCTAGTATATCCTGTCCAGAATGGGCAAAATGTGACATTTGGGTTGGAACTACTAAAGGCTGGCAGAGAGGTAATCCATTTCATCTTACATCCTTTGCAACAGCCCTTTTCCCAAGTGTGTTCCCTCTTTCTTCTCACTATGCTGCTTAATTGGCATTTTTGATGTAGCACTGCAGACTCTGATGGTTTTCTCAAGACAATCACTGTCTTGGTCTTTAGGGAGCCCATAAGAAAGGCAACGCACATTAAATCCCACAGATTTTATCCTGAACCACTGCTGCCACATAATTCCCTCAGCAAAGAGGAGATTTCCCCTGGCAAAAAAAGAAGAGCTGTAGCCTTGAAAACCTACCGAACCCAGTGATCTGCGAAGAGCCGGGATGACAGGGCAGCATAGGAGCTTCTGCCTGATGTTCCTGTGGATGTCTTGCTCTCCTTTGGTTCTTCCTCATTTGCCAGGCCTTTCTGGAGGCACCGTGCCTTCAGAAGACACGGAGTCATTGACTCCTTCCTCCGTGATTGTCCGCTAGCCACTAATTATAGAGATGCAGAACCGCAGAATGTTTTTAATGTTCATCTGACCAGCTTTAATTACCTTGCAGAACTCACTCACAAGAAGGGGGATGTTTTCCTCTAGTCAGCAAGCTTGTTGCACATGTGCATGAAGGTCACACAAACCCCAAGGAGCTTATGGGCAAGAATGCAGTGAAGTGTGAGATGGACTCCATCTCTGCACCCTTCGCATGCCTACATTGGCACAAAGTGGGAAGAAACACCTGGGTCTCACTGCTTTAATAAACAACAGCTTGCAAGTGGGGTGGCAATGGGATCCCTATATGAATTTGGAAAATACAAAGCAATAATGAGTAAGAGACATGTTTTCCTGTGTGAGAAGTGAAAAGGTGTGGAAGGAGCTATGACCTGCAGAAAACTTATTAGTACAATGAGCTGTGCAAATTTTTATGTTGAACCCAAGGATACAGCCCTGCTAGTCTGCCACAGAGGGGAACTGCTGTTCAGAGCTGCTATCAGGTGCTAAAGCTTGCTAAGAAAGCTACTTGATTTTTATACATTTTATATAATTTTTATACATTTTACTTTAACTATACTGGTATCTTTAAGGTAATCCAGTACTTTAAAATATACTGCATTACACTGAGTATGGGAAGGAAAGCCTGCTACATGGATATAAGGTGCCATTTAGCTGTAGCCTTACTAGAAGCTGGGGGTAAGTCTGCTATGCTGCTGTGCTGATACACTGAGGAAATCAGCTCACAGCTAGTTTAATAAAAGGACATCAGAATCTGCTTGTGAGGGCAGGGGACACAGCAGATGGATCTATGGAGTTGGTCATGCACAGACTTACGAGGGTGGAAACAAAAGCTGGGGGTTCTCAAAAGGTTTTGGCTGGCAGGTCTGACAGCCTTTGGGCTCTGGGCAGCCCTTACCAGAACATGAAGGTTGGGGACATGCAGACAACACGGGGTGCCCCTTGGTCAGCACTCTGTGCTGGGGATGCTCCATCCTTGCCCCAGTCAGCTACTGAGGTCTCAAATCTTACCCCAGCACTTGGCCTCCACGAACTTTGCAGTCCAGCTGCACGTCAGGTTCATTGAGCAGGTTTCTGCACCAGGGCACAGTGGGAAAAAGCTACAGGTATACTTTGGTCAGGCAGCATAGGGTGGGCTCTGGCTGTCCAGCAACAAGAGAGGCTTTCTTTTGTATTTAATCTTCCCTACATTTTGTTCTCCTTGGTCACCATCTTTTATCACATACCTATTTTACATTGTTTTAATTGGCTAAATATCCATATATTTATCACATATGAATGTTACAATCACTAATACATCTTTATTCAGTTAGTATCAGGACACTGGGTATTATATTTGAATATTTCCCCATCCACTCAGTTTCCTCCACAGAATACTTAAAGTATCTTGTGCAGACCTTAGCTGACAGACATAATTTTTCTGCTTGTTGGTCTGTTATCAGTTGTGTTTTCAGGCTGCCTAATATTGCCCTTACACAACTGCAAGAGTTAGACGTCACATTTCTCAGGGCTCAGTAGCAGTGCTTTCACCAGCTGGGGCTACTTCTCCAGGTCACTTGCAGCACTTCAAGACACAGTTGTTTGTGCAATGGTTAAAGACAGCATGGGATGACCGGGCACCACCTCTTCATAAGCAATCTTCACAAGTAAGGATCAGAAATAGATCTTCTATATGAACAAATCACCATGAAGATAGTACTGGTAGCTGATGTGGAAGGAAGGGTCATGAGAAACCGAACTGTCCAAGCAGATGGAAGCTGAAAACTGATGAAACTCAAAGTTGCTGAATACAAGTGTGGATTTCTGTCATGTCCTTTGCACCCAAAATGTAGAAAGGAGGAAACTCACTGAACACCCCCAGATGTCAGAGAAGAGATCTTGGGAATACTCCAACAGTTCCTAGACATGATGGTAGAAGACCTGTTCTGGATTCACAATTAAGAGCAGAAGTATAAAAAGATCGAAATGGGGTTGCCATCTTGTCTGTGAAGTATTGACTTTTAGAAGTACTAACATCAAACCTCTCCCTGACATTCAGGTACTGTCCCATTTTCCATCCATAGGAAATGCTGGTGTATACATTTTGGTCACTGGTAAGAAATGGAAGTGTGCACTGGGCCCTTGTCAGCCTGCCCTCAGGACTGAGTCTGCTGCATGTCAGGAAGGCTAAGCATAGCAGATGGGACTGGTGGATGGATACTTGCCAGTAATAGAAATCAAAGTAGGAGCTGTGTTCTTGTGGCTGGATGAAAGACGTAAACAGGCAGAACAACTTATAAACCTGCATGGCTGACAGAAATCCTGCATCTCTCACGCAACAAATTCCTCAAGCCCTCCCCAGGTGGATGGGGCTGTGACTGCAGAACGTGTGTGCAAACATGTGGATTAAATTCTAGACCTGGCAAAAAGATGGGGTTTCTGGGTCAAAGAGAAATTCAGTTTTTGAAAATGTGTATTTTGTCCCTCTTGTTCTTGCCTCATCTGCTCTCTCTCATCTATCCTGCATTCACTCTTCTATTTATCTTACCCGAGCTTATTTAATCTACATACACAGAGACAGAAATAAAATAAAGCACTCTGAGATCAATATAATGCATGAAAGTTTCTGCTTGCGTGTATGAGATGTTTTTCCCAACTCTTTCTCTGGCTATTGAACTGTAACATCCATGGGTCAGGGACTGTCAGCTGATCTTGTACAAGGATCCATCCATGGCTGGTCTTAAGACACTAGCATAATAAACATGAATAATGGTAATGATGGTACATCCTGCACAGTGTCACACAATTAGCTTCTCTTTGACCTACAGCAAATCAGTGAATTGAACTTGTGGCCTGGCCACTTACTGTAGAGGGTCCTTGGGCTCTGCACCTTCAGGAAGCAAGGCTTGTTCCCTGGGCACCTCTGGGGATCACACACCTCAGGACCTTCTCTACCCAGGACATTAAAAGCATGATTTCATCCTTAGGAAACAGCGGAGATGGAAAATGAAGCCAGATTCAAATATGCTTTGGCAAGTTTTTGTTGGTTGGTTTTGGTTTTTTTTTTTCAGTGTGATGTAAAGTGAATTTTAGCTAGGTGGCTTATGCCTTCTCATAAGAGTAAGAAACAAATCTGTTCCTGACAATCCTTTGTAACGCTATGCCAAGTTTCCTGTGCTGAGACTCAGGGGAATGGGAATACGAAATATTTTGTCAGGAGAAATACAAACAGTATCCTATGGTGTAACATTTATGTCAGCTCTTGTCGGGGGGTACTGCAGCTTCCCAGGGTCCCAGGGAAACAAGTCACAGCAGGGCACGGCTGGAAGCGTGTGAAGTGGGGTGGCTCTGTCTGTCCTTTTTGCTGGTTGTTACCTTGCTCTGCTATGGGACTGGCGTCTGTCCCAAAGGAGATGGAAATCACTCTCTCTGAAGCAGAACATTTGCAAAAAGAAAACGTTTTTAGATGGGCCAAACCTCCTCTCCTTCCTAGCGTGAGGAAGGGCAGCGCATGCCCTCTGGTCCCTGTGCTCCCAGGCTGTGGTGGAGGGGAGGTGGTGAGGGGGTCCTTGGGTGACCTGCGATGCACAGAGGGGTGGCAGGGCTGTGCTCCTCCAGATAGAGACTTGCCCAAGCACTGCGTAGATGTGTCTGCCTGGGTGTTACTTGTCCACAACAAAGAGTGGTGGAGACTGCTGCAGATGGGAGCAGAAGCCAAGGAGTCACAGGGCTTGGCCCTCATTGGGACATCAGAAGAGAGGTCACCCTGGTCTTGTTCTTCACTGCTGTACATAACAGTTGGGAGCCTGAGTGTGTGTGTGAGGTAGGGGTACCCTCAGAGACTGTGGAGGTGAAAGGCAGCTCTAGATAGATAGCTCAAAGCAATTAAATGGAGGGGGTTGAGATGGGCTTGCATGTTTCCCTGTAGGGCAAGACTGTTGTTGCTAAGTGAAAATTAAATGTCTTTTGCTAATCTCCTCAGGGTGACGATACCTGTCAGAGGTATCCATAACTTGCACTCAAATCTCTCTCACTTCCTCCGGCTCTTGAAAATAATAGTTATCTTCAGCACCTCTGGGCTTGTATACTGTCATTGAGCTGCAAGAGATCTGAAGCTGCCACCTACTCCTGCAAGATGGGAGGGAGGAAACAGAAGGAAAAATAAAATGAAAGAAAGAAGAGGGAAAAACGCAGGAGCCCACATAAAGTTTGTTTGTTGGTAAACTTTCCAAGATGTTCTCTGCGTGGCCTCACTGTGCAAGTTGTTCTACGGCCTCACTATTCCCAGTCCTGGAAAGCTTTTCCTGCTATCTAATCTGCATCTTCCTTAAATTTATTGCTTCTTGTCATACTCCTAATGGCTTTTTATACTCATTATCCCGTCTCATCCTGCAGCACCCTTCTACACAGCTGACAACTCCTAATGCGCTTTCTCATTCCGAGATCCAGATCTGCCCTCCAGTGCCTTGCTGAATGACTGTGCTGTTATCTGTTGTTCAGGGCATTAACAAAAGCACCAAACAGCACCAATGACAAGAAAGACCCTACCTCCCTTGGCTTGTCCTTCCATTTCTGGCCCAATAGAAGCCGTCTCAATCTTTTTTTCACTCCTCCCATAGAATGTTTCCCAATTTCCTTATGAGAATCTGTATGATATACCGCAAAAGGCTTTGTAAGTTGAGGCATAAGACATTAGTGCCTTGCTTCTGTCTGCAAAGCCCCAAACCCTGTTGCAGCAGGAAATTTGATCAGTTTAACACAATTTCCCCTTGACAAATCTACAACAATTCCTACACTTTTTTTTTCTTTTTCCCCTTTTTTCTCTCTTTTTTTCTTTTTTTCTTTTTCTTACAGGCATGTACAGATTATCTTGCTAACCAGTTGTTGCTGTATTCTAGCAACTGAACTGCCAGCTCTGTCATCCCTGAGATCACCCTGGCCCTACCCCTTTCAAACAAGTTGCACTGTTTACCTTTTGAACCATCTTCTGGTACCTCTTCTGTTCTGCACAAGATCTTAATGTTAATGATTCAGATTTAATTAGACAGGACTTTCAAGGGCCTAGGATGAAAAATATGGAAATGGAAGTATCATTCCTCTTGGTGAATTTTAACCTCGCCTAGGCAAAACACCTCCTGCCTTGCTTTACATTCAGCCTCACTTCATGCAAACTTGCATTTTCCCTGCCTTCAGTTGAGTTTCATAACATGAAGGTTCACCCCTAATCTAGTCAGAGAAACAAGGACAAAGAAGAGAGACTTTCTGACTTGGAGAGTGTTTTAGTTTTTCACTCTGTTGCTGAAGCTTTGGGGAATGGCTCCTGCAAAAGAAGGCTCCTGGGTAGAGAGTCTGGTGCTTTCCCAGCCCCTCATACTATCGGAATGCTGCCACAGTGTGGGACCATCATCTTCCATGGGATCTTGCAGACAGCCTGTCACTGCAATGCAGAGAGGCACACTTTGCACTCAGGGGGTTTTGTCTGTGGGCACCAAATGAATAATGTAAAGTACCCGAAAAAAGGAAGGCTGAAGCCTTAATCTATGGCAGAAAAACTGAATTTCTGATAAAGGAGACAGAAAAGGCCCTTTCCTTACTGACATGAGATTCATTCACAGGTAATTTGTTGAGGTCACTGGCATTGCTCCTGGCAGAGCTGCTCCAAGGGCAAAGTTCCTGTGCAGATTTGGTTACAAAACATTTTGGGAAAGCGGCAAGTGGAGGCTAGGGCTCAGGTCAAACAACTGTCCTTGACTGTATTTCCTTGTCTAAAAGATGTGTCTGAAGTACAGACACAGCACAGGGAAGATCTATAAATGAAGACTTTATAAAATAAGGGGTTAGTGGGGTTTCTTGATCTACAGCTAAGAATAATCAGAGCTGCAGCCAAGGTGCTTAGAGATATGGGTGGCAGTAATTAGTTTCATGCTGTGTTTAAAAGATAACGTATTAGATGTAATCATCAACAGCTCATGAGACAACAGAGGACAGGCTCAAATAGCTGGTACATAGAGAAAGAAGTTACATCAGGACAGCACTGTGTGAAATAATCAGTTTTCCTTTTGCCTGGTACTTATTAGTGAAATATTTACAAAATATGCCCAAATTTAATGCAAAATTTGTTTTACCTATTGTGCATGGAGCATAAGCTTTCCTGGTGGGAGCAGTAAAAATTGCCAGTGCAAGCAAGGTTTAAACTTCAGGTTCTTGACACTGTTCACTCTCCCCAGACTTCTAAAAGTTTTGTTTTAGAAAGATCTAAACTGCTCTTTTCTCTTCTGAGTGAGGATCTTCAGCCTGGGAGGTGCCCAGCTGGTTGTAGGGTTGTAGCCAGGTGGTGATGACTGGTTTGAAGATCCACTTCCCTGCCTCACCCCCTCCTTCACTCTGCTCCCCAGACTGGTGCGTGACACAGCAATGCCAGTGTTGTTCACACCAGCTCCAGGATGGTGAAGGACATTAGGAAAGTAGGATTTGGATGAGAAAGGAAGGAAATAGGATCTTGTTTCCCCTGACCACAAGAGCAACACAGACAGGATGGAGAAGGCAGCATAGCAGGCCCTGTCTTTCTGAATGACTATCTGGAGTACGGCCAGAGGCAATCTCAGGCTGGGTTTTCTGTGTCACGGTGGGCTCCTGTCTACCAGCCCTGCTCCTGGGAAAGCTCTGTCCGTGGCACGGCAGAGCGAGGAAGAAGGCAGCTCAGTACCAGCCAGGAATAGAAACTATTCTCACAAGTTGTTCAAGAACCAGAAGGTGAAAGCCTGTTGGTGCAAGCAGGAGAAAGAGGCTAAAAAAAGCAGACAGAGTCAGTTACACAAGCTGGGATCATAAGGCTGCTGCTCCTCTGAGTGAATACAAAGTACCCTGATTGTGAGTTTTGGAGTAGTAAGGCAGTAGTTTATTCAGGTTCACATTGTTCTGCTCTTTTCACAGATCACTACATAACCTTAATTACTTGGCAGGGTGAAAGAAACCGTGATGCCTGAAGAGATGCTATGTGAACTGTACACACTTGAGAAGGCTTACTGCATGTATGGAACGTGCATGGTGTACAGCTTTTTTTTCTTAGTAAATGGAAGAAACATTTCTGTTTCCAGCAGAAACCAGGCAGAAAGTTTTCCGCTTGTTCAGAAAAGGTTATTTCCTTTATAATGCTGGTAAGAGAGTTTGAAAGGCAATAGCTACCTGTTGTGAAATTGGCAGCAGGTATCAGCTCTGTACCTTGTGTGAGGATGGCTATGCATCCCAGAAGGGGATTCCCAACAGCTGGTAGGCTGGGCAGGGTCTGCCTTCGTGAACCACTGAGTTTTAGGCTTAGCTGGCTAACTGCTATGCATAACTAGTTAGCTGAGATGTCTTTCCTAGAAGTAACCCTATGAGCTTGAAGAAATGCATCTCAATTAATGGACAAAATAAGTTCCTGAGAGCATAGGAGTTATCTTCATGTTGCTTTGACATGCTCATTACCTTAGGCAGTACAGTAAAGAGGAAGCTGAAGGTCACTGAAAAGAAAGGAAGATTCAACCTGAAACAGTTTCTTTTGTCACTCTGAAATTAAGGCATTTTCCCCCTACTGGAGCATAAAGCTTCCTGGATTTTCATATCAAAATGTATGTTATGTTTCATTGACACTTAGCTTATCTAGTCTCTCAGATTTTGCTATTAACAAGTGTGCTTATTGGGATATAATTGCATTACAGAATGATAGCAGAATGAGGCTGTTTCCTTGTCCAAGAACTTCAGAAGACTTCCAGCTGCTTTGGGATCATACAGTAAGGTTGCTAAGTGCAGTTAGTCGGAGGCACAGATGAAAAGCTCTGTTATCCATCATAGACTCACTTTCCAAACTGTTTTCTTCAATTGTAAAAATGTGATACATACAATTTTATATAACACAAAACATGTGAATGAATAACATTTTGTCTGGTTCTATAGTTTTTTGGGACAACACTTTCCTTTTTCAGCTAAATGTTCCCAAATTCTTTCAATAGCTTCCTAAATTACCCTCACACTACTATTAGCAAAAATATCTCTATAGAAGACAAGGAAGAGCACAATATTGAGAAATAAAATACAAAACATATGGAAAGAGCAACAAGGAAAATAGTCATGACCTTTTTATTTATACCAGGCAAACTTTATGATATATGTTATATATACTCTATTTTATCAGTGCTTCTGGGACAACTGCCAATATACTAGCTTAGCCAATTAATAGGGAAAGCAGTGACTACTCCTTAAACATCATTGTGATAACAAATTTTCCGCTTAGCAAAACATACAGAAGGCGGGAAATCCCAAAGAGTGGGATTTATACAGAGTAGCTAGTAAATCAAGGGCCTGATTCATCACTGAATTGCTCTCATTTCTTGTTGGAATACCTCTGTTGATCTCAACAGGTTTCTACAAACATAAAACCCAGACAAAGACGTTGGTGAGTCAGGTGACCAAGACTTTTTTGTGTTTTTTTCTTAGTTCATTTAAAGTCTTTCCAGATTGTTTTTCTGCCACAAGGAAATAGTCATTTAGCACTTGATCCTTCCCAGAACATATGTGGCTTCCACAAGTACAGGTTATGATAAAAGCAAAGCAAGGTATCATGTATGAAGTACAGCAAACATTAAATAGATGCACAGCAGTCAAGTCACCCTGCCTGGTAATAGACATGAAGACTTAGAAGGGGATGCAAAATTAGTGCCTTGCCTGAAATCAGTGAGTTGGGGAGCGCAGGAGCACTCAGTTCTTCTGCTGAGTTTAGAGGCTGATGCCTCACAAACACCATGATCTCATTTACATGTAGAGCCTCAGCTCTGCACCCTCTGGTGTGCACCAAAGGTTTGGGAGAGAAATGCTGCCAATCAGCCATAGCAAGGTGCCTGGCCATTTTAATCTAAGACAACTGTCATTTAAAAGTTATGGCCAGCATCAAAGAAAGAGACAGCCACAGTTTTAGAAAGAAATTAGACAGCATAGCGTGTGGAAAAAATTATGCTATGCAATAGTAATTTCATTTTGCTACCAGCAGCAGACCTTGCTTGGTATCTGCTGACAGTCCCCTTGACTTCCTCAGACAGCATAGTCCAGCTTTCCCCACCATGCTCTGGGAAACCCAAGCCATCAGGGACAACCAGAGACTCGCTTTGGCAGGCATTCCAGGGACTGAGCAATGCTTAGGCATCTAAACACTTAGGGAGTGATTCCAGTGCTGACACAGACTTCTGATGCCCTTTGAAATGTCCTGGGATACCTGAGACACCTTCCTTCATCAGACAGACATGACACAGGAGAGACCCAGGGAGAGCTGCACACTCTGTGGCAGTGCTGGAAGCCTGGCAGGGTGCCTGAGCCATTTTGAATGTCACTGGTACATGTATTTGATGGCACCACTTTGGTCTAAACTATGCTGGGGAGCCAGCCCTCCCATATAGCACACGGATGGCAGTCATCCTGCTGCCTCAAGTTTCAGAGAGGCTGGGTAACCTCTAGATGTTCCCACCGCTTTCAGTTGAGTATGGAGTAGTTTGGAGCCATAGTTCAGATAGCTGGAATATATGAGATTTCAATCCTTTACACTGCAAGGGAGAACCTCACTTGTGAAGTAACTGTATTGACTTAAAGGACGATTTTCATATAATTGTAGAATACTACGTTGGAAGGGACATCAAGGATCATCTGGTCCAACCTTTCCTGGCAAAAGCACAGTCTAGACAAGATGGCCCAGCACCCTGTCCGGCCAAATCTTAAAAGTGTCCAGTGTTGGGGAATCCACCACTTTCCTGGGGAGATTATTCCAACAGCTGATTGCTCCCGTTGTGAAAAAATTTCCTGTTGTATCCAATTGGAATCTCCTCAGGAGTAACTTGTACCCATTACCCCTTGTCTTTTCCATGGGACTACTTGTAAAAAGGGAGTTTCCATCTTCCACCCTTTAAATACTGGAACATGGGGATGAGGTGTCCCCTGAGCTGCCTTTTCTCAAGGCTGAACGAACCCGGTTCTCTCAGCCTTTCCTCTCGTGGCAGGCTTCCCAGCCCTCTGGCCATCTTTGTGGCCCTTCTCTGGACTCGGTGCAGCCTGTTCGCATCTGTTTTGTATAGCGGGGACCAAAACTGAACAGGGTGTTCCAGGTGTGGCCTGACAAGCGCCGAGTAGAGTGGGATAATGACTTCTTTCTCTCTGCTGGTGATGCCCTTGGTGCTGCAGCCCAGCATCCTGACGGCTTGCTTTGCCGCAGCAGCACACTGTTTGCTCATATTGAGCTTGCTGCCACCAGGACCCCCAGGTCCCCTTCCACAGAGCTGCTCCCCAGACAGGTAGATCCCAGGCTGTGCTGCACTCCTGGATTATGTTTTCCCAGGTGCAAGACCTTACACTTGTCCTTGTTGAACTTCATGAGGTTCTTGTTAGCCCACTCTTCCAGGCCATCCAGGTCTTCCTGCAGGGTAGCTCTCACTTCTGAAGCATCTACTCCCCACTCAGTTTGGCATCGTTGGCAACTTCATCAAGGTACGCTTGATCCCATCATCCAGATCACTTATGAAGCTAGTAAAATGTTGGGCCCAGTATCGGTCCTTGGGGGACCCCACTTGTGTCAAGTTGCCAGTCTGAAAAGGAGCTATTTGCTACCACCCTCTGAGTGCAGCCTGTCAGCCAGCTCCCCACCCACCACACAAACCACTTTTTAGATCACAATACATCAGTTTCTCTAGGAGTAGGCTGTGGGAAACCATATCAAAAACCTTGGAGAAACCTTGAATTTTTATGATGTATAATCTAGGAAAGACAACCTCAGTAATCTATATAGTTTTCCAATTCTGAATTAAGCCACTTCATTCAGATGAATTGAAATGGAAAACAGGAGATGAGGTTTAATTTTATAATTCTCTGGAGACAAGTGGTTCAGCCAGCATATAAAGTATCAAGTATACTACTAACTAAACATTTAAGTGGACCCTATTGTGGGATTAAAAAAATCTCCAAGGAATGGTGTCACAAACGTCATAGGCAAACAGAAATACGCTGTGAAAAAGAAAGCACCTCTAGAATAGTTGACATGGAAGAGGTTTTGAAGAACAGATGAGAGAAACACCCAGCAGAGACTACAGAGAAATAATTGATTCCACCGTGAACTGGGAAGATCGATTCAATGGCATCTTATAGACTTCCTGTACTTGATTAATTCCCATGAGAGCTTTCAATATACCATGACATTCTTCATGACAATACAATTTCTTTGTCCTATGACCTCTACACAAACTATTGTGTTCACCTTCCTTTATTTCTTTCAATAAGTTTCTTCTTTTTCTTGTTTTAAAGTGCCAGACAGTAATTTCAGTAAATAAAGTAAAGAAACACAGCTTAGATAAGTTATCAAGTGATTAAAGCTTGCCTTTTTTTTAAATAAGAACAGAGTGGAAAATTAAGTAGTATGCTCTGATGGTAGCTAATGTTTTTATTTAGTTATAATTTAATATATGTAGGATGAAAAGCCATGAAAACCCCAAGTTATTTCACTCTACAGTGTGCTACAATGTGCTTCAATCCTTGTCTTTCTGCTGTTGAGAACTGCACAGATTATGAACTGCCTCTGGCTCCAATTCTAATCTCACTTGTGCTAATGTAAATCCGAAATAACCACTCTGAAGTCAGTTTAAAATGCTGTAATTGAGAGCAGGATTAAAGCTTTAAGGCCATTTTTAAAATAGGGATTTAGGTACCTGGTCTCTCAAATATCAGTTTAAATGAGATTAAAATTAGACTTTGAGGAATTTACCCTACTGTCAGTTACATGTTATCGTGACCTCAGTGGTGTTCAGTGCTTGGGTATTTCAAAGATAAAATCCCAGTTTCTCCATACAATTTCTGACCTGCTGATGCAAGTGTTTACAAAACAGGTTTTACCCCTTGCCTGGCATCTGAAATACACATTCATTTTGGTCAAGCTTCTGAAACTTTGAAATCCTAATTGATACACATAATTGTATTTTCCCCCTTACTGATACCAGATCTGTACCAACACATGGCATCTTCGAATATTCCTTATTTTTTTCAAGGAAAGCTCAGCATCCTAGTGTTTTTCCTTAGCTGATATTTGGATGAACATGTATTTACTTTGCTTTGCCCTTTTTCCTCTCTAGTGGAATTTGTTGACCATGCGGAGGTGTTCAATTAGTAAGGGCAGTGAGATTATTCACTGCAAATGAATTATCAGACAAGGTTAGCTTTCTCTTCAATACTTCAGTACAGAACCTACATTTAAAATAATCTTTCATTATTTCTAAATGTTCTTGATAGGTTAGGTGTGTTTATTTCTGTCAACAGTATTTTCGGAATTAATTCATTAGACCACTAATTGCTTATTATTTTCATTGCGCAGTGGTCATCTAACATAATTTCTTCTCCCTAATTAGATGATTATATTATTTTGAATCAGGAATTAAAAGAAGGCAGATGGGGATCCATAAAAATTAGTATATATCTGTCAAATTTTCTTGATAAAGTTCAGCTTTGGCACAAAAATGTTCTTAACAACCACTTCCGTATTAAATCATAAATTCCATTTTCAGTGTGGAATATTTGAAGCATCTGAAGTCTGAAGTGCTTCTTTGCACACAGAGATGTTGGTACATAGTCAACCTGCTTTGTGTGGTTCACCTGTTTTTCACAGCTGATGGGGGTGAGTGACCGTGGCTGCCAAGGGACCTGGGGTGACTGGCCCTGGGGACCAAAGAGATGGGGATGCAGCAGGTGCCTCTGCTGACATGGGGGACATGGGACAGACCCATACAGTGACCCAGTGACATCATGATGTTTACTGGCACGATTGTGGAGCTGCAGGTGACCCAGCCACATTCCACCTGATGTTACAAAGCCTGTTTCGTTTTCTGCCAGCCTGGCAGACATAGAAAGTCACAGGGATGCACACGTCTACTTTTAAAATATAAATGGGCGATGTGAAGCTTCTGCTTTCTCTAACTGTTTTGTTGGTTGCTGATTGGTGCCTTGTGTTTGGCAAAAGATAACCACAGCCCTTCTTTAAAAGTGGGCTGTTTCCCTTGTGTAACCCCATCTGTGTGCAAGGTGCCCTGCTGGCTCTGCTACAGGTGACTGACTGACTGACTTTAGAACAGTAATTTTCATGCTGTTGGGATTTTTCTGTATTTTTAATGATGCAAGTTTGGACAAAAGATTTTTTTAGTATTACTTAAAAAATAAATTAAAATTAATAGAAAAACAGGAGATAAAAAGTGAGGCAAAGCTTCTGGGATATCAAAATTACTTCAGTTAATGTAAACTCTGGAGTTTTTGAGTCATGCACCTGCTGTGGGCAAAAAGAAATGGTTTCAAGTTGGAGAATTTCAAGCAATTAAATTTATCACCAATTAACATAAAACTCCAATCACTGATTCTAGTATTGAGAAAAAAACCCTAAACAAATGAATAAACTCTTATGGAAAACACTTCAGCTTCCCTCCAACACCTCTCCCCACCTTGCTGGTCTTGCATCCCCTTGCCACGTATTACTTGGTCCCCTCATTGAGGTGGTAATAGTGCTGGAGAAGGGGTTTCCTAGTCTGGGCAA
Organism: Ibycter americanus; assembly: GCA_035590275.1. NCBI lineage: Eukaryota > Metazoa > Chordata > Aves > Falconiformes > Falconidae > Ibycter > Ibycter americanus. The sequence continues at coordinate 81,721,092 of JAVJGI010000062.1, forward strand.
GACTTAGTTTGAGATGGAGACACCTACATCTCAATGGCTACATGCCCTGAGGTGTCCGAGATTCACTGGAGTCAGTGGACAGATGTGGCAGAGGTTCAGTGAGCTGAACATCAGCATCTGAGTGACTGAAAGGCACCACAGACTTCCGTATATGGGACATGACCGATGGACTTCCTTGCAAAGGTGAGCCAAACTGAAACATCTGAAATGGCACAGGTTGCAGAAGAGTGGGCCGCTGAGCCCTAGTTCTTGCAGGCAATGATGCCAACAGGTGACTCAGCTGACCAGCCACTAAGGACCCAATTCAGCCGATTAAATGTAGGGATCAGTCCAGCTGGCGTACAAGACATTGAGGCACAGAACCCATGGAGGACACACAGCCTTCTGGAATAGTCACTAGATGTTGTTTGGTATGATAGAGCATCTAAAATGATGCTGGATGTCTATACTGAACCAACTGAATAAATATTTAGATGGCTATTTTAGGATGAACTGAATCATTCCCGAGGCTTTGTTGGTTGTTTTGACTTAATTACCACTGGCTATAACAGGAGCTTGCAACAATAGACCATATGCAGGTGCCTGCTTGTGAATGTGGTTGTGAAATCCCACCCTTATTGCCTATACATGCCTATGTGGATGTTGAATGGGCAAACTCTGACTACTCACATGCCCAATTAAATTGAAAACTAATTGGAGATCAGTGTGACCTGCGGGCAGAAATCAGAAGACAAGTGGAGGGAAGAGAACCTGAGAAATGCAGCACCTGGAAGAAGTGAGTATACGTGAGTGGGGAATCTTTGTCAAAAGAAATAAGAGATCTGTAGCCTAAATTAATCTAGAGAACAGCACTGGTGGACAGAACACCCAGGAGCCACTTCAGGAACTAACAGAAAGGCTTGAAAGTGTAGGATATGAAATTAGGTAATTTTAAGATAACAGAAATATGTCCCACATCATCCAAATTGTAACACAGATATTTAAAAGTATGCACTGGTGAGGAACAGTAGAAATGAATCACAAAACCAGAATCATTTAGGTTGGAAAAGACATTTAAGATCATCAAGTCCAACCATTAACCCAGCACTACCAAGTCCACCACTAAACCATGTGCCTCAGCACCACATCTACACATCTTTTAAATGCCTCCAGGGATGGGGACCCAACCACTTCCCTGGGCAGCCTGTTTCAATGCCTTACCACCCTTTCCGTGAAGAAATTTTCCCAAATATCCAATCTAAACCTTTCCTGGTGCAACTTGAGGTCGTTTCCTCTTGCCCTGTCAGTTGTTATCCGGGAGAAGAAACCGACCCCCCCTGCCTACGGCCTCCTATCAGGTGGCTGTGTGTAGAGGAACTGTAGAGGGTTAATTAACATTGATAATATACAGCTGTGGGCTTGCTTCTGGGGCGGTGGGTTGGC
>JAVJGI010000062.1:81722613-81772122 GCA_035590275.1 Ibycter americanus
CTTGGCCACCTGGGCACACTGCTGGCTCATGTTCAGCTGGCTGTCAACCAGCACCCCCAGGTCCTTTCCCACCAGGCGGCTTCCCAGCCCCTCTTCCCCAAGCCTGTAGGGTTGTGTGGGGTGGCTGTGACCCAAGTGCAGGACCCAGCACTTCTCCTTGTTGAACCTCATACGGTTGGCCTTAGTCCAGCCTGCCCAGATCCCTCTGTAGGGCCTTCCCGCCCTCAGACAGATCAGCATTCCTCCCCAACTTGGTGTTGTGTGCAAACTCACTGAGGGTGCACTCGACCTCCTTGTCCAGATCCTTGATAAAGATATTGAACAGAACTGGCCTCAGTGCTGGGCCCTGGGGAGCACCACCTGTGAGTGGCCGCCAACTGGCTTTAACTCCATTCACCAACACTCTTTGGGCTCAGCCATCCAGCCAGCTTTTTACCCAGTGAAGATTACACCCATCCAAACCATGAGTAGCCACTTTCTCCAGGAGAACACTGTGGGAGGCAGTGTCAAAGTCTTTACTAAAGTCTAGGTAGACAACATCCACAGCCTTTCCCTCATCCACTAAGTGTGTCACCTTGTCACAGGAGGAAATCAGGTTAGTCAAACATGACTGACTTTTCATAAACCCATGCTGGCTGGGCCTGATTGCCTGGTTGCCCTGTACATGCCACATCATGGCACTCAGGATGATCTGCTCCATAACCTTCCCTGGCACTGAGGTCACTGACGGGTTTGTAGGTCCCTGGGTCCTCCTTCCTGCCCTTCTTGTAAATGGGCATCACATTTGCTAACTTCCAGTCAAATGGGACCTCCACGGTTAGACAAGGCCGTGGACAAATGATTGAAAGTGGTTTGGTGAGCACTTCCACCAGCCCCTTCAGTACCCTTGGGTGGATTCCATCTGGCCCCATAGACTTGTGTATGTCTAAGTGGTGTAGCAGTCGCTGACCATTTCCCCTTGGATTATGGGGGCTTCATTCTGCTCCCCATCCCTGTCTTCTAGCTCAGTGGGCTGGGTACCTGGAGAATAGCTGGTCTTACTATTAAAGACTGAGGCAAAGAAGGCATTAGGTACCTCAGCCTTTTCCTCATCCTTTGTCACTATGTTTACCTCCACATCCAATAAAGGGTGGAGATTCTCCTTAGCCCTCCTTTTGTTGCTAATGTATTTATAGAATCTTTTTAAATTGCCTTTTACAGCAGTAGCCAGATTAAGTTCTAGTTGGGTTTTGGCCCTTCTAATTTTCTTCCTACAAAAACTCATGAAATCCTTGTAGTCCTCCTGAGCTTCCTGCCCCTTCTTCCAAAGGTCGGAAAGTCTCCTTTGTTTCCCTGAGCTCCAGCCAAAGCTCTCTGTTCAGCCCAGCTGGTGGTCTTCCACACCAGCTTGTCTTGCGGCACATGGGGACGGCCTGCTCCTGTGCCTCTGATTTCTTTCTTGGAGAATGTCCAGCCTTCCTGGACTTCTTTCCCCTTCAGGACTGCCTCCCAAGGGATTCTGTGAACCAGTCTTCTAATGAGGCCAAAGCCGGTCTCCAGAAGTCTAAGGTAGCTGTTTTGCTGACCCTCCACCTTACTTCTTCAAGAACCGCAAACTCTTACCATTTTGTGATGGCTATCCCCCAAGATGGCCTCTAACCATCACACCACCCACAAGTCCTTCCCTGTTCACGAACAACAGGTCCAGCAGGACCCCTTCCCTACCTGGCTCACTCACCTGCTGTGTCAGGAAGGTCCCTTCCACACACTCCAGGAGCCTCCCTAGACTGTTTCCTCTCTGTTGTATTGTATTTCCAGCAGACATCTGATGAGTTGAAGCCTCCCACAAGAACAAGGGCCAGCAATTACCAGACTTGTCCCAACTGCTTATAGAATATTTTTTCTGCCTCTTCATTCTGGTTGAGTGGTCTGTAACAGACTCCAACCATGATATCTGCCTTGTTGGCCCTCCCCCTGATTCTTACCCATAAACACTCAACCGTATCATCACCATCATTAAGCTCTAGACAATCAAAACACTACCTAACATACAGGGCTACCAACCAACTCTCCTTCCTTGCCTGTCCCTTTGGAAGACACCATCCATTTGTAGCCATCCATTGCAGCACTCCAGCTGTGCAAGTCATCCCACCATGTTTCCATGATGGAAACAATGTCATAGTTTTCCTGCTCTACAATGGCTTCCAGCTCCTCCTGTTTGTTGTCCATGCTGTGTGCACTGCTGAGGCTGCACTTCAGCTGGGCTATTGATCCTGCAACCTTTTTAGGGGGAGAAGTCTTGTTTCCTACGTGACTGCTCAGGCATCTCTGTGGTTTCTAACACATCAATAACCCTGGTGTCTTTCCTGCTACATGGATCTCCATCCCCTACCTTCACTGAAGTGGCAGACCAAAGGACCTTGTTAGCACACCATCCCTGAAACATTGGCGTGCTGCCCCCAGGCTTATCTGTAGCAAGCCTGGTTTTATACCTTTCCCCTTTCAAATCTAGTTTAAAGCTCTTTCAATGAGCTCTGAAGAAAAATGTCATGGAGAAGTACCATAATAATGCAAGAAATATGACTGAAAGAAATATGAAGAGAAAATATGGGAAAAAAAGAATCTAAGTCAAACTCAGTTCAGAGAAGGACAGCTGAAGAGGTTTTAGCAGAATGGTGCTACGGGTCTCTGGCAAATTCTTACAGTTAGAAATGTACAGACATTGTAGTATTCCCAGATATTACTAATATTATTGTTACATTAGCCTGTAATGTTGCTTGTGATTTGATTACGTTTAATCAGTCTCTGTAAGTGGATAGGTTAAAAAAAAGCTTCTAAGCACCTTTCTAAATACATTAGTGTTATTATTTCAAAATGGCAGACTGATAAACAAAGGGGAGTAAATGGTGAAGTGGATTGGATTTACATTGAATTGGTAGTGAGCCCAGGGTCCCAAGTGTCAGGGAAACACAGAATTTCCTCAATCAACAGAACAAAATCTGTTCGGACCTTGAGCCTTCAGTGATGGAAAGGAGCCTGTGTGGAAGGGTTTCTTATGGTTAGTTGCAGGGTATGAGGAAAAGGAAAGAGATGACAAAACAGCTTTCAGTAAATCAGAGTGAAGAAGCATTTTGGTTTTATGCTTTAATAAAATATTTTTCTTACACCACATTCTTCTCAATTTTTAATTTCCTTGTTATCACTCTGTATGGCTTTAATTAATTAAAAAAGAAAGAGTAGAAGAATGAAGGGAGGCCATTTCTGGGAAGTGTTCTTGAGAGAGCTCTTAAGCCTTGTTTTCCTTGTGCCACACTGCATATCAGGAAGTAAATGTGAATAAATGGCACCAGCAAGTGTCTGAGGAACCCTGCAAAGGGGAAACAACATTTTTCCAAGGCACTACATAGCTGCCAGTATAAGCCCTTTCATATCTCTCCCTGGACCCATCGTGTGGTACAAAAGGCTCAGGCAGATGGGGGGTGGGAGTGAGGAGTAGCTGCTCCCTTGAACTCATTCCCATGGCAGAAGGATGATGAGAGCTCATGGAGAAAACAATTTGACTTTCTTATGTGTTTTCTCCATGGTTTATGGAGATCTTCACAGAAACAGGTTTGCAAGAAGAGCCTCAGATACGTGACATGAGCTTGGGGGATGCCAAAATGTCCAAGCCCAGTATATACGCCTGAGGACCCACTGGCTTGAGGCTGCTGTACTCCCCTGTGCCAGGCTGCACAGATCCCCCCCGGTCACCAGCTCTATCTGACTATTTGTCAGGGTTTTTAAATGAGGGAAAGGGAGGAAAGGTAAAACCTTTAGAGGTGAAAGTTGAAAAAATCTTATTAGCACTTGCAGCCTGCTCTGTGGTTTGAGATACCAGGTTGTCTCGGAAGTCCGGAGGAGCAGATGCTCTCCCCTGCTTCGTATTTGCGCAACACTTAGCAGTGAGGATGAGCACCTCCTATTTGAGACATTTGGGAACAAGACAATACAATTGAAACTATTAACTGTTCCTCAGAAAAATGCATCACACCTTTAGTGGTTACTGGAGTCTAAAGTATACTTCAAATGAAAAAAAAAACCCACTTCCAAAAACCGAGAAACCGATTTTGCTTTAAGAAATCTCAAGGGTAATTTGTTTCCTTTGCCTCAAGGAAATCTTTCAGCTATATTGTAATTTCTTATGTTATTATGTGCTTTCCCCACTAATTATTACTATTTCTTCTCAGTTTGGACTTTAATTATAAAATATCAATTACAATTTCTGTATGTTTATTGGCTGGAATGGCTACCCCATCCAGCAATTATATGGAGTATTACACTGAATTCAGGCTCAAAGCTCTATCTTTTGAAAAGGAAAAAATAATACAAAAACATGCCAGTCCTCCTGACTGACCACAGGAGATAATTCCTTCATACCAATTTTGATAATAAACTATGAAAACTGACTTCTGAATATCAATTAAGGTGTTTTCCAAAGCAATTCTCCTGTTTTGCTAATTTTTTTAATGGTTATTTTTATGGAAAGTATGGGGAACTATTAAAAAAGATAATTGCATAGCTTTCAGCATGGGAAAAAGATGAGATAGAACATTTTTATTACAGAGATTTGAATATGTTCGATTCAGCTGTTTCACTGTTTCATCAAATGCAGCTTCCGGGGCCCAGCTATTGCCGCTGGGCTACACTGTCCGGGAAATGTCCAGATTCATATTCTAGGGATGAATGGCTAACAGAGCTCCAGGGCAGGTTTGTATTTTAAACAGCAGTCTGGCTTCATTATATAAAACCACAGGGGTATAGCACCATTCACTTCAGAGGAGTTTTTTTGCATTTGCATTAAGAAAGAATATCATCCTTGTTGGCTGGTTTTTGCAGTGCTTGGGATAAGTGTTGCACCTTAGGACTCTGGCTGTGATGGGACCACTCCTGCAGGAAAATAATTCAGCGTGAGTAAGGGTGGCAGGAGTTAGTCCTAAATTGAATGAATGGAGGGTTGGAGCCCTCCATACAAACCTCAGAGCATTGCCTCTCCTTGCTGAGTCTGTGTGTTTTCTGCCATGACACTATTAAATGTGTTCAATTCTGATTAATTTACCCAGGCCAGTTTTGGTACAGTGTGACTGACACAATTAGGAATCTGTCTAGAGTAGGAAAAAAATACAAGCATTGTCAGAGCCATGCTGGCTGGTGGGGATGGGTGGGGAAGGATCCCACCCTTGGTGGATTTTCCTGTGGCAGTGGCTGGATGTTCCTTCCTCTTCCATCTTCGTGATCTCACACAATACATATTCATGCACATTTTGCATCCAGCCTTTTTTCTTCCAGTGCTTGTGTCCCGTGATCCAGTGAGAACTTGCCCTCGTGTTATTCCTGCCGTTCCTGCCTTTCTACTCTGAAGGGCACCTCCCTGCCCAGCCCCTTTCCTCTCTTGTCGAGCTTTTGCTGCCTCACCAGTGAAGCTCCAGGTCTATAACCAGTCAAGCTGGGGAGAGCTGTGATGAAGCGAGGCTAGGCTTTGCAGCTGTGACCCTAATGAAGCTTTTGATGCCATGCCATGATCCTTTCTGCCCTTCATCTTCCTCTTCCCTCTTCCTCCCCTAAGTACTTACTGTCTCATGACTTCTAACAGATGGCCAGGAGTGCCTTTTCTCAGGCTCCCTGTTTACCCCTGCAGACAGGAACGCAGCTGTGTCTTCTGGCCCCTCCTGTTGGGGATGAGTCCTCTGCTGAGATCTTGAAACACCACCTGTGCTCCTGCCTTTGGCATTTCCTACAAAAGTCCCTAAACTCTGCTGGTCTATCAGCAGGGAGGTGCCAAAGAGAAAAAGGGGGAAAGAAGGGACCCTCTGGATGATGAGGAAGAACAAAGAATCAAGTGGAAGTTTTGAGGAAGGAAATGAGAAGTTGGACTGAGTTGCAGACTTGGGAGGCTTGTAGCATGGATGCAGTTTTGACACCATACTGTCCAGCTCTTCCAACACACACTGAGACTTCCACTGCTTCTTGGGGTACCCAATAACATGAGTTTGTTAGTCAGTTATTAGCAGCTGAAAACCGAGAAACCTGTTGTACGGTTTGTTCTGCAAAATCTTTGCAGCTACTGCTTCAGCCAAGTATAAGTTTTAATACACAATGTCATATGAAAACATTGGTATACACCAAACTTGGTAATCTGGAGCCACAGAGGGTTGGCAGAGAGCAGTGCTTATGTGAGGGAGGTTGGCTGAATATTCACTTTAACGGTGCAAGAGCTTGGGCGTTGCAAAGCTGATGGTCACGTTGCCTAGCAGGCTGTGGAGATGGCAGACGGATTGCTCAACAAATGACTATATATGGATGGTGACATTTCACCAAGCAGTTAGATGAGAAGTATTTGTGGACAAGAGCCACCTTTTCCACTCTGTGTTTGCACATCTCCTAGCACAGTGAAATCTTGGGCTTTTTTTGTGGGTGGCAAAGTGTTGCTGTGCTACAAATGAGTAACAAAAAGCACAGCAGGAGGAGCTGATTGTAGGCTTTGCTATTAACTGCATGAACACATGTAGATGACAACATACATCATGATTACATCTCAGCTTCTTGGGTGTCTTTAGCATGGTTGCCAATTAGCCCTTTTTCAGTGCCCATGCTTGCCTTTAGGTGTCATGTCGTGATGGCAGCACTGAGGTTCTGTTCGCCACCAGTCAGTCTGCTACCACACCACTGTGAGCCATCCCAGGACCTGGCATGCTGCTGATGTATTAGGCGTACCCAGATGAATGGGACCACAACAAATGCCTCCATGATGTGAAACGCATAAATACTGAGCTGTATGTAGCACACAGCTGGAATCTGGTACTCTCATTGCTGTGCTCGGCTCGAGTGACAGACGTGAGAAATCTCTGTGCCTTGGCAAGTAACTGGCATTCTTATGATTGTTTGCAACACGCTGTTGAAGATGAATAAAAGAGTGCGGGTGCAAACATGCTTCTGAGTTCGTGACTGGACTGCACCCTTTGCAGACATGTTCCTGCCTGAACTGAGACACAGCAGTGACTGCAGCATGTCCCCGTTGTTCCTGTCTATCACATTCACTGGCCCAGGGGTCATGGGTCATGGGGACAGCCGGGTAAGTTACTGTGCTCACTGGACGCAGAGTGCTCCAATCTGTATATTGTCGTTTGCCGTAACTAGTCACCTCGCAGCTTTGTCCAGAGGCAACAGTGACTTCTAACAGCCTTCTACCAGCACTTCTACCCTTGACATTTGTTTTCCTTTCCACCTTTGTGCTGCTTCTCTTTGTTCCAGTCACACCAAATTCAATCTGTTTGGCTTCATCTGCACAGGCACCTCAGCAGCCACAGACCCCAGCGTCTGAGTGTGATTGTGTTTTGCCTTCTATTCTTGGGAATAGTATGAATGGTATCCAAATCCTCTGCTCCCCTGCAGTCTGACTTGTCTGACATCAGCTACCCTTTGAAACCACAGTCACAGAAATCACTGAGTCGTAAAAAATAGAGCTGGGAGGGCCTCCAGACTTCACCAGACTATTCCTGATTCCTTGAATAACCCTTTCGAAAACAGGCTTGCATCTGTTTGCCCATGCAGGGGCCTCGTTATCCTCAAAAATCTCTCTTACCTTGCACATAACTATGTCTATGTGTGATTTAGTTCATGTTCCCCTATAACTTCATTGCTTGTTTGCCAGTACATTTCTGGGACTCCTCACCCTCATTATGGTGATGAACCCAGACTTTTGCCTGGGTTCTCCTGCTGAAGTGTGGCAAGCAGTTTGGAAAAGTTGCACCCAACCCAGAGAATCTGGCATCAAACTTCCTGACGATACTGCTCCACAAACATGGCTGCAAAACTAATCTTGAGGAATCACGTTTATGAATAAGAAAGCAACTAAGAACATAAAAGAAATTAAGAAATGCTGAGGAGGGTCAAAGCCACAGATCCTTTTGCCCAGCACGCTGTTTATGACAGTGGCACTGGGAGGTGCTCATAGATCCTGTAAAGCTGGCCACTTTCTGTGGTCCATTCCCCTCATACTCCACCAGTATTCAGTCTCTATGATCAGAGTGGAAAAAAGCACTGTCTGTGAGGAAATCCATTTGCTCTACACAAAACAGTGGGATCTAGGATTTATCTACTTTATAGGAGATGAGAAGTGCTCATCAGTGACTACTTCCAAATGAAGGATGAGAGTGACTTCCAGCTAATCATACCTGCTCCACTGGGAATGCAGCATGTACTACAGACAGACACATCTCAGACTCTCCTTCAGAAATAGACTTAACACCATCTTAAAACTACTTAGGATCTTTCATTCCTGTAAGGCTTCTCCACTGCTGTAGTTGTCATCAACTTCTCTCTTATTTCCTTCCCAAATTTATGGCCAACAGCAGGTGTTGACTTATTTCTTTTTCATACGGTCTTCCCTTACCAGTGTTTCCCAGCCCAGCATAGAAAGCAGCCTTCCCCTTTCAGCTTTCACTTTGCTGGGCTAACTAAGGCAGGCTCTTGAAGTCTTTGTCTTTTTCTCTGGATGATATGAATTACCCTTCCTTATGAATTACCCTTCCCTGCCCTTTCCTCCAGTAAAGATTTATTCCTGTCTGGAATGTTTTCCAAAATAGACTGAATTCAGTTATGCCAGAGTTTAAGGGCTGGATGACGATGACAAACTCATTTCACACAGGCTGTATCAAAAGACTCCAGAGAAATGGTTTTGCAGTTACTAGCTTTGCCTAGATTTGAATTATCAAGCTGTTTGTCTCCAGTAAACAGCATCAATCAGATTTTTAGGTCACATCAAAATGGTCCAGTCAGGAATTCACAGTTAAAAAAAATATACCCAAGAGCAGAAACCCCAGACGGTCTCATGGGGATTCCCCCCCCTTGGGTGGAAGTCTTGTGCAAACCACTGGGGCTTTTCTGATCTGTTTTTCTTAAGCTGCAGCTGCATCCAGCTCTACACAGAAAAACAAGATGACCTACTCCCTAAGGCCCATCCCTTCTGCAAGCCTCACCCTATCCACCACTTCTGGATCCAACAGAGGACCAAAGCCATGGGGATGGGTTCAGCTTTACATGGTCACAACCAACTATGGAATTTTTTTTTTGAGAAGTTTTCGGTTGCCAGGATCAGATTTTGGCTAATGATCATTAATAACATCAACCCAGAGATCTAAGCTCACATTTTGGGGATGTGTTCTCAATGCAAGGTCTTGGCAGGAGAGAGCAGAAGAGGCAGTGCAGATCTTGGGGATTTTCTGATCGCTTTTCTGTGGAACATTTTAGCGCTGCAGGGTCTGGAGCTGCACTACTAGGCACTGCGCGAACCTCACTTCAGCAGGACTGTGAGGGGATGACTACAGAGGCTGAAAAAACCAAAAAACAGGAGTGGTATTTTCTGAAGTAGAAAAAGTACCTCTTCTGAAAAATGTTCTGCACAAACATCAGAAAGGTCAGTCTTCATAAAACAAAAATAAAACTCCTGTGTTTCCGATAAGTGCCTGTTTACAGAAAGGTGCACAGCTACACAAAAGCATACCACAGCTGGCTTTATCAGTGTGTGATAATACAATATGAAAGCAAAGAAGAACAGGTAAATTTTTTTAAACAGAAAGTATCTGCTCCAGGAAGGCGTCTATCAACACTTTCCTAAACCTCGATTTCCAAAGGAGCTAGAAAGTTAAGTCAAAAAACTTAACACTGCCTTCAAAATCACAACGCTTGAAGTCTGGGCTGTTTTTTTATTTTTGTTTTGTATGGAGATGCGAGTACAGTGTGGACAACAAGGTTATGCTAAAAAAATCTATTTGTCAACATTCAGCATACAATCTCTCTTTCCTGCGTCCATTCTCCATTATGATACACCTCACACAACAGAGCCAGGAGTTCATCTTTGACTCTTTTCTTGAACAGCAGTTGTTAGTTTCATTTTATGGAAACTCACTCACCTGAGAGTTTTCCAAGACCAATATAATCAGTCATCTGGGTATAGCATTTCAAAATTAAGCCACACCTGCATTTGCTGATTTCATCTGCAGAAAGGTAACCAGCTATTAACGGTCCACCCACCTCCATTTAGAGCATATTTATCGCCATCCTCATTTCTTGTGCACTTTATCCAAGCTTTAAGATATCGGGTTGGTCTTTGGTGCTTGTGTGTAAGAAAAGCTGGTCACTTTTCAACAGTTATAATACAAATTAAGAATCTTTCAAAACGTATAGGCTCAGAGTGTTTTAATGCCTGATCTGGAGGAATGAGCTGGGAGGTAGAAGTGTGGACTCTGCAAACCTACCATTTACTGTCCATTACAGGTGAGAAACAGAAGTTCTCTGGCCTTAGGAGCCTAGCAGCTTCCCTGAGAGCCCTGGTTACACACACAGGCACACACACATGTACATACGTGCATGTGTGTTTATATATATACATGTATGTATAGGCATGTATGTATATGCATATTTATGTTAGAGAAAGAGGGAGAGAGAGAGATTTTGGTGCAGGGAGAGGAAGGGAAACTTCACCGTTCCACAAGAGTCGTGCCTTTCAAAAGCCCCGTAAAAAGAACCTCCTGGAGTTTATAGCCTTCTATAAGGCTATAATATATATATATATATATACACATATAAGTCCACTTCTGGATTTTTCATGTATCAAGGAGATTAAAAAAACCAACACAAAATACACCAATATTTGATCTCTCTTAAAGGATGTAATTACCAAATTAATGTCTACATAAGAGATACATTACTGCTTCTTAATAGCAATGGTGTGGCAATTCTAATTACTTCTGTAGATCTTACACCACTTACTATTTTTGAACAGAACAATTAGTTTCATTACACATTGTTTCCAAAGCGGCTGAGCACTGTCTGGCTCTAAAGGCACACAAAGGTTAAAGTGTCTCAGCTGTTCGCTCGGAATGGACGGGAATGCCGTACCCACGGGGGTCAGTGCAGCCCGGTGAGCTCATCAGCTGCTCCACCCAAAAACTGGCTGCGGAACCCCAAAGCAACTCGCTGCTTCCGAGCTCTCTGCATAAAACATGGATGGGGAGTGAGGGCGAGGGAAAGGAAATGCTGTGTGGGAGCGGATGAGCTCAGTCCAGGGGCAGAGCATCTCTCAGTTCTGGTGATGATGGATTTGACTGCTCTTGGAAACGCAATGGAAAAGCAACGCCTCACAGAGATGGCAGGGAAGCCCTTGTGCGCAAGGGTGGGGAGAAAAGAAAACAAAATGACTCTGTGGGATTTTTTGGGTAACAGATTTGTAGCTAGGAACAGGCTGGGATTCGTTGTTGTGCTTTTGTAAGGCAGTAGTAGCCCTGCTGAAGCTGAGTAAAGGTAAGAGGTAGGGCAAGGATAGATGCCACTCTGAGGTTTCATTTCCTAAAGGCAGAGATGACCAAAGGGGAGCTGCATGAGGGGAGAGGATAGGCCTTTTGGGCTATGCTTCTGCAGCAAACATGAAGGATGGAGCAAAAGAATGGAATAATTAAGTCCCTCAGAATGACAGTTCCTCATCTGGGACAGTAAAAGCCGAGGGGTAAGGTTGTGAAGGTCTGAGGTAGTAGAAAGCCCTGGGAGGGAGTTATAGGATGTGTAGCTGGATGATGGCTTCAGGAGCAAAGGTGGGCTGTTACGTGGGCACAACATTAGCTTTCCCACACGCTTCAGAGATCAGCCAAGGAGGAATATTTCTCACTCACTCTCTGCTGCTCACATTTTACAGTCAGTGTTCATAACGTTGCAGCTTGCAGGACTTAATCAAATATTTTAATTCCCATCCTCCATGGCTGTGAGTAAGGATATGGTTTTTTTGAGAGCCCATAGTTTATTTTCCCAGGTTTGTGGCAAACGTCGGACACGTGATAGGGTAATGGAATTGTGTAATTAGTCCTGAGTACAGCAGTCACCTTAGACTCCAATTTACAAATCACTTACACCCTATTGCCATGCACTGGGGGAGAAAGGGGTTTGTGCATTGACCTTCCATGGTGCTTCTGCAGTTGTTCAGCCTCATTGATCTCTCTGGAGGCTGCGAGGGACTTGCTGGAAAAATCTGACTACTCCTGTAGACACAGGTAAAGAGGCTGGAGGGTGGGTGTAAAGACCCATATGGCCTGCATTCGGTGTGAATAAATGCCATTCATGGATGCTTACAGACTTTCCCACAAACATTCATTAAGCTTGCGAGAGTGTATCTTATCAGAAGATATCAGAAAGAAACGGGGTGTGTCCGCTCATACCAGTGGCAACCACTATAGTGAAGTAGTCGAACGCGATGTGCAGTACGCAACAGTACCTGTTCGCAGGTGCACTGCTGGATGTGAACACACAGGGTGTGCTGCAGCCCCCAGGACCCTGCTGTGCAAAGCTGTCCCTTCACAGCACACCGCTCCAAAGAAAGCAGCCTGGAGAAATAACCTAGCCTTTCCGCACTGGTGCGCTCGCAGGTCCTGTGAGTGGGTGTCCACATGAAGACCCTGTCACTGCTTCCATTACCAAAGCTCTGTTTCATCATAGCAGCATGAAATGAGTCTTCCTATAGTGTGCACATCTCTTCCCCTGTTCTGTGCTGAGGTTACCCACACCTCTACCCGTGCTCCTGCTCTGAGCTAGGGCTCCTACCCCCTTTCTGCTTGCCCTTTCTAAGCCAACTTTTTTTGTCAGTGCTGGTCTATTTTTCCATCAAAACAGCTGGTTATTTCTGAATAATGAGGAGTGAATGTCAGTGTAAGGAGGGTAGCTTTGCTGGGGCTTTCCTTGGCTGGGGAGTCCCTTACATGTGGTCCCTCTGCTCAGCCAGGCAGGCATCAGCTGCTTCCTAATCAGCGTCGGAAAGGGACCCCACGATTCAACTGGGCAGAAGCAAATGAGAAAGAAGACAGGAGGACCTGAACACTTCAAAAGCCTGAGTGCCTTTTGGAGAGGTGAGGACACAGGAGCAAGGGCAGCTATTCACAGCTTTGGCATGGATCAGTTATTTCCCAGTCGCTGTCAGTCTGTTTGCTTTCTCAGTGTATCTGGTATGCAGCAGCCAAGAAGTCATTCTGCAGAGGTGCTGTCTTCCTCCTGTGCTCTGCAACACATCCCTGAAAGCCCCAGCTTTCCACCATGTTGGGACCCTGTCAGCCCTCCACATCTCCTCCAGCATGCCTTGGACCCCCAGCTGGAGGAAGGATCTGTGAATCCTTTCCCTCCTGGTGCATCAGTCCTGCTGTTCAGGGCTGAACTGAGTGAGTACCTGGATGGTAGTTTCCTGCAAAGGGCAGTCTGCAGGCTTTCAGAGGGCACAAATCTTTCATGCTGGATTAGTGCATCTGCAGATGGAAGAGGCCAGAACATGACCCCAAAAGGGACCAGAGAGGCGAGGGTGATCCTATCACCCACATTCACAGGGAGTGGGTCTCATGGGGCTGATGATCTTCTGCTGCTCTTCCTGTACCCTCTGCAATGAAGAGGTCATACCCCATCCAGAAGTTTCATCAGTTGAAGCATTTCTCTTACTTATTAAGCCACTTGCTTGTTTCATGGATTGCTGTAGCAGAGCAGTGACAAGATGTCACTGTGGACACCAAGGAGAGAGGCTGAATGAGACCAAAGTCTCACAGACCTCCAGGGACCTGTCTGAAGGTGGACAGAGCACCTGACTCCCTTGTGGGCTATTGGCAACAAAAATTGCTGATGTGCATGAGCTTTGCTGCCTTCCTGAGGCACCACAGCATGGAGCAGAGCCTTGGACTGCTTTGCAGTCAGTTGCTTCTGTTAGCAAACCTGCTGCAACAGAAACCCACTACGAGCCTTTTTTTATAACAAGACTGCATTCCTACCTTCTGTGTTATTAATACTTCAGTAAAGATTACTTGTAATGTTTTTCGCTTCTGTAACATGTTCTGTCTGGGGAATCTCAGAACATTTTGCAAACATTAATTAATTAGACTTGCAGCACCACTATTTACTAGCTAATTGTTGGCCTTGTTTTTAAAGATTAGTTTCCGCCTGCTATAGATGTTCCATCTCTCACATCCAGAAGAACTTATGTCAGGACATGTGCAGCAGATGGACATGGTATTAAAATGCCCACGCTTCCCAAATCCCTCGCCTGTACTGCGGCATCAGATTACATGCTTTAGAAGAACAATCCAGTCCTAGAACTGAGATGCTCGGCTACTCTGAGTACTGTATGTGTTGTAACAGCTGGCTTCAAAAACAAATGAATGAGTTGGTGGCTACATTCAGATGGGGGTTGTGATGGATGGAATGGGGTTTCACTCTCTGGAATGTATAAACCTTTTTTCCATGGGCTTGTGTTGCCTAAATTTAAACTATTTTTTTGATTCAGTTGACCTGCTATTATTGAGAACTTTGAAGTTTTTTTTAGCAAGGAATACAATTTGAAAAGGTTGTATTCATTCCTGTTAGCTATGTTTCTTTAGACATCTTGTTTTTTCATCTCCATTCGTCTCCTTTGTGTTTGCAGACCCTCTGTTTACATACTTCTTAAACAGACATTGTGATTTCTCTGACACAAAACCCAGTCTGTTTCTTTTATTTTTTAGTATGTTCCTTTATTAGTGTTCACCCTCCAAACTCAAAACCAAAACATTTTTGCAAGAAAGACATGAAGACTGCTGGAACTATTATATTTGGTGCTTGACTGCTCAGACCTTAAAACGATATCTTAAAGACAATTCCTCTTGTGGTCCTAGGTTTTATTTTCTTCCCAATTCCTTTTGTGCATTTCTGCATTTCTGTGCTGAATCAATATAACGCCAGACAATCTGAAAAAAACCCACAAAACAGTTTATGGCATAATAAGTGAATCTGACACATATAATCTGAGACTAGGCTTTAAAAAACAGCATTACCAGTGTCTGACACAGAGGGAGAAAAGCACATTGCTGCTGTTGCTATCACTGTTGAAACTATTTCTTGCTGTTTCTACTTACCTTAACTTAAGTTTATCTAGGTTTTGCTGATGCCCTGCTCCAGACAATTTCTACGAGTGAAAGAAAAAACCTTCCATTTTTTTATGTCGCTCGCTGTTTCCCAGCAAAGTAGCAAGTCTCTTCCCCTCTTTCATCTTCCTCAAGACCAACTGTTTCTGAACAGCAAGTATTGCTGAAATTGATTTACTCTAAATGAGTGTCATGGTTTAACCAGGACAATGAGAAAGTCTTACTATAGGAGGAACCAACATGCCACAGAAGGGCCACAAAGTTGAACTGTATTGGAATTCTGATTACTTTACCTTTTTTACATCCTTAACAACAGTTGGGGCAGTAGCAAGAGAGTCAGTCCTCTTACCCAAGCTCAGCAATACAATATCCCACAACAGCAGTAGGGTAATAGAAGTGCTGTGATGAATTGATGGGTTCATTAGTCTACAATCAATGGATAAGACTTCATAATAGAGTAGACCTCACAGGAGCCAAATACCAGCGCTTTAATTGCAGCAGGTGCTCAGTGCCAGGGCATGTATTAAAAAGAAAAACTAAATGTTTCACTGGAATAAAAAAAACCCTGGAATCAAGTAGGCTACAAGAACAAAGAACAAGTTGCCAAGAGAGAAAAGAAAGAAAAGACGTTAACTACCATGCTCATTTCCAGCTTTGCAAACTGGAGCTGCATACATGAAAGCCAAGTACTTTGTCTATTGCAGTAATATCTGAGTCTATGCAATCTGAAATGTGCTTGTCCCCACAGCACCTGTGAGAGGCCAGGGAAGCTCTCTCACCGCCTTTCACGTGCAGAGCAGTGACAGCTCGCAGGCGCAAGTGTGTCCAGGCACCTCATCTCTGCTGGGCTGCGCAGCGAGCCAGCATGCAAGGGGCTGGGTGGGAAGGTGTGGGAAGGGACGGGACAGAGCCCAGTCCTGCTGGGCCCCTCCTGCCCCTCAGCACAACACACTGCCCATTTGCAGGCACCGCCGTTTTGGGAACAGAACATGAAAACGAGCTGTCATGCTTCCTCTCCTGCAGAGATTTCAATTCTCTCTGCAGTTGTTCTCCTTCACAAGCCGTTCATGGCAGGCAGAGAATTAGGCTGGGATTTTAATGAGCTGCACCCTCTTCCTTCCTCTACAGCTGGGCTTCTGTCCTCACCTCCAGGAACCAGTTTGCATCACAGCTCCCTTTGCACCAGGTGCACGCACAGTGGGACCCGCACCTCAGCAGGCTGCAGCTGTAACACAGACTCCAGGCAACTCTAACAGTAAAATATACGCCTTTTGCTCACTTGGTGCAGGTGAAGGACATGCCTCCTGAAGGTGTCCAGCCCCAGACCCCCACCGGTGTGGTGCAATGATATAAACCAAGTTGGAGAAAAAAGCGTCATGTGGGTGGTACAGCACCAAGCTACAAGGAAATAAGTACTATCAGGTCAGGAGTTTGCAGGTTTGTGGTCTACAAGACATGCTAATTGTGATTAGAGAGAGGATCATTCTGGCATTTGGGACAAATTCTGTTCTCAGTTACTCAGTTTTGCTGCTACTGAGGTTCTGGGGTGCCCAAATGCTGGTGTAGTCAGACTCAAATGGATAAACCTAGCCCTGATTTTAATCAGTCCCCACGCCACTTACTTCAACAGAGGTTATGTAGTTTATAGGAGAGTTGCTTACTTCCTATAACACACAGTCAAGTTCCCAAAGAAATATACAGTAAAACCATACTTAAAAAAGTTAAAACTAACAGGCTAGCAGCAAGCGTCCTTGGTGATGTCCCTTGCCAACAAAAATGTGGCTGAGTACAGTGCCTTAAATATAAATGCAAGAGAGGATATTTATATAAATAAGAGCAAACCTGTTTTAAAAAGACTATGGTAAATATGCATATGTGTTGGGGTATCTACATACACATCTTCTTCTGCTTGTCTATACATACACGTGTGGAGACTAGCGTGTTTATATTTAGAGAGATATGTGAGTATATATTTATATATGAACAATATTACAGTGTATATGTGTGGGTTTCTTTCAGTGTATTTGTATATATCCAGGCAGAAACATGCACACACAACGTCTGAGACTGGTACTTATGAAGATGTCTGTTCCTGTGGTCATGATCATGCCTGCAGTGGAACTGCATACTGAGAATATTTTTGTAAGATTTAAGTTTCTCATGTTTCAGACTTCAGAGATCAGCATCTGTTCAATTTACCATAAGCTGGCAATTTACCATAATAAAAGTGGAAGTGAGCTGCTTATGACTGATCTCTGTCTCCTCATGTGGTGTGTCTACATGTCACACTCTTGTACCTCTTAGATCTGCCAGTTGCCCATGCCGTCTACTCATCTGTGGGCACCCATGCTCTGCTCAGGGACGCGCGGTTTGGCTCTCTTAGCAAGGGGCTCCCGTGGATGCACATCTGCTGTCACCATGAGTAGAACAGGTATCCTGGATATAGTCAAGATTATGAGCTTCCCGATGAAGCATCTGAAGAGCCTGACTCGCCTGGTTTTGTAGCCTTTACAGCTTCATATGACTAAAGAACTGGAGAGCAGGACTTTTCTACTGCCGTGGGAAGAAAAAAAGGAGAACAAAGGTGATGATGATCCAGGCCGAGAGGACTTATGCTGTTCTCTGCCACAGGCTCTCCTTTTCATCTTCAGAGAGTCACTTACACTGGCATTTTCAAAATGTGGCTGCTGGTTCCTGGTACCAAATGTAGGACGGCTCATTTCAGTACTCGGGTTTCAACACCTATCTTTGGCAGCCTGGTCTGAATAGTTTATCCTTAACACTCAGTGCTGCTTATAGTGTTAAGAAGGCTTTACATACACCATCAAAGACAAGAAACAGTTTCAGTAAGAGTTCCTCGCCATGCACAGAGTAGCTGCTATCAGCAACTACTGTATTACTTTATATGCACTGTGCATACACTGAATATTATCCACTGCAAATTCCATTTTAGTGAGACTGCTGTGGGCGATTGTTCCTTTGTGCAAAGTGTCCTGGGAGAGCACAGCTATAGCTCACTATTGTCTCTTTATTCCATTGTTGCTGGAGTTCATTTTGTACTTCCTTGAGCTGATAGCTCTGTACCACTGTTGGTCCAATACAGATAGGGCAGAGAGGAAAAAAACCTTGGGATCAACTCTACTTTTCGTAGCATCCCACTGCATTTTATCAGTTCATTGTTAACAACAGCTGAAAGCACAGCCTAACGATATGCTGTTGTTAGAAAGCATGAGTCTGAATAGGCGAGGGAGAATATCACAAAACAGAAATAAAAATAAGGGCAATAATATGAATGTTTCATCTGCTGTGAATCTGTTGAAAGATAATGGGTTGATATTGAACAGCCTAATGAGAATGAGTAAAATACGTATATCATATAAATAAAGGGAATAATTGCAAGATGTACTAACAGGGGCTGGGGGTCTGAAATAGAGCAGGAAGCAGCTTCTGTCCAACATCGTAAGAAAACGGTGTTACACGACTTGCTTTCTGCATAGCTGACAGGAATTCTTTTCAGCAGCCCAGTATCACCAGCAAAGCCTCTCCCAGCAGCTGGATGTGGGTCAAAGGTAACAAGGATTTGCAGGACTGTGGCTGGGGCGCTCATGGGCTGTTTAGCATTCAGGCATAGGCATGAAGAGAGGGGAAGCCCTGGATACCAACAGCTAGAATGAGAAAGTGGGAAAATCTTGATCTTTATTTTTTTGAGGACAGAAGTGGTAAAATTTTCATTAGAACACTACAAAACAAATCATATTTTACCAGCAGGACAGTGCTTTAGTACTCTCAAGGTGGAGGATAATAGGAGAATGAGCCCTAGAGAGAAAAGAAAAGCTTCCTACAGGAAATTAAACCCAAGCTTTGCAAATAAGAACAATAGCCTACAATCCAGGTAAAACTACAGACACGAATGAATGAATACAAAATGAACATTAGCAGAGCCTGAAGCAGCGACACCTCAAAATACAAAAGAGAGGAGAGTGGCTTCACAGCACCTACTGAAACGAATTTATAACAATATGCATACTAATGAACCTGAAACGCCACTTAGTTTTTGCATCCATTATTCATTGTTCAGCTTTATAGGAAATGCGGCCGTACAATGGAGCAATTACAGGGAGCATCACTGGGAGTGGGATGATAACAGGGAGGAAACAGGAGCAGCATCTGTTCCTTCACCCCAGTCCCCTTGCATGAAAATTACCATAGCACTGGAAAAGGAAAAGGTTGCCGGAAGAGAAACCAGATGAGAGGTTCAAGATGTCTTTGAGCTTTTTTTTCTTCCTCCCTGAAATCTATGGGATTGCTGTCCCTGAAGGAGCAGGAGTCAGGAGATGAAAAGAAACACCCTACAAGGTGCTCTCCTTCGGCTGTCTGGGCATGTTTTTGGGGGCTGATACATTCTTCTGAAAGCGGAAACTGTCTCTTCATGATTAAAAAGCCTTATGTAAGAGAAACAATATAGATAATGAGCGGAGCCAGTTCAGACAGCCAAATCTGTGAAAGCTCCTGGGCACAGGGAAGCCAGAGGAAGGTGCTCAAAGAAAAAAAGAGGCAGCAGTGATAGCCTGGGTATCCCAAGTTCTTCTGTGATTCCTGTCCCTTTATGTCTGTGCAGGTATAGGCTTCTCTGAATCAGATTTCTCAGCCGCCTGCAGCACATGTTGAATCTGACCTGCTAATAGGTTTACGGCACCAACCAAGACAGACCTATAATGCATCCTTTCTAATGAACTGAGTCTTTTTTAGTCCTAGGCAAATTTGCATGAAGAATTTTTTAATGAAGAATTATTTAAATATATGATATATATTTCAAAGTTTCTGATGTTTCTTCTAAACTATGTGCCTTTCACATTTTATTTTCTAGGTTTCCAGGGCCACAGCAAAAGCAGAGGGGCTGATGCTGACCTGCTGGAATAACAGATACCCCTTCTGCACTCCTCTGGCTTTATTTGCACCCCTTTCAGCAGACTGCAGCTGGCTTTTTTTTTTTTTTTTTTACTGCAAGCTGGAACATTACCAATGGGACAAATTTTAATACACTGAGAGCTTATTTTGCATAAATAAACTGGAAACAGAACGGCTGAGGTAGGAAGGGACCTCTGGAGGTCATTTGGCCCATTCTTCCACAAAAGATGCGGCACAAGGTTCCAGGCACTGTGGTAGTGTTTCCAAATCAATACACAGAATACGTTGCACATTTACATCTTTTTGATGTAGTGTCTGTGGCTAAAGTACAAAATTTGACAGGGAATATATGAATTTTTACCTATTAAATTACAGAGAAAGGGGATAGTACAGATTCATTGAAATCGTAGGAGCTTTTGCTCACTTTTGTGTTTAGTGCATCTTACAACCTGAGAAAGCATACTTTTGAGAGCTACACCTTCTGCAGGCGCGCTCTGAGGGTTCACTGAAATTATAGCATCCACTGGTATAGGCATCAGAGTTAATAACCTACCAGATCTTTGTCACCGAAAGTGTTGGGCAATCAGATGTTATATTCACTGGAGTTCAAAGCTGTGCTGAAATCTCTGGAAAAGTTTTAAATTTTCATGAGATGGAAAAAATTTTTTTACACACCTGTGTTATACTAGAGTGGTTTGTGGGTATTTCTCCAGGAGAACTGCTTCTACACCTGGATTTGATATTGTAAGTTCTTACTGAAAAGAAATTAAGGTAACTGGTTTTTACAACTCACACTTTAGAAAGCCAGTACATTGCAGGGAAAGGATTTTTTAGCTCTGCTGGGGTTTTTTCCCCTCTAAACTCAACAGGCTTTCCAGTTTTTGATTGTTGGAAAACCCATAATATTTTATTTGAACTACAGAAAGATTAAAAAAAAAATGCAACTAAAGCTTGATGTGAAAATTATCATGTCCAAGAGCTATGTATCATCACTACTTTCTGTGAGAAGGTTTTGAGCAGTTGTACTTCTGAATTTTATTCCGCTGCTCTAAGCCATTGTCATGGAAAAGCATTTGCAAAACTGTGGCTTCAGTCACTTTTAATGAGTGAATTCCTGTTTTGTCTGATTTTCTCAGTAACAGGAAAAAAACAAAGCAGGTATATAAATCATGTGAAAAAACCTGTTTTCTTAACTTAAAGATATAGTCTGTCTGTCTGTCTCTCTGTGTGATAGTATGCTTACTCTCATGATGTCTGTGTATTTATTTTAAATAAAAGACTAACTTAAAAAACCTCCTGACATTCCAAATATAGTATACTAGGAAAAGAGCTGAAGGTTCATCCTCCGGGGTTTTGTCTCTACTTTGTCAATAAAAACCCTCAATGAAACCCGGATTCATAGCATGCAGATGTGTTGTTCATTATCTCTTTATGTATATAATGAATAAATCATAAAGTCCAAATAAAAGTATAAATATTTATATTCATGTATACATGCAGATGGGGTTGCAGTAAATCAGTATTATCTGCCCTGCCTTGTGCTATCTTATTATTATTATTAAATGTGTAGGAGCTGAGGAACTATATCTTTTCCTTCCCTTCCCATTGCTACATTATGTTCAGATTTCTTGACACCTGCAACTACAGAGTTTGCATTCGTGTTGGGGGGAAAGAAAAAAAAAAAAGCAAAACTCAGCTACTTTGTTGGTGGAATCAAATCAGACCTAGATAGATGGGTTGGTAAAACATTTTTCAAAAATCCCATCAGTTTGAATTATAGTTATCCTCAGAAAATGCCTGGGGATGCACTGTGCCAGTGAGCTCTGTCATCAGTCCGTGGACCACGGCTCCTCTCGGGGAGACAGGCAGCCTGACGCCCGGGTTCAGGCACTGCGGCGTGAGCCCCAGCTCTGCTACAAGCTGACCTGGGGCCACTTCATCTGCCTCCCCCGCTACCACAGTGGTGGTACGACCTTCCCTATGTTGAATTTTAAGCATGTTTATGTGTTCAGTTCCTAAAACGTGGGGCTTTGGATTTAACTGGGTCCCCTAGACTTACTGGCACACACTTCTGCGTCAGGTGATGTGGTCAGAGACGGCTGAGATTGAGTCTTTGATATCGACTCTCCTTTCTGCCAAATGTATACCTTTCCAGAAAGCTTTGGGGGAATTCTGGTTCTACTGAAGCCAGTGACAAAACTCCATGGGGACCGGTGGATTATAGATGCCTATTTTAGTTTGCAGGACTACCAGTGATGAATAAAATATTTTTTCTGTTTGCTATTGGGTTTCATCTGAAAATCTGGGAGAGTAAGTGCAGCAGTATGGAGCACCATAGTGTCATTTTTCTACAACCAGTTTTTATCTCTCTCTGTCTTATCTCTCTCTGCCACAATTAATGTGGCACACAGCAAGTCATATGGCGTGTATTTTATCACCCCAATAGTGCCGTCTCAAGACCTGGCCTGATTAGGTTGTGGCCTCTCTGTATATTTCCTTTGTGGGACGTTGTCACTTGTCTAGCCATGTATGAAGCTGGAAAGAAAAACTCCAAGTGCTCCATCCCCACAATGGTGTTCATGCTTGTAAATCTTGTTGATTAGAAATAAAAGTAGGCTGCTACCCATAACAGATACTTCTTATAGGAGACAGTTGATTGCTGTGTGTGATGTTTAGAAAATGACCAGGATTCCTTTTAGGAGGTAGCTTCATTGTGCTTAGTGATGGATAGCAAAACAGACTGTCACTAAAACGAAATTCACATTATGCAGCAGGCCACAGCGTAGCTGAGAACAAACATTAAGAAGGTCATTCTGATCTGATTTGTCAAGTTCATGCTTTTATTTTGGCTTTCTTGAAGCAGAAATCCAAATATTCTGTTGGATGGTGGTTTAGGACCTCCCTGAGCACAAACTTGTAAGAAAATATTCCGGACAAATTGTAGTTTTGGGTTAAAATATCACACACTGCCCATGATTTAATTCCTCCTCCATATTCATGTGCAGAACTTGAAAGATGATGATGTCTGTTGATCTGCTTCAATAACTACTTCTTCAGCTCTTGCTTATTTCCAGCGTTGTGAATACGCGGATGAAAAAAGACATGCCGTTCCATTTATAACTAGCAATTCCTTTGCTTCTGTCTTAAACAGTTTGCAGGAAAAGTTTTCTCCAGTTTCATGACTGAGCTTGGAGCAAGAATAAAGGTGAAGGCTGTGACGGTGGAGAATGGCAGGCTTTTTTGAGGTTCTGGTGGTCACCTCTCAGTGCAGTCACACAGGCTGCCGCTCACCTCTAACAGAGACCCCACCTCAGGGTCTCTGAGGTGTCTGGGCAACCCTGCTGTAATATTACAGACTAGTGATGGAAAGGAGACAGTTATTAACACTGTTCCGACATAAATTCCACAGTAAATGCAAAACTTCCCTTCCTCCACTTTACCTCCTTTACATGTAAAAGTCTTTTTGTTTGAATTACCCATTTTCAATCACCTCCCCAAAATGCCACCTTCACATTATCCCTTTGGAATATACTGCTCCCCACTTCCCCACCGCCCTCTCTTCCTACCCAACCTCCCTCCCTAAGCACTCCCAAACCCCACTCCAGCTGCTGTGACACACCATTTTGCACAGCTGTTTTCCTCCCCCAGCCAACACCCGGACCCCCACAGCTGCCTCTCTCCCCAGGCTCCTCTTCTCTACCCCCTCAGCACCCAGTCCTGCCTATTTAATTCTGGTTTATTCTGGGCTGGTTATACCACACTAAGCAGCATAATGCTTCACAGCGGTTCATTAAGCAATACAACCAACATCTGTCGTGTGCTTGCTCTCTCATCCTCTCCCCGTAGGAAGGTGTGTGCACAGCACAGTGTTCGCTTTTGAGATTTTTTAACACTATGTGTGTATATATATATGTATATCTATACATTTGTGTGTGTGCATACTTCTATATGCAAATATGTATGTACGTATACATATGTAAACATGGACATACTTTGCCTTGCATTTATACAAAAAAAGGAAACTGCACAGAAATGTATCTTGCCTGCAACCACAGCAGGGAATAAGGGCTGGGAATGTCAGCATTTTCTGGAGAAGCTTCTTACCCTCATTTCGGGCTAACCCTTGAGAAAGGTGTGTTGCCCACCAGACTGGGTTTTACTTTGGCTGCAGCAGCTTTCACTGGGCTGGAGGCACAGAGCATAGATCACTGCCTTTGTCCCAGAGCTTTAGACAGTCTTTCAGAGGCTGAAATCCTTTCCCTGAAATCTGAAAAATTAAGGGCATCTGAGAACTTGGGTCCATATTAGACAGTGTGCAGAACTACTCAGCATATGGAGCAGGACTCACTCCGCAATAGCTAGAGATGCTGTCCTGTGCATTTGCCATTGTTTCTTTGAATGAGTGATATTTCTACCCAGGTATTTTCAGGACCACATAAAGGATGAAAGAGTGCAAGCCCACTGATTTGGAAGCCTTTGGAGAACAGCTGCTTGGCAAAAGCAAGCACAGTATTTTTTCTATGCAGTTCACCAATCACGCACTTATTAGAGTGGAATAATTTAAGACATCCCAGCTTCTACTCTTTCCTCTGTTATTTCTGCCGTTTTGTTGTGCTCCATACAAAGATACCTTCTCAGCTTCTTGCAATATGGATCTGTGCAAGTCCGACAGCTCAGATGGCAACTCGTGTACTCTAGAGCACTGAGAATAACCAAATCACGCTGGGTACGTGCATTTACAACTAGTTGCGTGCAGGCAAGGGTGCGTTGCTCTGCACTGGTACACTGCTTCTCTCTGATGTGAGATTTGGTATTTGCAATTGACCTCCGTGTGTCTTTGCAAAGGTCAAAACCTACAAGTGGGGGATGAGCCCACTCACCTTCTCTCTGAAGACTGCCTGCACAGATAGCAGGGGCAGGATCTGCAGGACCACAGTCCTTGCTTTTATTCTGGTGCATGGGGAAGTTGCATGGGCTCCTTGGCACCTCTGTGCCCTTGACACCTGGTGCCTGGAGCAGTGTTTTTCCGTGGAATAATAAAAGTGGTGGCAGTCTGGGGTATGCTGGAGGGTGAAGTTTGGGGCAAGCTTTCAGCGTGTGGTTGAGGAGTTGGGCTGGAGAAAGGGTGTTTTACATAGTTACAGCCCTGGGTATAAGCTTCTGTTTCACGTTAACTATGCTTCTGATGGTCATATACAAAATGCCTCACTGTATAAGGATATTAAACACATTGTTATCATCAAGAATAAAATGGATCCATTTTAGTGAGACTGTATTAAACATATAGACTGTGCTCCCTTCCATACCCTTTACTGCATACTGGATGATGTCATGCTTATCTCTTAAAAATACCATAAGCTTGGACAGGACATATGAAATTTTCCAAAGTAGAAATAGGATAGGGAGGAAAGAAGGATTATCTCAGAAGTACAGTTTTGCACACAGGTCTGCTGTTATACAGTATCAAATGAAGCTAATCCTTCATTTCACATATATTCACTTGGCTTCATTTCTTAGAGCTATATTCTTCCATCAGATTTACAGGGGGATCTTAGATAAGTTAGAGAAGTGAAGGATATTCTCAGGCTGCAAAGTTCATCTGCCGCATGCTCCTGGACTCCCAGTAATACTTTCCTCTGGGTGCTTTACCATTCCTGCTGCGGGGTAAACGGATCTCAGGGAGGGGCTACGGTTTCATGGAAACAGGGTATTTTTAGTCCAACACCAGCTGAAATTTTGGCTGTTTCAAGTGTAAAACGCCTGAGGTGAAATAATTGCGGTGCAGCAGTTTCCTCAGATGTGGTGCCAAGAGCCACATCAATGGCTACGCTGCACTGAGCTGCATTGCTGCAGCCTCCTTGAAGTCACAGCCACAGCCGTGCCACCCACCGGCGCTGTGCCCCCGTGGAGGACATCCTTCCACATGTGGCAGCCCTGACCCCAGCAGCTGTTGCCCTGGGCACCCCAGGAAGATGCTTACCTCCTGCTCCCACCAGCAATACCTCCTTGAAACCACAGTCTGATGCTGCCTAATGAGACCTGCGTGTGAAGGAGGTGGGTTTGGACCCTGATAGCATTAGTGAAGGTCCATGGGCTCCCTCCGGCCCTTTCCGCTTTTCAGGCAAACACGGCTGTATCAAAGAAACTATTTTAGGAGGGATCTTTTCCTTGTAAATGCAATTCAGTTTAGAGACTCTAAGCCAAACCAGCCCAGGCTGCCCTCGAGCCCTGCCAGTCTGGGGTGGAGGAGGAAGCACTCTACCTTCACACAGGTTCAAACCAAAAATCGTGGGCACGTGAGTTGGCAGTGACTGGGGCCAGACGTTTCAAGCTTGATTGGATTTGTTTTTGCTTGTAGATTTCATAGAGAGCAAACCCTGGTTTTGAAGAGAATGGAGTTCAGCATATTTAAAGCTGCAATCATTTAGCCAAGCATTAGATAGAAGCACATTTGAGCATCTCTGTTCCTTTCTAAATAAATTTTAAGAGACGCATTTTTTAAAAAAGTCCTGTAGGTGAACATATGCCTTTCCATTGATAAAATCCGGAGGCTCCACATCTTGAATAGCTTTGAATCAAGACATATGCATGCCTTTGATGACGACTCTGTATAAAAAGCATGCAAAGTTAGTAAAACATGACGTGACTTAGAATTGCTGCTACAACTGGGAGCATTTACTGGGGAAAACTGCGAATTTTGTTCCAGCGAAGCAGCAGACTGCAGCTGCCACCAGAGACCTGGTGGAGATGATTCCTTCCTATTGCAGGATGCGTGGGCTAGGAGCCTTAACCCCTCCTAAAACCCATGAGAGGCTGTGCCTTGACTTCTGACTCCTGATGAAAAGCAGAGTGCAGGAACCTCCGGAGGTGTCTCTGTCTTCCTGAGCCCCTTCTGCAGGCTTCCAAGTGGCAGGGGGCAGTTTGACACCATGGTCACGAACAGCATTACAGACATGACTTTAGTTAGCAGCAGGTAAACATTCCTGTCCTCCCCACACAGCTGTTCAGTGGGACTCCCAGCCTGGCTCCGGCAGCATCAGAGCTATAGCAATCAACTGCGTCTGCTCCCTCTGCAAAAAGGGGACTCTCCCAGGAATCAAAGCATGGTGTCTGGCTAAGGAAAAGCCCACCCAGAGCCAGATTACAAGCAAAGAAATGATAGGTAGAGCTTCTTCAGACAAGCTAGGGCAGTACCTCCATGCTTCCATCTTAGATCGGCTCTCACAGGCACTCACCCTGCTGTGCGTGGGTTCACGTGTCAGGGACCCTCCAAGTGCATGGGCTGGAGTCCTTTGGGATGAAACAAAACAAGAAGATGCACCCCGGTTGCTGAGGGGAGCTCAGCCTGCTCCAGAGTCACCCGCTTCTGCAGAGAGGACATGGCTTCTGGACACCAACTCTGTCGCTCTGGGATCTGTCCCTGCTGCCCATGCTGGCAGTGGGGGTGAGCACTGGAGGCAGCACCCTTTTGGTCAGCTGTCGTCTTTAGCTGAACCCTTCCTTATTCACTGGTTCCAAAGAAAATGATGCACAGACAAATGTGTGCCAGAAAGACAACACAGCAGAACTGGGTTTTCTTCTTCAGGCCATCTTCGCCTAGGACCAGACATCACCCCGTCACTTTCCCTTGTATCAGTTCAAGACAAGAACCTCCACAGACACTAGCTTTGACCCCATCAGGGACAGACCCCTTCAGGCAGGGACATGGAGGCAGTCCCCGAGCTGTGTCTGCCATTCTGCTCCATCCAGCGAGGGCCAAGAAGGAGCAGGGTAGTTAATGGCTGCCTTTCTGACAGGGGAAACAAAAGGGAAGAGAAACACCGGGGAAAAAATAATCAGCTGAACTCTGCCATGAATGCTTCAGCCTGTTGTCCTAAAGACAAGTTTTGGACAGATTGGTAAAGGCTTACAGATACCAGTAGAAGGATGGTCTTTGTCCACTTGTTCTTACAAAAGAAGTTTGTGGGGAAAAAAATCTATACTTTTCTTGTTCCCAGAGGCACTCACTATCTTTCACTATAGCTGTGTGGCAGGTCTGCAGATTTCATGAGCGGGACAGCTAGTCTGCAGTTAATTAGCTGTGTTCTTACTAACAGGCATAAAAATCAAACAAAAGAAACAAGAAGCAAGCCTTTGCACACTTTTCAAGAACTGTCCATGGCTCTAAAACTTGTATTTATTGACAGCAGACCTTTAAGAGTGTGCACATATGTATGTGGTTTCTAGCCATGCAGCACTTATTGCTGCATCTGTCTCTGTAAGTGCAAGACACCAAAAATACTGTATGAAATATCCATTTTTGAACGCCTCATAATAAACAGCAGCTTTAATGGGCTGCTTTTCTTCACAAGGTCATTACTCTAGCAAATGCCCTCTGCTTTGATTTTCGGGTAGTGCAACAATACAGATTAACAATTACAAATAAACTGCCTGCTCAGAATGAACAAACAGTGCACTGATAACCAGCTTTAGATGATATCTGCGTTTGGTGTCATTCAGAGTCAGAGGGTATAAGGAACACAGAATATGCACCTCAGCTTCTTCTTGCTCACCTCTTCCACCCCGAACTTTCAAAGGAGATTCTCCAGTCTAACATTTTTGTGATTCCTGATAGAGGTTCATGGGAAGAGAGGAGCCATTGTAGTGACAGCTTTCTACTCAGCATCATACATCACTGTCTCGAGTTATTCTTAGTGATGCTTGGAAAGCAGTCAGAGCAATCTGTGAAACTAGTCAGTGATACTGACAGCATCTCACCACAATTATGATGATGTATACAGTGCTAGCTAATAAACCTGGGGAAAAAAATACCAAAACAAAAGAACATACTCTGTTTTCCATTTTTTTCGGAGGCATTGGCATGAAGGATTTCAGGGAAGGGAGGGAGGGAGGGAGTTAGGACTGAGGAAGGACACTGAAAAGGACACCAAAAAAATATCCAAACTAGAAAACCTCTCTTCAGGCTCCCTTCTTATTCATTATAGATTAATTTGATTGTCAATAATTCTGACTCAAAGAAATGAGAATTACTGAGCTAGATTTAAGAAAGCTTCAGCAGTTTCAGAAACAAGAAGAGAGAAAAAATTAACCTTGTTATACAGGGAACTGAAGTTCTCAGGTACATATCCTTTGCCAATGTACACGAGTGCAAACTTCATGCTTGGCAATGAAAACATGCTGACTTATGCCAGCTGAGGCTTTGGCCTGGGTAGAGGAACCTGCTATTGCATTCCTTCCACTGCAAAGGTTTTCAGAGCTCCCCATCTCTCGTGATGCCCATTATAAACAGTTATGGTCAAACAATTATACTAAAACCTAGGCACAGAAAAACAAGTAAGCTACTGGCATGAAAAGAATGCAGGGGAGACATCACTGAAAATATAGTAAGGGTGAGGTCTATTAAATTGCTGAATGCTTGCTCAGGGAGCTGCAAAAGCAACATTACTTGAATCTTTGGTCTTTGAGGGCCAAACACATATATTACAGGGAGAAATAATCCTGCCCCTGTGTCATGAAGAGGAGGACATCCAATTTTTTGCACTGCTGACTTCTGCTGTGTGTGGAACAAGGCAGCTGGGAGAAGGATCAGTCAGCATGAGTGCTTAGTGAGCCTGATGCCCTTGCACTGTCAGAGGTGGTTACAAGATGAGCAAGGCACAAGGATATTTTCCATCCATGGCAGTAAGACCTGTGTTCTGATTAAAATGTAGGATTTTTCAGGTGGTTTGTAGCTGCCTTGGGGACAAAGGGGCTGCCCAGCAGAACTTTGCTTTTCCTCCAGGGGACTCCATTAGCAGTGACTGAGAGCACAGTCCTCCCACTAAACATACCTTTGCATCGGACTCACCACAAAAGCCCCCATCCTACTGCTGCCCCACGGGCACGGCGAGCATATCCTACACTCTGTATAGGCTAGAGCCAAGGATCTCCACAGCAGCTGATCAGATACTAGTAGCAAGCATTTCCCCAGTTCAGATGATTATTGTTTGCTGAAAAACAAACAACAGGAGCTAAACAGAGAGCTTCAGTTTGTGGGAATACAGTAGAGTCCTGATCCTGTTAAGTTTGAAGGGACTGGCTCAGCCCAGGCCCTGTGCATAGACTCTGTGGGATCTAACTGGCACAGCGTGCACTGAGTAGGCATTGCTAGAAACCCTGACACATAGCTTCTTTTCCAGCCATCCTTGGAAGAAGCAACCAACAACAGTAAATTCATTCAACAGCCCTCTGTGGCTCCACCATAGGCAATGTGAGCAGGATTCAGGGACCCAAAGAGGGATTCAAGTGATCTAAAAGTGAGGAATTTAATACAATCAGATTAGCCAGACTCCCTCCACAGTGCACAGAGGGACACAAGCACATCCAGAGGACACATCCATGAGCCCTGGATGTCTGCTATGGTATTCATTTAACCCACTCTTCAGAGGTGGCTTTCCACTGATGACTGCAGGGCCTGAATGACTGATTCAGAAGAGATGCCTTGTCTTACTTTTACACAGCTAACATCAGATAAAATTAATTCCCTTCCCCTCTCATGCTCCAGTTCCCAGAAAGGAATGTGAAGTTCATTGAAATCAGGCTAATTCCCATGATTTCTGAATCAAACCTAACATGAGAGGGAGAGCAAAAATGTTAGTAGAAATGAAACTTCGGTAAAGGGCACAAGTGACTCCAAATGATGTTCACAGAATCATAGAAGCACAGAACCATTCAGCCTGGAAAAGACCTTTAAGATCATCAAGTCCAACCGTTAACCCAGGACTGCCAAGCCCACCTGTAAACCATGTCCCTCAGCACAGCGTCTACACAGTTTTTAAATACTTCTAGGGATGGTGACTCCACTACCTCCTCGGGCAGCCTGCTCCAATGCTTCACCACCCTTTCAGTGAAGAATTTTTTCCTAATATCCAATCTAAACCTTCCCTGGTGCAACTTGAGGCTGTTTCCCCTCGTCCTGTCACTCGTTATCTGGGAGAAGAGACCGACCCCCGCCTGTCTACAACCTACCTCATCTCCCTACTCATAGATTTCTTCAGGTCTTAGGGGCAGCAGCAACAAAAGTCATACAAACATTGGTATTGCAGCAAAAGGCAGAGCCATTCGCAATAAGGATTTCATTTATTGTTACTCATATCAAGCACCATAGGTCCACAGCACAGTTAGGAGCCCTTCAGCTAGACAAGGCCAAGAAACACACCTTTCCTGGCTCACCTGGAAATCACATTTAGCTTGGCTTTAGAAATTCTAGCTCCTGAGGAACTGTGAAATCAGTAAAAAGTTAAAGAGGAAAGGTAGCTGAATGCTTCTAAATACTCCAGATGGCAACAGTTAAGCTCTGAGAAATGGCCTTGCCACTGCTCACTGTCCTGGTTCATCCATCTCGAATAAGTCTGGTGTTACATATCAACTTTTCCCTGGGCATGAGTAAGAGAAGCAGAGGAACAGCACAACCTGCCAACTCAATGTGAGTCTTTCTGCCCTGGGCAAAGGTGGTGCAACGTTCCTGAAGATGTGACAGTTGCACTGGAGTGCCCAGTTGCTTAGCAAACAGCACATGCCTTAATATGAAAAATGTGAAGCTTCATTCCATTTTAGTGCAGAGATGGCTCTAAACCAGCCGCTCTGTTGGAAGGCAAATGGGGATGTGTCTTCCCATTTGCACGATGCCAGTATTTAAAAATGCTGCGCCTGGACCCCCTTGTGCCAGCTACTGCACAAACAGAACAAAAGACAGCCCCAACAGGCAAACCAACTGCCAGGCAAGAAGCAACAGCTACGCCAGTCCCACGAGGAAAGGCTGTGTCGCTGCACATCAGCCAGCCAGGCGACCAGCCCCGCTGCTCTTGCGCCCGAGGAGGGGTGTGAGGGCGGGCTGGAAAGGGAAGAAATTAAGTAACTTTGCAGGTGTTTAGAGGGAGCTTCTCCAGTGGGAGGGGAAGTAGGGGAGAAAACAGGAACCCTCCAGCCGCTCACCACAAGGGACCTGAAGATCATGTTAGCAGCACTGGTGCGTTCCCACAGGCATGCCGCGGCTCTGCGGCGCACTGCACGGCGCAGCCCCAAGGCGGGATGATGTGGGTTAAGCACAGGGTGTTATGCCTTAACATGCAGTTTCTCAGCCTTTGTGGTGGGTTTCAAACTTTGCTGCTAGCTTTTATGTTGAGTACATTAGGTTTTTTTTTTTTTAATCTAATGAGTTTTCAGTGTGTCTTTGTTCCTTGCCAGCTCTACACGCACATGCGCACACACACGTATACTGCAGCTCATCCTCCAACCAGAAAACTTATTCGAATATTTCTTGGAAGGGTCAGGAATGGAAATGAGAGACAAAGCACTGAAAGCAGAAAGCAAGGGGGTCACTACAGCTCACTACTATGGCAGTATGGAGAGTGCAGCTTTGTGCTGCACCACCTTGTGCTGTTGAATTAATGGCCAGTCCTGGCAGGCTGCCCCCTCCGTGCTCTACACTCTCCTCTTGGTGGCTACTAGCACAGGTGCAGCCAACAAGAAATCATTCCCAGAAATACACAGGGTCTGTTGTGACCAATGAGCAACACTGGGAAAAGGAGGGTTTGATTTCTAGAGAAACTCTTGCAAATCACAAAACGGGGGCATGAAAACAAAGGAAGCAACAGGCACCACTCTGTGGAGATAAGCCAGTGATGCTCCTCATTAATGCTTTGTCTTGTTTTAAAGTTCAAGAGATACTGCAGCTTAACTTGCTTCCCTTGACTGGAATTCATCACTGCTAATAGAGCAGAGCCACAGGGTGAGCTGTTAGACATGCACTGGCAAGAGCAAACTGTTACTGCATGAAAATCAGCCCACGTT
This sequence comes from Ibycter americanus, assembly GCA_035590275.1. Lineage (NCBI taxonomy): Eukaryota > Metazoa > Chordata > Aves > Falconiformes > Falconidae > Ibycter > Ibycter americanus. Next base: position 81,755,286 of record JAVJGI010000062.1, read on the forward strand.
AATGTCCTTGAAGAGCCAAAGTCTGGGGGGATGATGCGCTTCCCTGCTATGCCCAGGGGGGTTCTATTTACTAACTGGCTAGAGGGTCAACAGTTCCGTTTTTCTTGACTTTCCAGCGTTACAGTTTGCCTTTACTGCCTTCTGCCCAGCTGCACCCACAGAAGAATGACGTAAAGGAGAAAGCACAACACTGAAGCTTCAAAATCCCCAGGCAGGGCATTTTGTATGTGTTTCTATGTGCATCCTTAGGAGAACTGTAATACATTTGAAGGAAGAATTTCTTCCCCTCGAAGAACCGAACACTTGTGAAATGATTTTTGCAAGCTTTACTTTTTTGACACATCTAATTAGATGCACTGTTATGCCTGCAATCAGACATACACCAGGTGAGAAGCCTTTCCTGTGATTTGGGGATGTGTTGTAGCTTCAAACTGTGATGCCTTTGTTTCCCATGTAGTTGCATTGCTGTGCTGCCAAGATTGCCACCGTGCCGCACAACAGATCACCCGTTTTGTCCTTGCAGCTGCTGAAGCCTTCGTAGAGTGAAGACGCACTGTGCTCTCTCATCGAGATCTAACTTTTGTTCTTTCCACTTCTTTTCTTTCTTCCAAGTCGAGTCATAAATCACTAAATAAGGCTGCCTGCTTGTTTATAAGAACTTTCCCTCCATAAATCACGGTGTCCTGCTGAAGTCAGCCATTAGTGCTACAGGCAGTGAGTGGGGCTGAGCATCACAGTGCCTTAGGAGCCCAGGAACGGAGTGCTCGGGCTTGTTTATGTACAATAACTTCTCTTCCTCCCCTGAACGAAGTCCTCTGTGGCTTTCAAAGTAAGATCGAGTGTTCTGCCAGGATTCCCCCTCTCCAGGAACTGAAACACCTTCAGAATATCTGATTATGTGTAATTTTATTCCAATTGCATGGCCTTTTTATACATTAAAAAAATCTATGAAAAACATCAACACAAGTAGTAAGTGCACAAGCACTCCTTGAAAACCAGCCTCAGTTTGTAAACTCATTCCCCACAGCTTGATGTTGCAATATGGAATATGGACTCTTTGAATGCGAATATGTTTAAAGGGAAGAAAAGGAAACTGTGAAACCAAAGGATACATGCATAGAAACCTGATTTGTACATTTGTGATAGACTATAAACTCTTCCAGTGTCTTGAAGACATAATAACATGTTTACCTTCAAAGAGCACTTAAACAGTATATCTCAAAGAGTGTGTATGCCGTGATTGATTGCAAGGCTTTTCCTCTCACAAACACAGCATGTTATATGTAAACTATTTTTTTTTTTCATTCTGAAGAAATGTAGTAGTAATTTTATCTTAACATTATTTATTATTTTTAGGCCTAGCTGTTAAACTAGACCGAACCTAGAGCTGCCAGCACTATGCCTGATGATGGTTTGCCCAGTGTACAGCTTCAAGTAAGGACAAGCAGCATGCAACTACAATAACAAAAATTATGACACCCCCCCCCGAATCTGCCACAAAAGTGACATCACAGGAGATAATCAAGCCAAAGGCTCAAAGATCTTAATCCTTCCTTTTTCAAATTGTGAGACATTGGTGGATACATTTGCAACTCTTCCTCCTAAAAGGACTGGGAGGTGAAGTACAGTGTTGTAAAGCTCTACCACGGGTTGTCCGGTGCTGGTAGGACTATGCCTGACCGATCAAGAATTTTCTGAACTGCCCAGAGAAGGAAAAACACACAAACCAGTAACATTTCTGTGGGCCCATGTGCCTCAGTCTCTTCAACATTGCAGCAAATCATAGTCATCCTTTCCATCTGTATTAAATTCAAACTCCTGCTCAGGGGAGGATGAGTATGAAGGACAAGCAGAAGATTTTAAGTAACACAAGAGACAGTTCTTGCCTGCCTTGGTGGAAAACATCAAAAAAAGAGAAAAGGCCTGAAGACAGAAAGCAAAAGTAAGGACGGACTGGCATCATTGAGGAGTTCCACCTCCAGTCATTCCTTCCACCAAGGGAAATGAGACGGTTTTCTTTTTGTTACACAACAATATGCAAATCAACCTAACTAGCTACAAAACATGCTTTTATTAGATGCAAAAGATTTCCTTTTATAAAATTGAAAGGGAATATTTAGAGAGAGACTCACAAAGACAGCAGATTTTTTTTCCCCATCTCATTTAAGTTGTGATTTGCCATTAATTTACAGTTACAAATGATGGCTTTTTTACCTAATGTTTTGGTAAGAAATTATTAATAGCATGCTTTGAAACAAGAAAATGTGTTAAAATGCACATTATTTTTCAATACCCAGGGGATTTAGAACAGTTTTTGCAATGGAAAGTCTAACTATTTTTTGTAATGATTTATTTGTGTGCTGATCTCTTCAAGTGCTCCTGCTTTTATTAACAGGTACTCACTTCTGATTATAAGTGGAGTTTCATTACTTTGTTCGACCCTCTTTAAAAGCTTTATCAAAAAATCTGCTCACCGTTTTGTGGTCTGGGAAGGAATGCAATCTTTTTTCAGCTGACCATGTGGAAATTGGTAAAATGATCCCCAGGCCAGGGCGTGCCTGTAGATGTGTCAGGGAGACAACACAGACTCTGCAGTGTCAGATATACAGTGATTTCTGGAGTGATACAGTGATGATCTAGAGATGCTGTTGATGTTTGCACCAAATTGAGAAAGCAGGATTGTGACCTAATGTTACTTTTCAGCCACATAAATCATCATCAGCACCGATAAAATTATCAGGCTGCATTCAAATGAGGGATGGAAAATTGACATTAGAGTTTGTGTTTATAATTAAGCTTGACAAACAAATTTTAATCGTGCCAAGTGCAAAATGCCCAGTTCTGTCATCTTTACTGTGCACATATCACCTATCCAGATGCTTCAGATATACTTTGAGATTTACATTCTCTGTCTATACATTCCTGTCAATTACAGCACAGATCACTCTTCAGTGAGATTTATTATCTTATTGTGTCACTGGGGCTTGGATAGTGAGGAATTATAATCTTACAAGCTATTATGAAATTATTTCCACTGGTTGGGGCAAGTTGTTTTCAGGAAGAACAATTATTTCTTGTGGGTTTTCAGTGGCATTCGAACCTTAGCCAGAAGTTGGCCTCACGCTTGCGTGAGTACAGATCAGACCCAGAACCAGAGGGAGGTGTGCAGGATGGGTGCTCAGCTGCAGCGTTAAGATCATCTCATCTATGTGGAGAACTGTTTGAGAACAGCTGCTCTCATCTGGGCCTTTCTCTACATCGTCAGAAAAACAGCAGAATAAGAAGGCTCAAATATTCAAAGAGGTCGTGAAGCTTTTGAGTCTTTAGAGGCAAACTTGCAAGCTTAGTGGTTTGCAGATATCTTTTTGGACAAATGCTTATTGCGTATTGTCAGAATAGAGCTGCTCGGGAAAGAGGAAAAAAATTGACTAAGCATTTTTATTGTTGGAAATGACAGCTGACAAGGTCAAAGTGTTCCATAGATGGCTAGTTTTAGAAACAGCTCTGGCAGAGCACCGGCCTGGCTGAACCCTGCCCCGTTTTCCACCAGCTCCTCTGCCCACAGGGGCTCTGCTCCCTCCCAAGACGAATGGCAGCCTCAGGGGTTTCACTCCAAATCCAGACAAAACCTGCACTGGAAATACTGAAATCTCCTGACAATGGGATTAACCTGTCAGCTCAGCTTCCACTGTTTGATCTATGCCAGCAGAGTGGTTAGGTAAAAGCTTTAAATTACAATTCATATCCAAACCCCACTTAGGTCAGTCCCTGGGCTTAGGGGATTGCTTTGTGCTCCCCATCGTAGATGTACTGAGGAAACAAACACCCTGCCTTGAGTCAGGTGTCCAGGGTGGACATGGCAGAGGTGCCCAGGCATGTCCCTGAGCTTTGTGTCATTGCTGGGTGGCTCTTGGCAGGGCCCTGCTGGGGCACAGAGCTTTTGCGTTGTCCTACTGGGACTTCTCATTCTCCCGGTCAGCTACCCTGGGAGCCCCCAGCAGGGATAGGGGTCAATGATTTAGCTGTTCCTGTGTCTCAGATGGATGCTCCTAAGAAGGCACTATGCACCTTACCTAGGTCTCAAGATGCGTTTGAGGAAGGAGGCTGGAACATCTATAGGGGCTTGATCCCCTTCTGTTGCCCATCATCCCAGGGAGTGGTAATGCATAGGTAGCTCTTAGGACATCTTTTCATCCATAATATTCATATAGGACTTTGGCATCACTGACATCATTTTACAGTTGAGGAAAAACAAGGTTTGAGAACTGAAGTGAGTTTTTACCCAAGGTCACCCATGAGTCAGTGACAGGGGTAGAAGAGCTCCTGGTCCCCTGAATCCCAGGGCGGTACTCTGTGCAGGAAAGCACATCTCCCCCAAAACCAATTCGGTGCAGACATCCAAGCCCTGCTCTGTCTGTCTGGGTTGCAAAGGGCAGAAGACAAACAAAGGATCTGCAAATTCCTGCTTTCCATCATATCTTTCTGAGGTGTGACTTATGCCGGTGTCAGCTTTCTTAAAGGGACCATAATCTAATAGAAAGGAGAAAAAAGTTGATCTGGCTGCTGCTGAAAGATGATAATCCAGAAACAATTAGGTGTCTATCCACCTTTCTTTGTTAAGAGTATGAATAGTACATGTGGGGAACATATACTCAGATGGCTGCAAAAATGAATTGTCTACTTTTACGGATCTTTTATTTAAATCTTGCAAGTAGTAAGAAAGCAATTTTAATAAAAAATGCTATGCATAGAGGAATTGCTGCTTTTCATCTGAGAAGTGGCAAAGTGAAGAGTTTTCTTTATTTTTACTAATTTTCAATTTGATACAGATGTGATTCCAATGCTAATTATGCCCCCCACCGTCTCTATGCTCCAGTGAAATGTGACTCCCTGATGTTTCTCATTGTCTTTTGTTTACAATTATAAGAAGTTGATGGAAATCATCTGGTTTTTGCTTCTGTACTGCTGTGGGATTTGTACAGCAGAAACCTGTCAAACTCATGACCTCTAGCACGAGGAACTGCGGCCAATTCCGGCTGCAGTCACAGCTGAAATCTTCACGTTGAACTGTTTCTCTCTCACCCCTTGCATACCTGTGATGAAACAGTTTCTGAATCATGGAAGGATGATCTCAGAGTGAAGGGTAAACAGTAGGATCTTCATGAGTACATTTTGATGCCCGGTTTTTCTAAACACTCTCTTGCTCAAGACTCTTTTTTCTTGTGCCTCAGTTTTCTCCTGAAAAAAGGAGATAATAATGCAGATGTGTTGTAAGCATGATTTCATTAATGTTTCCAATGCTTTAGGACAAGTTGGAGACTGGAGGGCTCTCTTAGCACCTACATGCTGTCTCCAGAACCAGGATCCATTAAATGAAAATGCCTCTTGTATAATTTGCTAGTGACCTGCTCACGACATTTCCTAGCCTGGACCATCTGTGAATGCATTTGCATTTGCTGGAACTGTATGGATAGATGAGGCATCTGTGCATCAACTGTGTGTTTTAGGGACAAGCAAAGTTTATGTTTTAGGAAGATAAATAATTGACTTCACCCTTAATTATATATAATGTACCTGGGCAACTTGTACATACTCATGCAACAGCAATCTTTGTACAGGCAATGAAAGCATTACCAGGAACAGTCATCTGGATTTCAGTGCTATATAAAAACCATTAGACAAATCCAGCTTGCTATCTAATGGGCTAATTCAATTCATTCTATTAGTCTGAAGTGAAATATGTGGTAAAAGTAACAGCTGTCAGATTGTCTGCTGCACAGAGGAACAAGAGAAGGCTTTTCCCCTAGTTTCTGGAGATTTTTGTCCTACTTTTCCTTAAAACCCACCCCTTTCCTATAGTCCTATAGTTCCTCCACTATTCCCAGTGTTTCCCTTCTCCCAGCCAGGGTTCTTGGCTGGGTGAAGGCCGGCACACAGTGGTGGCAATGGTGCTGCTGATGCCAGTGCTGCAGGGCCAGGTGGTGGCTGCTCCTCTGGAGGGGTGGGAGCCCCAGGGACAGCTGTGTGATGCCACCGTCCCACTGATTTTCACAGTACGGTTGGGACTTTTAATGTCTCGGAGCTGTCTCTAATGCCTCATCAAACATAGCTGAAAAAAAATCTAAGGGAGTTAAAAGTTTTTTTGGAAGGCAAATAATAGGCAGCTGTACAGATGGACAGACAGGTGGACACAGATAGATGGATGACCGCTGCAGACTCATTTATCTGTTTTCTTAGGAAAACAAGCTAATGTTGAGACAAAACTGTTCATAAACACTAGTCAAATACATGTCAGCAAAAACGAATACTTCCGAGTGGGAGATGCAAAAACATTCGCTGTGAAGCTAAACTCTGCACAGGCTGGCAGAGACCAGTGATGGATATGGTGGTGATGAACTCGTGACTTGCCGCAGGAGATGGAGGGCAGAGCTGTATGGAGGTATGTTGCTTATCTGCACGGCAGATGCAGGGAGATACTAGGTGATCCACAAATTCTTGTGGTTTTCCCTGAGTTAGCTCCTTTGGATTCTCCATTAGCATGTCAGGAGTTGCAACAGATAATTGTCACAGGGAGGTGCCCACGTTACTAGCTCAGCCGGTGGGTGTAGGGGGTCAGAAGGAAGCTGCTTCCCACACTCTGAGCACCTGCAGCCCATGCCACACAAGGCACCCACCCAGGGTGCAGGTCTGATATGGACACCAAGGCAGAGCTATACCATCAGCACAGGAATCAATACCCAAAACCAAGGCTGGGGCTTAGGCACATTGCTCCATGGTAAGTGCATCTTGACATTTAGTCTGCTGGTTGTACACCTGGTGGTATAAACATATTTGTATGAAGTCTAGCAAGGGGAAAAACTGGAGGGTTGGCCACTGGGATTCCTTAGTGAAAATTTGTCTCAGCTCAACGTCTTTGGCCACTCCTGACTGGTCACACCTACTGTACGCAGAATATGAATATTAATATCTTCTAATAATAACAGTGATGATGTTACTAACTGCATTTCATAGGTCCAGTTGGGAGCACAGATAGCCAGCTTGGATATCAAAGTCAGAACTGGATAGAGCTTGCTTGGGTTCCGTCTTAAATGTGGCAGTCAGTGCTTGAGAGTAGACAGACTTTCACATGACCCTCTGTTTTGGCATGTTCTTCCTTCAGAAGAAACCAGGGACTGAGCCAACATGATGAATGAATCACTTTAAATCACTAGAGGGTAAATCTGAAAAGATTGCAACTTCATGTTGCAACTTGCAATCACCCACATTTTTCCACTGCTAACCCCCCTGAGACTGGAGGCACAAACCTTAAATTCACTGGAGTTTCACACTGGTGGTATGAGTTTAACTTGAATGTATATTTGAGATTCAAGCTACTGTAAACAAGAGGAGAAAGTCAGACACCCACCATCTCAAAAATACTAACGTACAAATATTTTATGTTATTTTTCCATGAACCATTTCACATGTGAAAGGTGTTTTTTCATAACCTGAAGTTTATGGCTGTGCATTTCTGACAAATCAACATTTCCATGCTGCTCTCCTGCCATTACAACCGATTAGTTGTAACGAATGACCAGTTTACTGCAACCACTAACCAGTTAGTAATCTCCTTGCAAGCACCAGGGATGTCAATGGTCCTTATACCCCAGCGGGTTCTTCTTCTCACTTTAAAGCTGCCAGAAATGGTGGTAGGTGCAAACATTTTTGTACACACTGCACCCCAGTCAGTGGTTTGAACCTCAGCAGCCCTGTCCCGCTTGCCTCTACAGCTTGCTTCACCAGGAATCGTGCTCAGTGGAGCTAAATGTTTTGAGCCCCACAAACATGAATTTGAAGCATCTTCCATATCAGAAAGAGCACAGCAAGATGGGGGCTCTGCAGCTGTACCCTCTGCAGTCTGCAGGGAGGGAGGTGAAATAAGGAGACAACTAGAAAAATCAGTTCTGTTAAAACAGGCTCCCTGCTGTTGGTAACAATACCAACTATGTGACATTTGAGGGAAAAGTGAGTTCCAGTAGCTCAAGCACTATCAACCCCTGCTGTTGTACCCACCTGCTGCTGCCCTCCTTCAGGCATTTGCACCTGCTGGTGGCTTGATGCTTTCCCCTGCAGTCCCCAGCACCTGCTGGCAGCCTGATGGGACCCTCTCCTGCCCTGTTTGCCTTTCCTTTTAAAAAACATGCCCCTTTTCTGTTGGAAAGCAACCACTTAGGAGATGCTCACATCAGGGAGGTGGCTCCAATTCCAGTTCTAAAGTCTTAACAGCAGCTTCAGGTTCCAGCTCTCCTTTTTGGAGAGTTTGGTGTTGCCTGACACAAGCATCCATCCACCCAGGCAAAGCTCTCTGCTGCAGCCCGGGCAAGGCTCACAAAGTGAATTAAGTTGCAAGAAGAGACAAAGCTCAACCTAACCTCTTTTACAAACACGCGTGAAGTGGTGGGGCAGAGGTACCCTCATCCACTGGTGAGTGGGCATGTGAACGCAGGCCATGCCTCCGCATGGGCACCCGAGCACCGGGAGTGCTCCAGGTGGCCTCACAGCCAGCACAATGTAAGAAAGGTGGTGTGGAATGAATGTTCTTATAATTCATGGAAAATGATTTTTTACTGAAGTTACTGAGCATCTGGGGACCCTTATTCCAGGAAAAGACAATATCTTATTTTGTGATTTTGGGCAGGATTTCTCTGTGTCTCTATTAGTTTATTTGCAAACGTACGGTGCTCTAACAGGACATTTGTAATCCATGTAATGCGGAGTGTTTTACAAAGGGCACTAAACACCGTGGTTCTCACTTGGCCAGTGGGCAAAAAGAGGCCCAGGGACTTTAAATGAATTGCCCAAGGTCACACAGCAGCCCAGTGCCACATCTGGTATGCCAGATCTCCAAAGTCATGTAATAATCCTTTATTCACTAGATAGTATTGCCTCCCTAAAGCCAATATAATGATATTCACTAATGAGGTTGTTAGGTTTAATTAAAGCTGGTAGAGTGCATTACATAGCAGGAATGAAATTATTGTTTCATTATTGCATATTATAATAATTACAGAATAGCTAGACTTCTGCATCAACCACAGAAAAAGACTACCCTAATTCTGTATCCTATAAATTTTTAGACACATCGCATAGGAATTACAATGGACAAAAGCACTGATGATCTCAACGTCATGCTTAAAAACTTGCTTGAAATCTTCTGGTTTATTAATCACTGTAATTTTTAATAATGGTTTAAAATAAATGTGGTTAAGAATGAAATACTATTCACTAAGAAGACTGATTCCTTAAATCTCCAACTTATTAGTGAGGGTCTGTTGTGTTATATCTACTGATACATGATAAAATACTTGGGGGTGGGGAGACTTCAAAATACTGGAATATGAGATACGGCATTGTTTCATTTTTTAATAAAAGATTCTACTTTGTTTCCAGCTGGAAAATGTAAACAAAATTTAAAGGAAAGCTGAAGATAAAACGGCTAAAATTGGAATAGAAGTTTTCTAAATTACTCTATTTGGGTCTGCTTAGACCTCCATTATAACTTTACAATTGTATTACCTTGGAGTGACATGTGTTCTCTTAACAGATGGATTTCCCTGAGGACCAGATTTTGATCTGGTTTGTGTACCCTCAAAGAAGATAAAAATAATTTGCATAGGAAGGTCTGCAGCCTTGGTTTATACTGAGAAGCACCTTATTCCACAGAAATCCTTCCTGAGACTTTTTGTGCTGCCTTATGCAGGGAAGTGTGTCAGAATCAAATTCATAACTTACTAAGTTAATAATTCCCTCATATTTTATCCCTGAAATTCTACCCATCAGACAGCAACAGTGTACAATACATTTGTTCACATATTTTCTCCCTCTCCAAGACATTCAGGGTGATGACCATGACCTGGGGGATCAGAGACCGTCACAGGGGTCTTGCTTCAGTGTAGCCACAGTGGCAAAACAGAGTAATGCTGCTTGAACCATCTTCAAATTCAGTGGAAATGGCATGGAAGGAAAGAGCCAAACTATTTTATAGCCAACAGCCTGAGGAGCATATAAATAGCACCAGGTTTTTCGGTTTCCCATCCCTTGCATATACAAGAAAACCAGGAACAAGCACAACAGTCATAAGGAGCACGCGAAAGAGTATTGCACAAGTCTCGTTTTTCTTACAGTAGCTAACAACACAGGCAATTAGAAACTGCAAAGAAGACTTCTGCCCTGTGCAGAGTCAATGTTCACAAACTTCTACCCTCCGCGATAGGGCGACATCCTTAAAGCCTAAAAATACTTCCTGCATTCACTACCCTTTTTGTTCACCTCCTTCCCTCCCGTCTATACTGCAAATGGGGCAAGGCTTCCTATTTCTGTATGACTGCTCAGACTGTTCTCGGTTTGCAGCTGAGCCCCAGACATTTGTGGTTTGTCCTAGGCCCTCTCTTTTTAGCAGATCCCTTTATTCTCCAAACACGTTAGATTGTTTCAGTCTTACACCAACTACGGTCAAATACCGTGCAGACAGAAGCATTCACAGGCATGTGAATAAAGAACTCTGTTCATAAGCCTGGGTACACTGAGTAACTGCCTGCTCATGACAGATAAAGGTGTGTGCATGTGTGTGTCTAACTGCTGGGCTTGCTCCTGCAGGCACGTCTTTAGGTGTACAATTTCCTACCAGCTCTTTTGAAAAGCCACATTGAAACCCCAAGAACTGTAGCAGCAAACTCTCCACTGATTCTTGATAGCTTTGACTCAGAGACAGGATTTACAAAGGTAGCTTAAGAATATGCTGTAGTCTTCATTTTCTACAGAGAGGTGTAAGTTCAATGTAGACCAACATGTGGGACAGAACTATTCCATGAATACTAAATATCTCAAAGCATTTCACAGAAACTGTGGAAAGCCAGGAAATGTCCTTTAACCCCTGAAAAGGGGCAGAAAGCGAGGCAGGGACTCTGTCTCCAACAAAAGGGTTATGTGATGGTGCAACATTCAGGTGTACTCTTGCAATGTTTGAGCCTAGGTTCCCAAGCGGGATTCAGGTGTCTCACCGATGTTTTCAGCACCAGCACCCCAAAGCCAGAGTCTCAAAACCTGCCTGGATGTCTCAGTCCTGGCTGATTTTGCAAGCTAATATCCTCTCCCAATTGTTTTAGCACAGACAAGGCTAGTAAACACACCATTGGGAGGTCAAAGTCCTCCTGGAATGATGAGAAATCCCTTTTACATGGTCATTCCCTTTGGTCACATGAGATCAGGGCTTTGGGCAAGTGCACCCTTACTTCCAGAGCAGTGCATGGCCGCAGCTCTGCAGGGCTCCCCAAGTTGCATGGTGCTGAAGACCCCATGGTAGCACTGCCATTTTCCCCAGTGAACCTGGTCAGGGGATCCACCAGGGACGTGGGAGGGTCAGTGCCTGGTCCCATGGGTGTATGAAACCCAGTGTAGACTAGTACAGCTTCAAGATCCTGAAAACATCCCATCCTTCTGAGCGGTGAGGTCAGATGAGGATCACCTGGGAAAAGCGAGATCCATGGTGCTGGGGGCTTTGGAAGCACATGTTTGTTCCTGGAGAGAGTGCTTCACAGGGAGACAAACACCACCGCTTTCTGCAAGAAAGGGTTGCTGTAGCTCAAGGGCTGAGCTCACGAATAAGCTTCATGCCAGATCCACCCCCTTTCCTTAGCATTTGGTTTCCTACCACCTATTTCAGGCAGCGCCTGACTGGTGTGCCAGCTTTCGCTAATCTCATTCGCGGGTGCCTGCCTCACCCCACGAGCTCAGACCTCTCACCCAGCTTCTTTTCCAGTGCGAGAGGCTGCGCCGTGAGCACAGGGCAGGAGCAAAGCCCCAGCGCTGTGCCGCAGACGGGGTGAGATGTAACCCCAGATAGAGCGGGGCTGGTGCTCAGCGCCGACCCTTGCCAGGTCTGTACATCCCAGCAGTGCACCCTGGCAGGGCACCTGAGGTCACAGCACCGAGCCCAACCACCCGCTCCAGCTAAACCTTCCTTTCTGCCGAGATCACTATCAGCTCACACTCAGCCCATCTGATGGATTCATGCATTTAATCCTATTACCTAAACACAGGAGTTGAGCGGTGTGTCACACCGAGCCAGGAACCGGGGAGCTTCAGCAATTTGTGTTCATGCAGGAAATGTTTCTGCGCCACTGGCAAAGCCACATCAACTCACAATCAAAGACAAGCTTCCAAGAATGATGAAGATAACATCTTGTTAGCAGCAAATACAGAGACTTAATTTAATTAATTATAATAGAGCAGCTTTTCAAAACGTCTGAGTAACCGTACTGGAAATGAAATACAATACAAAGAATAGGAAAAGTAAATCCGTAGGTGTAAAGCAGGGGAAGTTTCAGGTATCCACTCTTATTCTAACTCTGTTGATGCTTCCCCTTACTTGCTCTCCTCTTACTTTCATCTTCTCCTGAAACTGATTGCATCATTACCAAGATGAAAGGGAGAGAGAGGGGGGAAATGCTGAAGAAGACAGAGATTGCGCATAACTGTACGCTACTGGGGTAAGGTCTGCTTAGCTTCATACTAAGGTTGGTCTTGGTGAAAGTGTTGCCCTGTGACCTGGAGGAAAGCCTGGAAGGAAAACAGGCTAAAGCAGGCAAAGAACCAGTAAAACAGCTTAATTGAGAGTGCGTGAGGGATGGATGGATCTCAAATTGCTCTGACCTTTATCTCAATTTTTAATGATTTATCTAGCCAGGTTATGGATGGAAAGCTGATCTAAACAAATGCTTAGCTGTTTTTCAAGGCTTTCTGGCTTCAGTCAGATAGGGGATTTGCAGAAAATAATCTTCTTACAGTATTTCCAGATAATTTTCATAGCCGGAGCCACAAGAAACCGGTCATATGTAAAGACCCCTGTATATACGTGGCCATTTTCTAAGCTCAAAAATATCTTGAGCTTCGTTTGAGCTCTAACTACACGTCCACACTGGTTATTATGCTACCTGAGGGGTTCACCCTTCTGCATTTGTTTCTGCTTCCATCCTAAGACTGAGAAGAAAACTCTCCTGTCAGATTTAGACCTCAAATTTTCAATATCTTGTTCTTCAGCACTTGATACTCATAAAAGGAGCAAATTGTTGCAGTGAAGATACACTGTGTGGTAAGGTTCCAAGAGGGAATTTAAATTCATGACAGCTGTGATACAAGAAATGTATTTTGCTTTTCTAGTTGGATTTCTTTTTCTCCTGAAAGCAAAAAAAGCCAAATAAAATGCAGACAAAAATGTTTTGCTAGAACTGGGCAACCAGTAGTTATTTCTTGCAAGCTAAGCCTTCACCTACAGAGACTATTCAACAGAAACACAGAAAAAACCTTTTCTTATATTGCACAATACCTCCAATACACAAATTTCTCGCAAGTGGGTGACTTTGCACATAAGACAAAATCGTTAAGGCCACAGGGTGAATTCTGATTTGGATATTCTGCTCTTCATTTCTATGCCATGGAGATAAATGATGGCAATAATGAAGCAGAGTACAAAAATATTATGACTATAACTTTGGATGGCACTTGTTTTTGCAATGTTAACCACATGCACTGTTTTCAGACCAACTTCAGGTAGATGGCTACATGCTTATGAAATGTCACCAGACTAATGCTATCAGTACTAATTGGCCAAATAATGAACAATTGCAGAGCCTGTACTCTCAGCATGCCTGGAGGGCAACTCTTCCAAAGCAGAGTTAAGACACGCTGCCAGGGCACCAGCTGCATAGGAGAAAGCCTGCTTGGCTGTGCCGGCTCAGTATCTGAAGGGAAGAGTACAAACACCCAGGGCAATTCAGCACAGACTCTCTCAGAAGATCTACATTTATCTAAGCACATTTGTTAGAGGGGTCTCTCCTAGAGTTGCCATCTCTAGGTGTAATTCAGTGAGGTGTAGAATCAGATCCATGTTTCTCACCATCCTTATTATTTTACATTTTTACACAAGGTTTCATGATTATTGGTTTGGAACATTAAAATGCAAATGATAGAGGAAGCAATACATATTTAAATGTACAGTGTCAGCTTGGTATAAAAGCTCTTCTGGAACAGGATGACACTATTTTCTTCAGTAACTTCTAAAAGTGGCAAAATAAAAACGAAAGGGGAAAAAAAAACACTTCAGGCCTATTTGCATTCATGCTTTACTGGTCGTGCTGAAAGAAGAAGCTTAGTAAGCTTGGAGGGGAGGGCAGGGGGGGAGAAAAATAGTCATTAGTGTAAATGCAACCTGCAGCTAGCTCTGTGACTTCCCAGGCAGCACGAGGAGGAGGAGAGCACGCCAGGAGCATTGGATTTGAAACAGGTAACCTCTTCCCTACAGAAAAAAAAAGAGGAGCTTTGACTTATCTTGTCTTTGTCACCTCTGGAATCAATATCCTCTTCACGTAAACACAAAGGAGAAAGGGTGAAGAAAGGACAAAACCAGGGCAGAATGCAGAAAGCCTTTCTGCCTCCTATCCCATCCTTGCGGGACGCCCTGTTATTTTCCAGATTTAACTTCTGGCTAAGGAGTGACAGAAGGTCACTTATTCTCATGATGCTTTTTTCAAAGCTTGCATGGTTACCAGGGCAATACAGAATGTTTCCCATTTTACTTTTTTAATACCACTTTCCCACTGCCATGTTCAGTGTTTCCTGAACAGATAAACCAAGATGTAAAAAATGTGGAAGACATTTTTCATAGTCTGAAGCTGTAGCTCACATCTGTGTGCCTGTACATTCCCCATTTTCACTCCAGACTCAACATGAGGACCCCAGTGTTTAACGTTATATGTTGATGGGTAAAGGAGGCAAGTGGCTGAGCTGTCACTACAAGTCATTTCTGCCCCCTTTACTCACACTGCCATAAAATATCCCTGCTGGCTCCACTTGCCTCCTCGGACACAGTTCTGCTTCCCACGAAAGGACTGCAGAACTGGACTCTGTTTTAGGAATAGCAGGTGTGAATACAGATTACAGACAGTCCCAAAAGGTAGGTCTGTATTTCTTCTCTAAACTCCACGAAGCTGAAGAGCACCTGGGCGCAGGCCTGGACCAGCTCTCTGTTATAGAACAGCACATCTTGATGAACTGACAAAGTCAGCAGAAAACCTAGTTCAGGCCCCCTGCTGTGTGCACCCCCCCGCAGAGACATACGCACACACAGGCACAAACAGCCCTTTTCAGGTAGAGCTTCAACAAGTTCCCAGAATTTAGTCTTAACATGTCGTCAAAAATGTTTTTGCTGGAGGAGTTGCGTCTGCATTAGCTTTTGGCAGGATAGTGAGGAGAGATGGGAGAGTAACACCCTTGGCTGAGGGAGCTAATGAGTTGGCAGAACTACTGTCATGTGTACCAGCCTCTAGTGAGAGCAGAATTAGGAGCTTTGAAACTTGTAGCCTTTGCAAGTATTTACATTTCAATTATCACAGGATTGGAATCCCGAAGACTGCAGCAAAACAAAATTGAAAAAAATAGGGGGGAACACCCTCTTTTTAGAAAGCCCGAAATTGTTACAGGTTAAATTATAACTTTGGCAAATTCCTAAAGGGAACATACACTGCTCATACTGATAAGATCATCCTGAAATGATTTCACAGTTTCTAAGTTGCACTTGTTTCTAAGTTGTGGATAATCAAGCTGCAAAGTGAATTAGCTTGTTAAGAGTCCACTGCTTGTGTTTCCCTTCATTAGCACTCAGGCTGTCTGGTGCTGGCTCCAAGGATGCAGCCACCACGCCAGGGCAGCAGCCAGCAGCTGTGGGTGGGTGCCTGGGAGGGGAGCTTTGCTCTTTTCCCTGCTGTTCTTTCCCTTCGCTGCACGGAAGGCTTCTGAGCCGTAAGTACACATCATGTCTCTTACCCTTCAAAAAGTCATCTTCCATAATGCCCGTTTATTCTTTTAAACAGAAATTCATTCCAAAGAGTGTCACCCACTCCTCCGCCCTGTCCCCATGCTGGCATGACGCAAGTGAAAGGCCACCTGCTCCCCACAGCCTGAGCTCGGGGCTCTGCACCAGGGTTGCCCCCGACTCGAGACAGGCAAAACTTGCTGCTCTGGGCTTCCAGCTTCCTGTGCCAGTACATGAATCACACTGGAAATTATTACGAATGTGAATTAAAGTAGCCCATGAAAACATATTCAAAAGCTCTTTTTCATTAGCTGAATGCCAGACACAGGGTAATGGTCACCAAAGGGAATTCGATGTGACACCCCAAAGGATCCATTAGTTACCTAATGCCTTTCTGGAGGAGGCGCTGTCCCAAAAGCAAGTCAGTTATTTGTGTTCCACTCAGTAAGGGTCAAACAGGGTAGACACCGTAACTGTTTCCTTGTAAACTAATAACCCCCTTCCAAAACACACTCTGCTGTGGCCTGTTCTGGATGTCTTTACAGTTGCTTATTAATTACTGGTAATAGAATTCCTTCTGAGACCTAATTACGAATAGCACTGCCTAGAAAGAGGTTTGACCAACAGTGAAGGTTCCTCCTTGTCATCGTTTAAGCCCAGCTGGCAACTAAGCTGCCCCAGCTGCTCTCTCACTCCTCCTGGGTCGGGTGGGGGAGAGAATCAGAAGAGTAAAAGAGACAAAACTCATGGGCTGAGGTTTATAAGTAAAGCAAAAGCCGTGCACACAAGCAAAGCAAAACAAGGAATTCATTCACCCCTTCCCACCAGCAGGCAGGTTCAGCCATCTCCAGGACAGCAGGGCTCCGTCATGTGTAACGGTGACTTGCGAAGACAAACGCCATTGCCCTGAACATCCCCCCCTTCCTTCTTCTTCCCCCAGCTTTATGTGCTGAGTGTGACATCATTTGGTACAGGATACCCCTGGGGTCA
>JAVJGI010000062.1:81772222-81820256 GCA_035590275.1 Ibycter americanus
TCCCCCCCTTCCTTCTTCTTCCCCCAGCTTTATGTGCTGAGTGTGACATCATTTGGTACAGGATACCCCTGGGGTCAGTTGGGGTCAGCTGTCCCGGCTGTGTCCCCTCCCAGCTCCTTGTGTCCCCCAGCTCACTCGCTGGTGGGGTGGGGTGAGGAGCAGAGAAGCCCTTGGCTCTGGATAAGCCCTGCTCGGCGGCAACCGAAACATTGCTGTGCTATAGCCCATACTGGCTACTATGAAGAAAATTAACCCTACCCCAGCCAAAACCAGCACACTCCTGTTTTCTTCAACCCAGAGCATTCTCACAGACTAGGGCATGGCAGTATTACCTTTCATTTCTACTTACACTTTTTTTCTCCATAAGCTGAGCTTCTTATGTATCTGCATATAAAGTCCATATGTCAATTCAGCTTTTCACTGGGCATTCCTTAGTTTGCAGGGCTTTCATTTCACTGTGTCTGGGTGCAGCATCTCCATTCCAGCAATCTAATCCCAGTCCTGGGATTCACATATCTCAACCCCTGCAACCACCTTGTTTGTCTTCTCCATTATTTCCTCTACGTATTTTGAAGATCTGTTTTATTTTCTGTTTCCTACATGCTGCTGTTCTCTTCGCTCAGTAATTTGCTTCCAGTCCAAATAGTGATGGAAATGGAAAAAAAGTCTGCCTCGTATTTGTCTAAGAAGTCTCCAGAGGTGCAGTCAGCAGCTGCATTAGTAAAATGGAGCAAACAACTGTTAACTCAAACCACTCTGTAATCCCATATTACCCACTTCAACAAGAATGGAGAAGACAATGATGTTCATCGGAGCTCAAATGTACAGTTGGGGCACAGATTCCTACACAGAGGAGCAGAGAGAGTTTGGTACCAATTTTGTTACACATCCTTGCTCCAGAAGAGTACTTGTTTTCATAAATATCCCATTGCAGTTTCTCAAAATGTGGTAAAATATGGGTAAACTGCGGTAAATCTCATCCTCAGGGTACTGACTTGGTAGAAATACAATCTAGGTGATAATTTAGGATAACCAGGAAGCAAACTAGGTGTTTCTCTTTAGCTTTCCAGGACATGGGATGAATAGGGCATCTGAAGCTGCTGAACAAAGCATTAGTTTTGCGGTATGCATGATAAGCTGACAGAAATCTAGTTACACGATGCCACTGAGACTTTGATTTTGAGAGTGAAGAAAAAGACTCTAGATGTGTATATGGGCAGTAAAACTGCTCACAGTTACATTAGATAAGTTTGGGGTTTTTTAAGCAGGGGTACACAGCTTTATGCTTCTGTGGGTAAGGCAATGATCAGCAAAGGTAAGTTGAAATACTTCTACTGTGAGTAGTTACAGTTCAATCGAAGAGCACAAGCGCTGATCCCATTGTGCTTGCAACCAGGAGGGTAAGTACGACAGTAAGTCCTTCACCATTGAGGACCTCTGGGCTTTGACAGTTTGGGGACGGCTTGCCTGTATTAACCAGCAATTGTACACTACTTTGCCTGCAGCCTGATGTGACTTCTGCTCCCGTATAGCTTATGCTTCCTCTGGGAAATGCTCTTAAGCCTATTTTGCTTTTCATTTCAGGATCCAGGTCTGTTTCCCAGGCATGTGGGGAATTAACCCAGTGTGTCACAGGAAGACACGTCAGCTACGCATTAGGTGGCCAAATGGGCTGGCGCAGCATCTTCTTCTTTAGTCAGAGGAGACACCCATGTTCTATGACCCCAGGGAGGTTCCTGTGAGCCGGGGGAGCCTGGCCCCTCAGCCAGCATGCAAAGGGCTTCACCTCACCCAAATGTGCCTGGCCAGGAGCGAGGTCTCTCATCCGAGCTACTGTCTGCACTGCCTTTGTAGACAGAGGCAACAGAGGGAGGCAGCTCTGGCTGATTCATCTGCTTTTAAGCCAGGTATACAGGTAGGTGGGATGAATCACTGTCTGGCATGGCCTCCATTGACTGCAGAAAGAATTAGGCAACTAACTTAAGTCAGATGTTTCATTTGTAAGTGAGTAAAATTAGGTTAAATTAATCCCTCCCTGTGTTGCACTGTAATGGGGAAGGCTGATGATTGCACATTATTTGAAGAGAGAGGCTGCTCCTCACCTCAGTAAAATAAAATTACTTTGTTATTTGTTTTCCAGCTGTGCTATTTGTTCTGATGGGTGGATCACTGCTCTCTAGTACAGCAGGTAAAATGAGAGGAGACATCTAAATCACTGATGCAATATTGCCAATTGTTTGTATCTTATTGCTGGTCTCTCACAATATGTTCTCTTTTTTTAAGCCTTGGGCATTGGAAACAAATGAGAATACCACCTTCCTTTTTTAATAAAACCCAGAAGTTTATGCTTCTAGTCTCCTGGAAAACAAGCATGAAAAAGCACGATCTGAGTGTGCTATACAAGAAATAAAAAGTTGAATGCAAATAAAAAGTACGCAGGATATACTAAAAAAGAACAACTTTCCTTCGTTTTAACCTGGTTTTCAAGTCTGAGCCAAGATTTTCTTCCTTTTGCTTTCAGTAGTTTTGCTCTACAGAAGAACAGAATGAACCCTAAGATTTCTTGCAAACTTAGAGTTAAAAAAATGGTCTTGAGCTGTAGTATCCATTACAGCGTGGCCAATGAATGGCACCAAAAACATTTAGCTTTGCCACCTGTTCCCTCATGAGCTGGACCCTCCAGGATTTTCCTTCTATTTTCTTTCACACACAGGGGCCATGTGCAAAGCTCAGAGACCGCCTCTGGCTGTTGCTTGTTAATTGGGCTGTTGTGTGAAACCAGAAGAGTTCAAAAAGGTTCCTCAGCCTGATGTGTTTCCCTGTGCTGCAACAGATGCAACCAAGGCTACATGGG
Source organism: Ibycter americanus (assembly GCA_035590275.1). Classification (NCBI taxonomy): domain Eukaryota; kingdom Metazoa; phylum Chordata; class Aves; order Falconiformes; family Falconidae; genus Ibycter; species Ibycter americanus. Next base: position 81,775,077 of record JAVJGI010000062.1, read on the forward strand.
TCCCCAGTCACATGGAAGAGTCACACAGCAGTGGGCCAGACAAAATAGTCCTACTTTGACTTGTTACTTCAGTAGTTATCCATTCCTTCAGGCCACAAGGCTCCTGGGATCAACTACAGGTCAAAGCCTCCTGCCGCCCAAAACAAGAAAATCTTCCGTTGTGTTTCAGCACGTGACTTAGGGTTCTGTCCAAATCTTGAGGAAGCCATTAGAAGTAAGGCTTTAATAATGAGAATTAATGAAACGGTGTACTTTAGATATTGAATGATGATTCAAGGAGACACAACCATCCCCACAACAAGCAGCTTTCTTCACTTGGGGACCTGGCAGGCAGAAAGCATGTAGAAGTGCAATTCTCAGTTTGGAAGCAAAACTTCACAAGCATGGGGATGATGGAGTAGGAGTCAAGAAGGTTTGTTTCTCTTACTGTTTTGCTGACTTCTAAGTAGGATGCTGGCACATGTCATGTCTTATAATGAAATTAGGAGGAGACTCGATGCAGGAGTCTGCATATTACCCAGCAGCTGGAGATTCAGGACTCATGCCTTGACCGTTGACTTCCATCTTACTTATGCAACTCACTGCTCTCTCAGCCTTCACTAAGTAGCTACACTTGAAATGAACCTATTCCACTCAGTCTTTCACGGATAGCGAATATTTTAATTCATCTTTGAAACACTGAAATCCTGCAAGGCAAGGAATTATACGCAGTGCAAAGTATGACTAATGTTTGTGTGAGTCATCGCCCATGTTACCAAAGATAGTTTTGGAGAAACGAATATGCACAAAATAAGGCTGATCCAGCAAAACGCAAAAATCTCCTGCTGTGTGTGAGCACACCAAACGGTGTGCTGGGATTTTCCCAAGCACCCTGTGACAGCCTGCTTCAGCCTGCTTCTGCTGCCCCAGGAGGGAAAACACCCAGCTGCCTGGCCAAGGCTGAGTGCTTTGGATGTCCCGCCATGCCTTCTCATGACCCGTGGAAAAACAAGAAAGCCTGGAAATAAAAGGAAAAAGGCATCTCATCCACAAGTAGAGGAAATTTCGGGAATACTGACCTAAGATGCCCTGCCTGGCCACGCTGCGCACAGAAGCGCGGTGATGGAGAGCTGTCCCCGACCAGCCGGCCATCTGGTACACGCAGCGTGCTGCAGCGGGAAGAAAGGGGTGTTGTTTTCCAGCAGTACTGTGGCCAACCAACCAGCAGCAGCGGCAGCCAGAGAAATGGCCTTATTCTTTTGGCAAAAGCCTCTCCGTGCATACATACGTCTGTTCCCTCACCCACCCCCTGTCCGAATGAGAAATCAGGGCCTTCTTGACATGAGACAGCACACGCCAGATGCTGAGCAGTCAACAAGACAGATGCTGCCAGGGGGACAAAAGAGATAATCATATAAATACTTAAAAGCCCTTCTAAATTGAAATCTTCATTGTCCTTTTTAAAAGGAAGGTACTTTTTGATAGCTATTTAATTCCTTTCGAAGGCAAGGGGCAGAGGAAATATTTCTTTACAAGGATGAGGTGCTTGGTGGTTTTTTTCCATAAATACAATCACTTAGTTGAAACTTTCTTCCTTTTCTTTTCACAGTGCTTTTTCCCCATGGGCACTTATAAGAAAAGCGAACTTGGGGCTACTTCTTTGCTTGTGCATATATGGATTTTACGAAGAGTAAGAACAGTGTGTATCTGAGGAAGAGCAGTCCCCCGATGGGACAGCACAGCCCTGGTAGGAGTTGATCCCTTGCAGTGCCCCTAGCCTTCTGCAACACCAAGAAATCCACCGATTGCATTAGACCCATGGAAGTCTGCCTGACAGCCTCCACTGTTCACTTTTGCTGTTTGTTTCCATATTTATTTCTAATACCCCCATTGACTTCCAGTCCAGCTTGTAAGGGCATATCCAAAATAAGCCTTTTCCCCATATAGGGTGAGTGTGAAAGGGAAACAGCTGCCTCGCCAAGCGGTGCCCAGACCATCAGCAGGCAGGACCACCACTGCCACCCCGTCTCCTACAGCCCAGTGCCCACTGGTGCGGGGCTCTTCGCTCTCCTATAGCCAGGCACCGTCACAGACACTGCCTGGCCTGCCAGGGAGGGCAAAGGCTTTAGCAAAAAAGAGGCGAATGCAACACCCAGGCTTGATGTTCAGTCCTGGGAGCACCTCCTTGCTCTGAGGAAGGCACAGCAGCAGCTGTCTAAAAGTTCACTTTGATTTTAAAGTCCAGCTGCCCCAACAGTCTTCGGGAATGGCAGCACTGGCTTTGCCCTTTTCAGCTTGGTGGAGGAAAGGCAAAGAGGCATGGCAGCAGAATGTGGCATCCCAAATCAGAAGCATTTGCATGCTTTCTCCCAGCCTCCCCACTCCCTCCCCTCCCCCTGTGAGGATGCTGGCACCGATCACGAGCCCGCTGAGGTCCCAGGGGATGACACCATCTGCAGCGAGGCTGATGAATTAGATTCTGCACGCCAACGGCAGGCAGCACAGACAACACCCTGCCTACTCAGCTGATGCAGAGGTAATGATGGGGGAAGAAACCTTGTTTTGTCATTGTGTCTCTTCCTGAACACATTCCAGCCAAATGTTTCCCTACCTCTTCTCATTTGTGAAGGCAGCCCCCGCGTTGACTCCCACAGCAAATTCACCGCTAACGATGCCAGCTTCCGTGCAGTCGTTCCTCTATGAATCCTGTCTTCAGGATCCTACAAGACCTAACCGGGCACTGCTAAAGCATCTTACTTTGGGTACATAAATAGCATAAGACCAGAGTCATGTCTTTTTTTCTCATAGTCTGTCTCACTTATAAGTTAAGCATCTCTTTAATGTGGCACAAACAACACAAAAAGGTGTAGTTAAGTCATGTCCAACACAGGTGCTCTTACTCAAGTTTTACTTTGTTTTTCACTTGGAAAGCAATGCCAGACTTTTATCTGATGATGGATTTTGTCAAACCTGGGGGAAGCTTAGCAATGTGACCCCAGATGATTACTCAAGAGCGTGTCCCAGATGTGTCACGTCTGCTTGACTGATGGCTGCCAGATGGTGGCCCTGGAGAGGGCAGAAACAGGTACCATTTTAACGTATTCTTGTCTAACGTGACCCCTTGATCCTCAGGGAAAGGCAGACACATGGTATGCAAGAGGTGGTGTCCCTGGAGATGCCAGATTAAGTACAGAACCTCAGGAACGTCTCATTTTGACTCGCACCATCGGCACTTTCTAAGCTCTGTCCCAGGATCACGAGGGCTGGTCGTCTGCACACCTAAAAGCAGTAAAGCAGAGAGATGAGGGAAGCCAGGCGGTTCAGGCTGTTCCCATCCTGATGGGAGCTGAGTCTTTGCAGCACACAAACCCTGACAAAACCCTTTACAGGAATCACAGTGAGAACTGGTGCTGGGGCAGATGCTGCCCTTGGGGGCTGAATTGCTCCTCGGTGGTCAGGGGATGTTCAGGTGGTGTGGCAAGGGCACCGCCAGCTTGTGGTGGTCCTGCCATGCAAAAGGGGCATGACCCAGCTATGTGTTCAGGCTGGCCTGAGGGGCTTCAGCTGCCACAGTTCAGATTTCTTTAGAGCATCCCTCTGTGTATAGGAAATGTCATTCATGACACATTCACAGAGAAAATATTCAGAAAACACCAGCTGATATGAGTAATTAACATATTTAACAATCGCTGCTTGATTTCACACATGACACCCTCTCTTCTGAGATACTGCCCCTCCCAAATTGCTTAAAATCTACATGGGGAAAAAATGGAAGAAAATTTGGGAAAAAAATTCTTTCATTTGTATTTAGACCAAGGACTAGGCGGTGATACTGCCAACTAACAATGCTGATAATGAAAAGGAGTTTGTCTTTCAGTGCAAACCTCACTACCAGCAGCTTGGGTGAAGAAACCAGCTCCTCTCATTAGAGACACCATGACATAATGAGGGGCAAACCTTCCTGTGGCAGCATGTTCCTGTGGTAGGTAACTTCTGTGCCTGCGAAGTACAAAAAGAAACCTTTTACCTTCCATGAACTGCCTAGTTTGATATAGTAACAAAGAGCTGAAAGGTGCCTGCTAACAGCAAAGAATCCTGCAGTATGTAAAGCAGACAGCTCTTCCCACCAAACCTTCCAGACAGGTGGTCCTTCCACCCACCCTAGCCCATGCCTATCTCTCGGTGCTGGCGGAGGAGAGAGCACACCTCCTTTTTGCCTCCAGGCTGGGGGTTAAGGTCCCTGGGTAGCTTCCTACAGGGTCAGAATTCATTCCCTCTAATGTGAACACTCAGGACTACAGTGCCTTGAATTATTTACTGTTACTAATTTATATAATGAATGCAACTTTTTGTTCCCATTCATGAAGCCTCCGCAAAGAGGAAATGCCTTTTACAAGCACGTCCTTCCTTTACAAGAGTTTGCATTAGTTCACGGGTTTAGAGCGAATAGCTCCAAGCATTAGCAGTCATTCACTGTACAACCTGTGACCAAAGCTGCCATCCAATTTCTTCTTTGGTTGGGACAACCAAAGAATTGCAGCCAGGACTTGCACCCTCTCCCATTTTCAATTGCTGAGTAAATCTAACATGATTTTGGGAGCTTTTTTAAAAATAGACCCAGGACTGCTGTGCAGGGATGGGTTTTTTTTGACTGCTGATATTTATGATGTTTTGGTTTCTAGAAGTAATTCTGCAAGTCAGAATCCATTCATGCCTGTAAAAGGCAATAAAAGGGACCAGAGGCATCAGTGATGTGAGTCAGCAGCTTCTATTTTTATGGGCGTTCCTGAATACTCATTTGTTGTATTAACTAAAGGGTCTCTCTTGTGAACTAAACAAAAGGTGGCAAGTTTTAAGGTAGAGGAAACGCTACCAAAGAGGCTGTATGTGAAAAACCTGTCCCAGCAGATGGCCAAGTTAGCAGTGTACTCCAAATCTTACGGGGAAGCTTTAGATAACACTGCAAAGTGTGTGTCCCTCCGACCTATCTGTCCACTGCCTGAGAAATGAATGGGTCAGCAGAGGAGATCCAAACTTCATTGCTTCACCTCCTCGTGGTCTTCATGATTGGGCACATCCCCCCTTACACATGCACACAAACGTGGAGGAGACAGTAGCATACTGTGTCATCAGTCCACCTGGTAAAACTGACTGGATTCAATGCAGACAGTCCACACTTCTTACTTCTCCCAACAGTGCAAGAGAAATGTCAGTGACTTTCAGTGGCCTGACATGGACATTGCAAACTCCCTGTCAAAGCCCCATTGAATTCAGTGAGAGCTGGATCAGATCAGATTTTTCCCTGTTATTGGCAGCCTTTTGCAGTTCTGAAACACGTCTCTTAAGGCCTATTTTCAGGTGCTGATGTTCAAGCCAGTGCACAAACAAAGACTGCGGAATGTGTGTATCTGCAGTAGCACATAAGATATTCAGCTATTCCTTGCAGCAGGAGCCAGCTGATTCATGCTTCATTAACGTGCACAAAATTTGTAGTCTTCCCTCTATCCCTAAGCAATAATTAACAGCTGAGTGCTGTAATGACTTCATGTTTTACTAAGACTTCACTTTTTGCTAAATATAAAACAGCACATTTACTAGCACATTTAGGAGTATTACCATCAATAATTAAAAACTGAACTACAACTGTCCAAATATATGAAAAGAGTATGTTTTATAATGCATGATTCTTGCTCTTATATTGCATTTAGTCGCTTCCTAATTTGCAACATCTAGTGATTCACTGCAAATTAATGCTATTCTAATACACATATGTTTTACCAATGAATCTTTAAACATCTGTTGTTCTCTCTCTTCAAAAGGTACCTGTGCGTGCAACTGGGAAAGAAAGTGATCGGCCAGCAGAAAAGAACGAAGGGTAAAGAGACACACAAGAAACCCACAAAACACACAGCAAAAGTCTTGCTTCACTTGTCTTGTCTTTTTGCTACCAGGACTCACCAGAAGATATTCTGCTTCGCAGGATTTCTGAGATACATCAGGAGCACCCAAAAGACTGACTAAGCTTCATCAACACTGTGCTAGTAAACCAGGGTACCATTGAGTGAGGATCCCTTGTGATGTTCAAGGGGGTGATGCAGAGCAGCATCTGCAACAGACAGGTGCGTTTGCAAGGCTTGCAAGGAGCTGCAACATTGCCGTACACACTGCAGGATGCGGTGCGGAGCTGCAGGGCTGCCCGCTCACACAGGCAGGCACCAGCTGCAGGGGCTTGGAGCCAGAGGGCAGCAATGAAGGGTTAGAGGGGACTGTGGCCTGCCGACACTTCCATCTGTATGCCCCGCTTCCTATGCCATGGCTGAGATGCTGTACAGCCAGGGTAAAACATTCAAAGGAGCGCCCACCCCCTGTTCAAAAGTGAGTTGGGCTCTAGAGATCCTTAGCCTCCTGGAAAATCACAGCAGCTTCCTTAGGACAGGATCTAACTTTGCCCAATTATTTAGAGAGCGACATACAGATTAACACATGGACTCGAGAAAGAGAGAACGAGACAGAAAAGAAGATTGATAATCATAATTAAAAGCCTATGAGACACTCATATACGATGCTTTGTTACTGGGGTAGGTTGTATTGTGTCTGTGCCAGTGGAACTTAATAGCAAGTCATTAGCCATCAAATCAGTAATACTGATTTTAAATCAAATAATGTCTCTTTGCGATTTATCTTGTAAGAGCTTGGGTGTCTGAAAAATAATGTGCTGCTTAATCATTAGACCAATTATGGGCTGCAGGTTAAATATGTTACGTAAAGAAGAGCCACTTCTGCAAGACAATAGGTCTGGTTCTGATTTCATGTACCAAGTGAGACCCCACTAAGTCAAATATCTGAAGCCAGATCCATGAGATCAGAATTGGGCCTAGCCTTTCGGATTTTTATCTTTTTTGCACCCAGCAATTAAAGAGAAAACCTCATTACTTGTGATCAGCTGCTGTGGCATACTATTTTAAACGCAAATCTTTCAAAGTGTGAGAAAGTGAGAAAAACAAAGTGAATTAAATAAAAACATGTGCCTTTCTCTTTTGCCTCTGGCATAATTTATATATACGTACTTTCCTGTTTTTATTGTAAAAATAGTCAAAACTAATGACAATAAAATCACTTCCTAGCTAGCACTTTGAAAGGAAGCTTGAGCCTGGAGGAAATTTCACAGCTGAGCTGCAGGCTCCTGGGGAAAAGGAGGCTTTATAACACAAGTGCTGCTGACACAACCTTCGGTGCAGTGATGCTGGCAGTTCTTGCAGTGTGTGCAAGGTCCTTTAGTCTGACAAGCCATAAAAAAAATTGAAGGCAGTTTGTTTTCAAAGGCATCACTTTCCATCTTATCACGGCCAGGTTGCAGTTAGGGGGATGTGTGTTTGCAACCCATGATCTCTCTGACCAAGGCCTCTTTGGCTCTTTTTTTCCAGACAAAATTTCTTTTGAAGTGAGTGAGAAGCTCTGAACAGGGTATATTTATACATAGTTATACAGCAAAGCCGAAATTACTGAATATAACGGGGAGGATGATAAAAGCTGCAGATTCCTGCACTGAGGAGGATCAAGGAAGCATAAATGAAGCAGCTCCTCTGTTTCCAGCATGGTACAGGTTTTCCTATATGCTACATCGCTATGGAGGACTCAGCGCACTACAGTAATGCAGCCAGCTGGTCTCTTGTTCATTTTGGCTATACAGTCCCTATGCATCACGTTGTATAGCAGGTTATTATAGCAGCCACTGGAGGAAGTCCTAGCTCCTCTTTGGTCAGTGGAAAAATTCCAACTAAGGATTTCATCCCAAAGGCCAAACCCAGGGAGAAACAACAGAGTGAATGAGGACATGGATTTACAGAGTTTCACATTATGGCTTCAGTGTTAGGGCAGGATGGTTCAGGTTAGCACAAATAAGGCACCGCTTGGTGCCTTCAAAGATTTTGAAATAGTAACAGCTGGTGCTTCACATGCTCTTTTCTTGGGGGCACCTCTAAGCGGCTTAATGTCACCTCACTGATAATCCACAGCAGTCCTTCAAGATGCATTTGGCTAACCTTTTTACAGGCAGGGGGAGGGGCAGGAAAGTGAGATGGGTGACAGGGATGCAGAAGCAATCTTACATGATTTTAAAGCGATACCTTTGAGGAGTCCAACTGGGTCTCCATGACAAAGGGTTACACTGCTGTGATGTGTGCCAGAGTATCACTAACCATTCCCACACCATTGCTCTGCAGCTCCGCTAACAAACAGCAACATCAGCCACACAGGGATCCCTATTGCCCACTGGGGTTATTGGTTTAGCACTTCTGTATGAATCGTCATGATCGTTTTCCACCGGTATCTGCTTGTTTGTGAAGTACCCTTCTGAAAAGTGTAGTGAAGAAAATGCCCCCGACCCACAGCAGTGCATGGCACATGGTATTAAGCATGTTCCCTTTAATGCCACACAGGGACTTTCATTCAGATGACTTGCCGTACACCAACCAGGGGCATCATTTCAGGCCTTATTCTTGTACGAAATCTTTGGGTCTGAGTAGAGAGCTGAACTTTCTTAAATTATAACTATCCACTGCCAAACCCACACTATTTTTCATTATGTGGGCTGTGGGCCCCTTATTCTGCTGTTTGTAATCTAGAAAGTAGAAATTAAGCATCCTCCTTACCTGCCATTTAGCCTCCAGTTTCAAGAACACTAGCTTTTGTTTTCTTCACTGTTAACTGTTTCCTCACTGTTTATCCATTACAGCATTTTTGCTGTGGGGAAACGTTCATCTTTCACACTAGCATTTCACAGAATCCAAAGCCGAGCCTGGAGGGTATGTCTGGGATGCAGGCGATGTCTGCAGTGTCAGTTGGTTTTATATCTTTGGAAAGTCATGAAGCAGTGAAAACACAAATGGAAGTGCCCTTCCCCGTGCCTAGGGGTTATAACCCCGTCTGCTGCTTAAGTCCCTGACCTCCAACTCCATGCCATGCATCGGCAGCGCTGGGGGAGGATGGGCAGGCAGCGCTGCTGGAGCTGCTGCCCTGAGGACTTGACTGCAGATGGTCCGTGGGAACCATCCCGCCTCCTTCCCCTCTTGGCTCCATCCCTTCAGGGAGGAATCGCAGACCTTGAGTTGCAAGAAGATTCAAGGACGTGGTTTGTCCTTACCTTAACTGGGAAATGCTGGAAGGACCCGGCCATCCATCTGGCTTCTCCATCAGGCTGTTAGCACTGTTTCACAGAGGAGTCTTTAAAGTCAGGAAGCAACCCTGGATCACTGGTGTGGAAAGGAAGGAGCTACTGGCCAAGCATTTCTGATTTCAGCTTCTTGTGACCCCAGGAATATCACAAATTTTTGCTGAGGGTTAAATATCAACCCACTGGAGAGATGACTTTTATTCAGTGACCTAAGTTACTTTAAAGATCTGAGTTTTGGAAAGACATGAAGCAAAAATGAAAGATTCATACTGCAGATCCCTGTTCAGCATTTTTGTCTATCCACAGGAAGCCCAGGAGTTAGTAAATCTGTCAGGGGTGTTTTAATAACTCTCAGCTAAAGCCTAATTCACTAATCTGTCAATACAGAAAAGCTTTATTGCTGTGGAAAAGTACCCACTCGGTGCAAGCATGTATTTCACTAAATGTGGGAGGATTATGGACACAGATAATCTACTTTTGCTGCTGGTTTATATTGTTTATTAACTGTCCTCTATTCCAAAAGCTCATCTCTTGCCACTTGCCAGCTTTTAGGTTGAATTTGTAGCATATATATAATCACAGAGAGACACCTGCACACACAGAGCTGCACATATATGTGTACCTACAGGTACAGTTTTCTGCACTGCAGAAAGTGCTGCCCAGGCATTTCCATTTGAAGAAAAAATCGTATTAATCGCTGAAAACTTTCTCAGTCATTAAACTTTCTAGCTGAACTGTGGCAGATCTGAGCAAGTTGCCTCATATCTCTGTTTCAGCTCTGTGGCTGGAAAATGGGGAAAACAGATCTACATACACAGCATCGTCATATTTCAAGGCATCTCAGGTGCTGGAAGGAGAAGGACGGAAAACCCCAGAATAAAAATAGAGGTCATGACTTGGGACATATTCGAGGTCACATAGGAAGTTCCTGATGACCGATATGGGCATTTCATCAGGCTCTGCAGGAGACACTGGGCTATGCATTTTCTAATAAGGCTAGCAAGAAAACCAACACAGGTACGCTGCTCATAGCACAGCTGCACAGTGTCCATCCTTCCAAAGGAAGAGGTAAAGGTTCTGACAGAACAATTACGTGAGGGTGCAGTGAAAGTCTGTATTGTAATGGGTGCACATACACACACACACACAGGGTTACTGGTGTGAAAATGCCAAGGGCAATTTTATCATAGTCACTTCCCTGCAGCTGGCTTTGCAGCCTTGAAAACCTAAATGTTCTTCTAATATTGGACTTTTGGTATAGTGCTTTATGACTTCATTTGTCATATAGTTTTATCTTAGGTACTGCCTTTATTTGTGCTTTAAAGAGGATATGTGGAGAAAGGGCAATAACTTGCCTATAATAGGGGGCAGAAAGAACAATTTCCTTGCCTATTTTTGCACAAAACAGAGGCAAAATATTCAGTGTAAGAGAGTTTTGATGATACCTTATCTTTCAAGTCTTTCTCATATTTTCCAGTAATGGTGCTATTATGTATCTTTGATTCTTTTTATGATTACAGCCTGTGACATCCTAGTGCAGTGCATGAATTTATCTGTTTGCAATGATATGGAAGCTTTCATTTCCACTTCACTGCTTCCCTTATCTACCAGCTGCCCATCATTCTCTGCCTCTTTGTTGCCTTCTCTTTTTCCTCACTCCTCACCCCCGTTCCCCCCAAAAGAAGAAATTGACTTTCGGTTGAAAAATCATCTTAGTATGATAACTTTCTGGCCCTGGGTGGAAATACTTGTTACAAACGGGACCTGCTTGCCCCATGTCAATGAAGAGGGAGGTAAATTAAAGACAGCACCTAAAATGGAGAGTGTGTAGAAGTCCAACAGACGTGCAGCAGGACTACCCCATGCAGGACTGGCAAGGCTGGCGAAGGCGTGTGCCTTTGCTCGCATTGGTGCTTTAATCACAGTGGCCAAAATGATAATGTTTTTTTTTACAGTCTGGTAAGGACGCAGGTGGCCTGGAAAGACTATTACCTTGGTGATAGGATACACAGGGATAACAATGATTAATAGATCAGAGAGCTCTGATGCATCCTACCTGAACCCAGATCCCTAAACTCCCAAAGACTGCTCTGCATGCAGGGAGAGGGGAGGGGAAAGGAGGGAAAGGGGAAGGGGAAGGGGAAGGGGACGGGGAAGGGGAAGGGGAAGGGAAAGGGAAAGGGAAAGGGAAAGGGAAAGGGAAAGGGAAAGGGAAAGGGAAAGGGAGGGAAAAGACCTTTTCAGGAAGATGCAGTGTGTATCATGGATGTGGCTCACGGGCATGGCCCAGAGCTGGGAGCTGACTTGCTGCAGGGTGATCACACTCTCTAGCTGCAGGCAGCTAGTGGGAGAGCTCTGAATCTTTTTTTGGAGGAACTCCTCTCACCACTGACTGTAGACAGAGTCTAGGAACAAGTCTCTAGCCTTGGCACATAAATTAAAGCACTGTGAGAGTTTACTGTTCCTCCCTCTTCTCTTCTACGTGCCTGAACTCCATTTTCAGGTAAATGGATTTATTTTCATAATCTGGTCTTTTTAAATAGCATGGGTAGAAAAGACTGAGGAAAGCATCAGGCACTATTGACTTTATGCCATTACAGCCACTGAGAACTTTAACTCCCGGAGGCCTGCGGGCTTGAACCTCAGTCCTATAATCTGCCTGCCATGAGCTGCAGAACACTGCTGAGGACGGCTGGGTTCGTGGCTAAGGGACAGATTCCAGAGCTGGGCAACCTGAGCTTTGCCACTGCTTCCCTGTGTCACCTTGGCCAAGCCACTAGAACACCCTCAGCACCTCTCCCTACTGCTGTTTCATTGAATCCTGCCTGCTCACAGCTGATGGGAGGGTGGTGCAAGCCACAGAGGACAGCCCGCCCGCCACGTTTCTCTGGTTCCCACCTCGTACGGTGTGACGGCAAAAGCAACCACAATACCCTGGCAATGAAACCCCACTGCTTCACCACTCACAAATAGCTGTATGATTCACTTAGCAGCCTGCAGACCACAGCCGCTCCTGCTGTAAAAGGCTGCTTCATTGACTTCAGTAAGCACTTCAATCGTCTCCCCAGATAATTTAACCACAGGTGTATTTTATCTCCACATACTTTCCTGGAGTTACACATGACCTTCCCAGAAGCAAATTTGGTTCATTGGGTTTTATCTTTTGATGTATCCCTTTATGCAAAATATAGCTCAGAAAAGTTATATTTATCACATTCTCAGTAAAAATAAAGAGAAAAAGCCACAACTTCTTTTGCAAAAAAAGCTGCTCAGTCTTCAGAATTTTCTGGACAAAAATTAAACAATCAGCTTAAGTTCTATTTCCTTTTCCCTTCCCCAGAATAATATTAGTTTCTACTTCCACAAAGCACATAGATCATCCTCAGCAGGAAGCCAGGTAGAGCACATTAAAGAAGAAATGATATAGTGGATTGGGGTTTATGAAGAGAGGAGGCAGTGTCTGGCTGGTCTAACCATGAAACATTGTCTGGCTGAGGTATGTTTAATCTTCTGCTACACAGACACCTTCTAAGCAACTTATCTTCTTATGGGATATTTTTAATAGCTTTTTTAGAAGCAATGAATAAGGCCTTTCTCAGTGTCATGCAGTGATCCAGTATACTGCAAATCCTTCTGGCTACTAGAGGTACACAGATATCAAGAATTCCACATTTAAAATAAATATTTGCTCACTGAGACTTGCTTAGAATTAAACATAAGGCAAGGTACTGCCCCGAAACAGCACTTTGATAATGCGCATCCCATTTAAGTAGATTTTTAAAAAGGAGACAAAATTTGGATTCCTATTTAATCAAAAGCATACCAAATTTAAGCAACATTCGGTTTGAAGGCCTCTTTAAAAACACATAGTAGTCGCAGGTTATAGCTCAAATATAATTCCAAATAGCTGGTGGTCAAACAGGAGATGTTGATGTCTAACTCAGCCATAGCATTGAATTTGGCCATGGTTCTGGTGAAAGGTATATCCGTATCCTAGTAAGAATTGAGGGGGAGGAACCAAACAACACGTCTTATAGCACAAGCAAACCAAAAATGTTGTCAGAGAAGAAGTGTGGCCCTGGGCTCTGTCTCTGCTTTCCCTCCCTGTTCACCTCCTCCAGCACAGATCTATGGACTTCAAACCAAGAAGAAACCTGTGATACCAATCCCTTTGGGATTACAGCACAGAAGCTGACAAAGAAAGGTGCTGGGTGGCTCTTGCACTTCTACCTTCAGCTTGTGCTCCTGCGTGATTCAGAGAGCGACCTGGTGCTGCTGCTGATGGTACATGAGCGAGCGGTACAGCACACAGCTGGGAGAGCTACAAGTGACAGGGCTGGATGGACCACAGACACATCTGGGCCAGCAGCTCCTGCCTGGCTGGTAAACTGGTTTCACCCAAGGAGCAGATCTATTTAATTACAGATGCCAAGTGCCCCAGGTCACTTCATACACGGCTGTCATTACCCAGCCAGGCCTGGAAGAGCATCTTTTCTAATCAAAACTGAAAGGAGTATTTATGAGTTCAGCTTTTTCTTGTCTTGCTGCAGTTTTGGGGCATGATCCAAAGTCAGCCAAAACATTGCTGGGGTTGGATTCGTCTGAGCTAGTTGCCCTCAGCTCGCTTCATGCCCCATGGAGAGAAAGAGCCATGTTAGGTTAGCTAGGTTTCCTCTGCTCCTGCTGGTTGACACCTTTGAAACAAACCATTGGTGACAGGCTACTGCTTTAATTGCCACCTTCAAAATGGGAAAATAGTGTTGCCTGCCTCCACCTCCCAAAGGTTATGCAAAATTTAATTCATCCATTTATCTGCTCACTCCTCTTGTAAATGGCTTTGAGATTCCTGAAGGGGAAGAAATTAGTGGGTATGCATAAGGTCAGGTTAGCTTACCCACCCTTTGTTAGGATGCAGCTCTGTGTGATCATCTTTTAGAGGAAATCTTGTGCTCAAGCACAGTGCTAAACACAGCAAGAGTGAAAAATCTTGCATCGCCTAAAATATAATATTTCTTTTTTGGCATACTCTAATATGCTCATTCTTCATAAGCATTCCTGTTGTTAGTTCTGCTTGCCTTGAGATCTCAGCCATAAGTAAAAACATTGCAAGCAGAAAAACACAAAACCTTTCTGGGCTGATGTGTCATTTGCATTTTTGTTGTTGCAGCCCGTGTGTGTCAAGGTTTAGAGGTTTTCCTTGAAAGCTGATTTGCTCTGGGGAGTATCTCTCTTCCTGCTATGTCTTCATCTTTACAGCTTGTTGTGCTCTCCCACTGCCAGTCCAGGGACTGCCTGAGTGCCAGCAACACCTAAGTGGTGCTTTTGCTCTAGCAGCCTCCCGAGGGCCCGGTGCTGTCAGCAGGCTGGCACCAGTAGGACACTTCCAGCAATGCCCCGGAGGAAGTGTTAATGTCAGGAAATAGTATATTTTTTGGCTGCAGTTGATAATAAGGACACAGGCACACTGGCAACTGGTGAAGCTGGGGGAAGCACCTGCTTCAGTCGCTCCAGCTCATGCACCTTTCCCTGTCTTCCAGCCTGGGTGTTTTTCCTGCCAGCATGGGAAACGGGGCTTGAGCTGCCACGCAGGGAGCCGCGGGATGCCCGTGGCTGCCCACCTTCCCAACCGCCCTGCAGCTGCTGTCTGGGATGCGCTGAACCTGAGCCCAGGCACCTGCTCAGCCCTGGGGTCTCCCGAGGGGGCTGAGGCATGGGGACAACATGCGCCTTGTGCGAGGTGTCCAGACCCCCTGCTCCCCAAGGGCAGGTGAATGATGCTTTGCCTCAGCACAGACCCTTTGCAGGATCTCCTTGGACCTCTGTGCACGATGGAGCTCCTTCCTCCCCTCCCAGCACTTAAAAAGAAGGAAAATAACAGCATCATGGTTTTAACCAAGGCAATTCTGCCTTGGTGCCAAGTTTTACTGTCACCTCTGCTGTTAGCTTCTTATGACAGAGCCACCAAGCTGGATCCTACACCACATGCGCACAGAGGGCTGCATCAGGGCTCTGGCTGGTGTACTGGGTATGGGTACTACCAGAAACATAGCAAGGAGTTTGTAACTCAGGGATAAGAAAAGTTTGCAGCCACTATTTGAAAATGCAATCAGAACATTATGCTACTTCTGAGGGTTTTGTTAGGCTTCTCTTCCAGCAAGTCCCACACAATGCAGTTAAATTGACTGCAGTGAGGGGAGGAAGCACATACAGGGTCACAAAAAGTGGCCAGGATAGGGCTCAGACAGGCTTTGCCTCTTGACTTCCCATGTATGTGAGTGATGGTCCCCCTCTGAGAGCGTCTGCTTCTCTGTGCGGGGGGGTGTATACTGCCTGGGCATAGCTCCTCATTTACAGGGGTGGGCTCTGGCTCTTGGCAGAGCTCCTAGAGTTTGGCTTGCTCCTAAGTAGCAAGCTCAGGGAGCACTGCTGATGTACTGGAGTTTTCTCAGGAAAAAAAAAATACCTTTTCAGCTGATATTACTATTAGGAAACTTCCACTGCTAGGTAATACAGGTTTAAATATATATACATATATGTATTTAAGGTGCTACTGAAAGGAAATATACTGACATGAGGAAAATGTCCAAGGAAATTATGATGCACACTAACAACGTTCCAATTAATTAATGGTAAGTGACATGGGAAGGAAACGTTTGATGTGGGACCATCTGCTCAGAGCCGTGGCAGTTCTGCAGCGTGGGGAGAGCCAGAGCACAGGAGCCGTGAGGAAGCGAGGGCTCCCCGCTGCACTTTGACGCAGGTGGCTCCGTAGCTGTGAAAGGAGATTTTTGAAGGACACGGGAGTTTACTAATTAAAAAGATAAATCTCCTGAATTGCACTCCTATAATTACATTGTCATTACAGCAAACGCAGCTAAATTAACTTACAGGAGCATGGCTTTTGCCTTGCCCCACTATGTTTACTAATAAATCCCTTCATGTAGCAGCCCCTTGACTGCTTTGCTGGCTTGTTTAGTACCATATGTTTTGTCCTGTACACTCCAATGGGCAAATCCAGTCATCTTAATAATCCCAATAACTACATCACAAAGTCCAGAACATTGATTTTGGTCGTATGGTGCTGTCTCCCCAGTGACAGGGGAGTCTGACTCACTGCCTGAACTCAGATCACCTGTCAGAACTCATCTTTTCTCCTGAAGTCATTGCATTTGGTATTCTTCTGCCACTGCAACACGCTCAGACCTTTACTTCTTGCAAAGCTCAGCTCTGCTTCCCCACAACTCAGCAACTGTGCCTTGGGATTGTTGTGCATGGCTCTGTGATTTAAGTGAGGCTGGTTTGCACCATGGGAAGCAATGCTAGTTTGTACTGAGGCCGGGGAGGGAGGAAAATGTTCAAGCCCGGAGCTGAGGAAAGGAACAGTAATACCAAAGCCCCAGGCTTTGCAATGAGAACTGCAGGCATGGTTAATAACAGCCCAGTTTCTCCTCCTGTGCCATTTGGATGATGTTGTCCTCATTTCTGCCAGCCTGTGAGCTGGCAGGAAGGTGAAGGGGCTGCGCCACAAAGAGCACCATGTAGGATGGAGAAAAGAAGCACCTTGTTAAATGTCTTTAATATCAAATGCTAGAAAAAAAGCACCTGACTTTCACTGAAAAATATGCATGCGACAAATAACAGTACATTTCTAGTTCTCTTCCCACAACGACAACTTTGAAAAGCTTGATAGATTTAAAACATTATTTAACACCGCAAAAAAGGTGCTAAACTAGACTTGGCCCAGGACTGTCCTGTAAAACAAGGTTCTGCTGGAGGGTGCCAAACCCACATAAAGTCTGACAGGGCTGGTTTAGCTGTGGGCTGTCAGCTTGCATAGCAGCTCCCTGCAGGCCTGGGGTTTCCCAAGGCAAGGTCTGCAAATGGACCACGGCTGAGTTCAGTGCCTGGGGCTGGGGCTCTGGTCTCTGGTTGACTTCAACCAGCCAAGCCAGCTGTTTACTACTCCTGAGCTGCACCTACATTTTTCTTCCCAGGGCTCTGCAATTTACTGTGACCTCAAAACTCAAAGCAGACACCAGATTTATTTGACATAAAGACACAACCATCACTGGCTATGCAACAAGAACTGGGCTTCGATAACCAGCCTATGCATGCTGGGAGGCACACTCGCTTGTGCTGCATTTGTGCTGCCAAGCCTGATGTGTGCCACCCTGTGCTGCCTTGCAGCATGGGGCCGTTGATGGTGCAGAGGTTCAACGGTGGCACAGGTGGTCCTGGCATATGGGACTTGCTGCTGCTGCTTAACAAGGGAGCACAAGGCAATTGCCCAGGTCTGCTCCCCAGACCTGGTGCCTGCCTCTGGCCAGAGGACAAGGAGCTGATACACAGGGGTTGCTGCTTTGATGAGGCCTAGAAAAAAGCTACTAGAAAGAGAGAAATGGATGGAAATCACCCTCTTTCCTTCCCTCCCTCCTTCACAGTGCACCAGCAGAGCCACAGTCCTCACCCCTGCTGAGCATGGTGAGGAAAAGTCCTGCAAGCAGCAGCCTCAACATGGCTGAATTAGAGGCTCCAGCATGGTGTCTGAGGCAGGTGGGGTGGGGTGGGGCCCTCAAGGGAAGAAGGAAGCTGCCAAACCAAAGCAGAGTGAAATGCAGAGGAAAGAGGGAAGAAGACATGGCTGCTCCCATCATTCTGGCCAAAGGCAGGTATGCAGTCCTTTCCTCAAGGCAGATAGAGGGACACTCCCCAGGCAGCAGCTACCTGGTGGTGGGGCACTGCCTGAGCAGGAGACACCCATATCCAAGCTGTTGCTCCTTCTCAGTGGCAGTAAGGCCTCCAATTCATGCACGCTGAGCAGGACAGCGCTGCCTGCCCCTGCTTGCCAGGGCTGCTGGTGGGATCCCACAGCAGATGCAGACCTTGTTGATGCCCGACATGGTCCAACTGCATCCCCCAAGCCAGGAGCAGGGAGCTCCCAGCCATTTTGGAGCTGTGGGGAGGGTGGAAACAAGCACTTTGGAGGCTCAGCCTCCACCAAGCAGAGTGTCAAGGGTGCCAACGGTTGCGCTGGCCAGAGCTGAGCTGGAAGATAGGCAAGTACTGCCCCAGCAGGGCCAAGCGCTACCTCCCCAGCAGCCAGGCAGCCCTGAGGGCAGCAGCCCCAGCTGCCTGCCACTGCCCTTGACAGCAAACGTGAGGCTTGGGACTGAATCCTGCCACCTTATCTCCCCTAAGCAGCCTGATGGAGCGGGGAGGGCAGCCACTATTTAAAAATCTTATTAAACTGTCCGGGGTCACATTCTGCAACAACATGAAGAGTTAAAAGTCACTTAAATTTCCAGTCCCAAGGCTTTTAAAGGCCTGGCACTAGGAGGGAGCCCTTCACTTCATGTCGCTTCGTAGAATAAAATGTCAGTGCAACAACAGCTCCAAGCTCTTTGTATGTCTTTGCAATTCTTTCTTTTCTGAAATGTAGCAAAACAAAAGGAAGATGACTCTCGCTGTTTGGCTGGCTTGACATCCAGCTGCATGTCAGAAATATCCATAGGTCAGCCAAGTCACGCTCGTACGGAGGGAGACACCCTCACTGGCTGCACTCTTTTATAGGAATAGGAGCTTGGTTCCAGGAGGCAGGATTTTATCCCTTGCATAACATGCTGTTAATAATCGACAAGGTCAAATGTGCCACTAGGATGGGGCTGTGGGTTAATCATGGCCTTTGCTAGCCAGGTTTCAAGTGGAGCGATGCTGCTCTGCGCCTCTTGTGTTGTCCTGCAGGAAATGTGGGTGGATGGAAAGGAGGGAACAAAAGGGAGGAGGAGGAGGAAGGCATCAGGGGTCACAGTTTGGAAAGGATCTGAACCTGCTACACATTTTTCAGCATTTACCCAGCTCCAAAATAGGCCATAGGCAAGTTCAATACTGTCATTCATTGGTTTACCATTCAGAGGATCTGTCTGCTGAGAACCACCCTGGAAGCTTCCTTCAGATGGTTTTATTCCTGACTTCAGGACAAGAAACAAAAGCTGAGCATTCAGCTCCACCACTGATGGCTGCAACGGCATTGTTTCTTGGGTGACTTTTATCTGGTCCACTGTCTGTCAGAACTTCACTTTATGTTCAGTGATGGTAACTGCAAATAATTTCTTCTTCCTTGGGAAGAAGTTCCTATGGGACTCAGGGAACAGGTTCATCACAAAGAAGAGCAAAGGTATCACCACCTTTCCTTTCAACTGGTGGAAAAGTCTATACATTGCACACTTTGTTGCCCTTCAGTGACCATGATGAAAGCAGATATATGAAGCTTTGCAGCACTGGAGGTGCACAGGTACCGTAAACTGGGTACTCATGGACACAAATTTCAATTCCCCTGTTTTCAGGAACCACACACAGAACTCAGACAAACGACGGCTGTGCCAGCCTCTGCCTTCATAATTCTTCTCTGTAAGTGCATCGGAACAGGTTAACAACACAGCCCAGCACAAGCTTTTCAGCACTACCTGTAAATAACCTGGAAATACCAAATTGTCCTGCTGTACAGGTTCTTCACTTTGCAAAGCAGAGACCTTTGCAGTTCCTCACACTGTCACTATGATATACTTGTATGCGGTTATTGTATCTCTGCATTGCCTGTCAGCTCTCCTCATGAATTCCACATTGTTAACACCATATGGATACAAAATAGAAGATGATCTGGCACAGAGATGGAAGTAAAAGAGGCAATCACAGGTGAAAAGTCTGCTGTATGGATATAATAGAAATAGGATGCCTGTTTCAGTGTCTGAAAGCAGTCACTGAAGGCATCATTCTTGTTCATTCTTCCTTCCTGCCACAAGGCAGGAGCAATGCTCCTTAATCCCCCTGGGCTGTGGGGCAAATAAAGTGCTATTCAGAATGAGAAAGGGCTGCAGGGCCAGTCTGCTCCCTAGCTGCCTCTGATCCCTGGAGGACCCACTCTGCAGCTGTCCTTGGCCAGGTGGTGATGGCTTTCCCCTCTGCTCAGCCCTGCTACCAAGCCCAGCGCTGATGAGTGCTCTAGGCTGTACCAACACATCAGTCAAGACATCCCCACCCTCTTCCCACTGCTTCCCCAACCCTCCTGTGTGGTAGGCTCAGGAGCAAGGAGTCAGAAAGGCAAGCATGGCCAGCAAAGTCACCCCTCAGGGTTTACTTTCTCCTCCCCGGCAGCATGGTAAAGGCTTATGCCCCAGTGCCATGAGAGAACTGCAGAAGTAACCACAGTGCCTTGCAGTTTGCACGGTGGCCGAAACCAGATCCACCCCCGTGCAGACTAGGGTAAGGGAACTTTTTCCTAAGGGAAGTGTCCATGTACCAAGGTATGTGTATGCTCCTATGAATACTCAGGCAATGCTGTTACTGTCATGCTGTCTTGAGCTGTTTCAGTGGCCTCCTGGAGAGAACACCTTACTGTAAACCTTTGCTTTTTAGCATATTGTACTTCTGGGGTTTTTTCCTGGAATGTATTTATGCGTTACTCCTAAAGCGTGAGTGTACCTGCATTGGCTGTCATGCAACAGACTTCCCTATGGGCTGATTTGGCCAGCAGCAAGCTCCGTGCCACAGCAGCTACAAAATTACCACTGCTAAAGCCAGTTTAATTAGTCCTGGCTCAGGAATTCACACAATAAACTGTCTGTGTGGACACAGCCAAAGGCACTGCCTGCCCCAGCCGGGTATTGCAGGAGCACACAGCTTGGTGTCACAGGGAGCACCCCCACACCATATATTTGGACTCCTGAGATCAAAGGTGAGAGCAGGGTATGTGGCCATGACAGCAGGGGAAAAGCATAGTCATGTTCCCCCTGCTCCCTGGGGGGAGGAAAGAGCTTGTGCTGCAACTTTCAGGCGAGTGGAGGAGGCACACAACCTTGCAGAGGATTTCCATCCCTCTCTCCTACAGCACATCTGTGAGCTGCCCCTGGTGTGACGATCCAACAGCAGTGCTGGAGCTCCTCAGCACATCGTGGTGGTCTTTGCAAAACCCCAGGAAAGGGTTTGAAGTATGCACACAGCTCTGCCTTGAGTATTGTCTGTAGTTGCAGTTTGCCAAATCACACGCACAGGCTGGCTCTTCTTGGAGCTATTCAGCTCTAGTTTTCAGCCTGTAAGGTCACAGCTCACGAGCATCTTGATAAGCCATTGTGCCCCTTCTTATAAAAGTTTTTTAAAGACAGAGTACAAAAGAGTCTGGAATGTGTTGGAGACCTATGCCATAACTGGCATCTTGGGAAGCAAAAGGCTGGAGACAGAACTGGTGAAGTTTCACTGTCTTGAATTTGTAAAGGCAAAACCACACAGAGCTGTCATGCCTTTGTTTCATCTAGCAAGCAACAGCATGCTGAAAAACTTTTTTTCTTTTAATATACTTGCTGCAGGTGTTCAGAGCTTGATAATTAAGAACAATACCATACTTGAGACACATCCACCAAACCTTGATTACTGAAGATGTTTCTCCTCAGTTTAAGTTCAGTTTGAACCTATATTTACCAGGTTTTTGTGTTATTGCTACTGTCAAACAAAAGTCCTTGGCAGCTGCAGGGACCAGGGAGAGCTGGCTGACTGCAAAGCAAGAAGACATCTAGCTCTTCCTTGACATCCTTTCCTCCTAGCTCTTGCTTCCCCTCCTGCCAGAAGCCCACACGCTTCTCTTGGGGTTGAAGTATGTTAGCACTGTAGAAACTCAATCTAGCAGAGTATATGAGGCCTTATAAAATGTATTTCAGATGTATTTGAAGGTGAACGGGTAGCGTCACTTATTGTTGAAAGCACCTCATGCTTCATGGTATAAGCCCTTTTTGTCTGCTGATTACAATTCCAACAAATGTTTTAAGGCCTTAGGTCCTGAAACGTTCCATGCCCCTGTGCCCTTTCCACAGTGTAGAGCTTCAGTCAAAAAATCTTACCTGTTTTGGGGAAAAAACCCAAAACCCAAAAGAGCATAGCCAAGCAAAAATATTCAGCTAAAAAATTATCTATTTTTGGTTTGGTTAAAAGAATCCACAGCAGCATAGTTCAAAGCCAAAGCCTGAAACCTGCAGCAGGAGTTGCTTTTTGTCAGGGACAATTTTCATTTTATCATTCCCAGCTGCCTCAATTTGACCATAATGTCAGTTTGACAAAGCTCATTAAACACTGCTAGCTGCTTGGTTAGCTGTGGGCAGGGTCCAGCCCAGGGGGAGTGTGGCATTCCCACGGTGCTGGGTCTGTGCTCAGCGCAGCTTTGGCCAGCAGTGACGAGCCCTGTCGTCCCCAGCAACATCTGGCTGCCTTACGCGAGCATTGTGCCCCACGCTGAGTCCCCTGCCCTGCTCCGTGTGGCCCCAGCAGGGCAGGTGGGGCAGAGCCTCTGCACCTCTGAGGCTCTGGAAGAGCTTGCGACACCCTGCAGTGCCTCACAGACGGCACCACATCCTTGATGCTGTGAGGGGAAACAGGGGGCTGGGCTGTGGCAGATGACCTTCAACCTCTACAAGCCCTGTCCTCCCACTTACCTCTCCAGTAGCATCCTTCTTTGGATCATGGTCACGGGAAATGAGAAGCTTGCCTCTCCTGGCCTCTCTGACTACCTTTTTGCTAGTGTATGACACAAGGCCAGGGTGTGGGCTCAAATACCAGCCTTTGTTCGTCTGCACACAAGTAATTTGCATGCTTCTTGGCACGGTGTTGATCCACATCCAACAGTACCCGGGCACGGCTCAGTGGCAGGTGCCAGGGATGGCTGCCCACAAGCAAAGCCTGCCCAGAGTCAGGAGAAAGCTTTGGTGCGCAATGCAAGCTGTGCAGGGACACCTCCCCAGGTTACATTGCTAAAACATCAGTGGTGTCACTGCTGGGTGTAGGCATTGCAAGGCTGGGAGGGTGCTGCCCAACTCCAAGTAATACGTGCAAGGAGAGTTGCTTGGAAGAAGGAGCCAGGAAGGCAGGAAAACTAAAAAGATTGCCCGCTCCGCCACACATTCCCCACCACACGTTCCCCACATACATCCCTCAGTACAGAAAATGGGATTCAGAGCATAAATTCCAGGTGCTCGAAGTCTAGAAGATGTCTGTGTGAACCCAGTTTTTCCTTTTTCTTCACTCCTTAATTGCATACAATCTTTAGGGCCATTTATTCAGTCCCCATAGCACACAGTATATGGACACCTTGTAGATGCATCATGGTGGGTAGAGAGGGAGTCTCTTTTGGTGGAGAAGCTGTGTAGTGAATGAGTGAGGGAAGGGACTTCAGGGGGAGAAGAAGCAATTTCATGGGGGTTAATTGCTCTGCATACTGTCCAGGAGCACTAGATGTTAGTCCAGCCTTTGCCACAAGATTCCCACGCAAAGCTGGGTGAGTCACTTAACCTGAAGGTCATTGTAGTTTTCTCTTTTCTGTGTACCTGACTTGAAATTTGGCCATGCTTTGCAGCAGAGATGAGCCCTGAGAGCCACAAAGCTTTTCCTCTTGTTTCCCCTTCCTCAGTCTCACAGGGTTGCTCTGGAAAGAATTTAATTGATGTCTGAAGTCTTCCCATGTCATAGTGATGGCTCCCGCTTGACAACAGTGCTTACACAGCAAACTGCAAATAAGGCTTGGGGCCACATACTGAACAAAACACCAGCCAGTTCCTCCTGAAGCCACTTCTGTCTTTTCTGGGCACTCAAGCAGGCAGGGGTGTGTAAAAGCAATTTAAAACTTCTCCTCCTTGCAGTGCCTGCAGAAAATTTGACAGTGATAAGGAGGCTAGTGCTCGAGGCTCCTGGCTTGCCTTGTTGATGGGTGCTTTCTTCCTCCACTCCTTTGTGTATTCAGATCCATCCTTTGCATCGTTTACCATTTTGGGGCAGGGATGGGGGAGGGGATCGCTTGTGTTGATACAGCTCTGAGCGTAATGGGAGCCCCAGCCAAGAGCAAGTTTCAGAGGCTAGTTCAGTGTCTATCCTAAATGACTGGGATAATAGAAACATGTACACAAACCTCATGCCAGTCTTCTCTCTCTCTCTTGTGCATCTTCCTCTTTGCCTCCAGTTTTCCCTCTTCGTTTTAATGAGGCTGCAGTTCTGCAGTGTTGTAACTGTGATCATCTCAGCGCTCTGCCTTACAGCCAGCCTGGAAAAGAGTTGTTGGGAGCAGTTGTTGGGAGATCTGCAGGGCAGGGGGCTGGGGCAGAGCATGGAGCTGAGGCAGGGCGTGGGGGGCATGGGAACGGGGTGCAGCTGCATGCGGTAAACTCCTGGCCTGAGAATTGTATCTGACAGCTTGAGGAAGATTCAAATGTGGGCCTCAGATCTTGGCCCAGTAAAACTTCACACCTCTTTTTAAAGCATTTTGTGTCAACAATTTCACGATGTCACCCTCATAATAGCACCCTGAACTGGGTGGGGAAGTTAAAGGCTCGGTGGGGGCAGAGCTGAAGGAAATGGACATTTGTAATTCAGGCTAGAGTTTCTAAAACATTTAGTTCCTCCTGAAATGCATCAGCATGAGTCAGATTTTGAGATGGGCACTGAACACAGCTCCAGACCTGCAACGGGGCTTTGGCAGTGCCTCCTTCCCTCTGCTGGAAGATGACTTCTGGGGCTATTTGTCTCCAGCTCAGATTTGCACAAGGAGGCAGCGTTGCCATCTCTCGCAGGGGCTGCTTGTCCCCTCTCGGGGACAACTCCTAAGGCTTTTTTTCCTGCAGTCTCCCCTGGTTTTCAAACTGGGAACCCCCTGCACCTCCTGCTGAGAGGTGCTGACCCCACCTGCCAACCACTGCCCTGTGCTGAGCTTTATTATGCGAGTGCAGTGCTGACACCGAAAAGCCCTCGCAGCATGAAAAATGTGCCCTCTGGCCTCTGGCTCACCCTGCCCTTGTCATCGAAAGGATTCCTCGCTGCCACTCGTCAAGCTGTTGCACCAGCAAAGCAGAACCTCATTGTTTCTCTCGGTTTTCCGCAGCCTGCCTGCCTTCATGCACAAAATGGGCTGTTACGGGTGGCAGCCAGGTACACAAAAGGGCCCGCGCTCTTCATGGGGGCTGTGTTCCCACCTCCCGCCCCTCGTTCAGCCAACAGGACACCAGCAACGGGAACATACTCATGCCAGAAATACCCAAGCCAGGGCAACAAGTACCTTGCAATCCCTCTCCAGCTTGCTTGCACCCCAAGGAGAGGAGATGTGTTGGATTTTTCTGTCCTGTGCCGCTTGCTGGTTTTGAGTTGACTCTTCTTTCAACAACCTGTTTTTTCCCCACCATGTCTCTCTGCTGCCTGTGTGAGTGTGTTTCCACAAGTCCATCTCCATTCCCAGGCTTCAGGGCTTCCCTTCTCCCTGCAAGCAGGGTGTCCTCCTGCCCGTTCCTGCTGAGTGCCGGCGAGTGCTCCCCAGCCTCCCTCTCGCCAGCGCTCCCCTGGGAGAGCTGCAGTTGGCACAGGGATTAGCTTGCTTTGCTGAAAACGATGCCATGTAGCAGCCATTCCCTGACACACGCTGCCTGGGGTGCTCGCTCCGGCAGCATGGGATGTCGCACTCCGTTCACTTTGCACTGAACAGTTTATGGGAGGGAGAGCCGTGCCTTGCCCTGCCCACACACCCAGTACAGGGCAGCATGTTTGGAATAAGCCTTTCTGCTCTCAAGCAGCTCACAGGGATACTTTGCGTTTCCTTAGCAAGAAGAGCAGGATGTGTCTCACAGAGAGGCTTTGCACTTCAGACCAGGGAAAAGTCCTGGCTGAGGGATGTCAGAGGCGACTCATCCTTTTGCAGGGATGGCGGCTGGAGACCTGCTAGCCTGGAGGTACTCTCAGAGGCCAGGCTCAGATAACAGTGCTCTGATCTGAATCAGTGCTTCCCTTTCCAGGATTTGAAAATCTTGCCGGCAGTGCTTAAATAGGGCACCTGTTTTTCTCCCTCGTCCCCGGGCTGACCTAATGGTGGTGAAGCAATTTCTCTTCCACTCAGTAGCAGGACTCCTTCCCCTCAGTGCACAGTTTGGCGGCTGCTTACTGATACCGAGTCCAGGATTTTGGCCTTTGGGAATGATAATAATTTCCAAATCATTTTCCACTTTGTGAAGTGCATCCTGAGTGCGCAGCCCAGCTTGGGGCTTCTCACGTAACACCTGGGGCCATTATTTCCTCCCATGTTCCCCGACATCCCAAGAGCCTCCTCCAAACAAAGCCCCAGACAAACAGCCAGGGAGGCTTTTCAAGAGCCTGTGCGTGCTCTGAAGTGGAAACTACATTTCGTCTACAGTTCCCAGGGGGTCGGGGCGTGAGAGCTTTTGCACTAAAGAGGAGAGTAAGCTGGGGCACAGAAGGGGCTGCTGGCCCTTCCCAAAAAAGAATAGAAGGGAAGACATCACCAGGAGCTATGCCTCAGTGGGACACAACATCACCAGGAGCTATGGCTCAGTGGGACACAGCAGGTGGAATGGGATTTGAGAGTATTGCCATGTATGAGCACAGGCACAAAGCAGGAAGAGAGAGGGACTGCCAAACGTCACAGCTTTGGTAGCAATGGATGGATCCAGCAACTGGAGAGGCTCCTGTATTTTTCGGGTGGCATACAGTGACTGTGCTGTGAATTTGGGAGCGGTGAGACTGCCAGGCAGAGAGACCTGCCTTGCCTCCATGGCAAGACCAGGAAAACAGCAGCAGGAGGCAGGGTCCCCCCTCCCCTTGCAGGGATCTCAGTGCTGCTCTCAACTACCTACAGGCAGCTGTGCTTGCCCTGCTAAGGCACCAGCTTAATTGGTGAACTGGTTGTTTATCTTTAAAAATACACAGTTGCCCTTCCTGTCCAGCCTTATCTCAAGGAACGCAACAGCTCTGATCTGACCCAAAACACCTTTCCCCTTCCAGATTACCAACAAAAACCTTCCTCTAGCAGTTCCTTGCTCTCTGCCTGCCTTGGTGTGGTGCTTCATCCTGGCAAGCCAAAGCAAAGTCAGCTGTGCAACTCCACAAGGAAATAATTTTGCTTGCGTGTCTCATGGTGCTGTACCCGGACATCACTGAGAGCTCTGCCAATGCCTGTCATGAGGGCTCTGCTTTCATTCAGCCCACAACTTAGGGACAGATTTTCAGAAATACTTAAAGGTTGCAGGTTACAGATAAGTAGTGCAGGCTTTCTTGAAAATCCCCTGGGGACCTACCTGCTCTAAACCCTTAGTTTTCTAAAATATTGGCCCAGAGATGCTTAAACAACAGCAGCAACCCCCCACCCCCCACCCCACCATAACTAGCTTCCAGGCGTTTCTCAAAGTGACCCTTGGCAGCTCCCAAATGGACTGAAATGTGTTGCCCAGGCTCAGATTTTTAAGGCAACAAAACAGCAGCTGAGAACATCAGTCACAGCAAAGACTGTTTTGGCAACACAGAGAAGCTCTGGGTTAGGTCATGTGCAAATGGCACATGTGCAATTACTCCTTTAGTCACAGGCTGAAATTTGTGTATCATCTCACAGAAAAAGGACGTCTTTTTTTCCCACCGACTAAATATTTTAAGAGCTTTTAAGTTAAAACAGGAGAAAGGGAGCTGATGTGAAGGGGTTATCATCATGTAATGAAGTGGTGGTCCTGTCATGTGTCACACAACTCATGTGAAAGGGTGGGGAGGAGAAGGGGAACATGGCAAAAAAAGTCTCCATCGAGAGACTACATCCCCAAACACAGCCAGGGAAACACCCGTGTGCATGTGTGTATATGCCTGTGCATAAAACACCGGCAGGATCCAGCTGTGCTTACTGTTCCTCCCAGAGGTACTGTTACAGCAGTGCTTCTAACCAGGAAAACTCTGTGGCTTTAAGTCAATGGAGAGACAAGCAGCAGTAGAAGTCAGGAGGGGGGAGTGAGATCCCTTAACACCAGAGCGAAGGGAGAAAAGGGAGTTTTGTTTTCCATTTTCTTTGCAGAAATGTTGGCCTTGCACAATGCAATGCAATGAGGATTTACACCTCTTTTTCTTTTCAGCTTTGCTAGGGCAATGGCAGGATCCAGACTACACTGTGTTCACAGGAATGTCCATTACATAGTCCCTCATGTAACCAAGGGTGTCCAGTGAAACTGCTGATCCATCGCTTATCCTGTGTGAGGCTGATGCCTACACACTTCCACCAATGTTCTCATGGACAGCCAGGCCACTGCAAGGAGCCAGACTATGCTGGGAGTTCACTGCATCACCATATCTCTACTTCTTGAACAGAACTATGGGCTTGACACATTGTGGGACTGCTGATCAAGACATCATTTTTTTCCTGGGAAAAATATCCAGGCCACAGTGTCCTTGAGAGTCCTGCTGCAGCCCCTGTGCCCCCAAGTCCCGCCATCACCCCGCACGATGGGGCCAGCCGTGCTGCGTTGCCTGGCTCTTGCCCCCACTCACAGTTTGATAGTGGCACAGAGGGGTGGGCAGGCACATCCCCACCGCCTCCTTCAAGGTGTTCATTTCTGGGAGGCTGCAGCTGTAGCCAGCCTCACGAGCTGGCCCCTGGCCAACACCATGGCTTTGGTGAGATCACTGCCTCAGCAGGATCAAAATAAAGGAGCCGGCAGAGAAGCATAGAAAACTGTAAGATTTGCTTCCAAGAATAATCTCCTTTTATTCCTTTTTTTTTCTTTTTTCTTTTTAACAGAAGTATATTAATGGCAAATATCTGTTAAACTATTGTAGCAGATATGAGCCAAATATACACCAGAAATCTGCGTCACGAGACTATACCTAGCAAATGCTACTTCTGTCTCGCCTATCATTAAGGGTACACATCAATGTTCCTGCATTGCCTTGCTGCTGCTTAGGTGGGGACCCTGTCTTTTGCCCCCAGAGCACCCAGATGCACAGCATGGCACAGGATCAGGACTGTGGGAAGCACTGAGAGGCAGGGAGGGCAGCAAGGAAACAGGGTATGTTTTGAAAACCCCATGGGAGCTGCTGCATGAAAAATGCATCTCTTCCAGTCCTGGCAGGGTAAGGACAAAGGAATTGAATTGTTGTATAGAAGAGTGCAAGAGGAAAAATTCTGAGTAAAATCAGTGCTCTGTCATGGCATCTCCTTAGGATGAGCTTTCTGTTTCATTTTTTGCTTATATATTTTTCAAAATCCAAGTTTCATTTGTGTTTTACACCCACTATACGGCCCCGGTGGTACCACTGCCCTTCCTGCTGCAGGGATCTGGCTTCCAGCACCCACAGACCTATAGCCTTGTCCAGCCTAGAAGCCGCCTGCCTACGTGGCCCCATGCTTGCACAGGGCTCCTGGGAAGCACCATGGAGCCATCGAGCACCCCACATGGCCAAGTTCCCCACTGAAAGGCATCGGAGCTGACTCAAGTAGGGACCCAGGACAAGCCCAGGGCCAAGTGCCTAATAGGCAAAATAGTGGCTGAGCAAGTATCTGATGCTTGTAACTCAATAAATGGGAGGTAAATCTGCTGTTTGGATAATGATGGCTCCTCCTTATGGTCTCAGACATACCCACTGAAACCTCACAGAATCAAATTACTCTCTAGTTTTTCTAGTGCCCAGCTACAAAAAGTTTCAAGATTGCTGAAGGCTGGAAGGCCACGGTACTGCAGCCCATAACTCCTTGAATTAGGAGTTGTAAGTGTTCAGCAAAGATTTCTGCCATGTGACTCCTCCCAGGAAAACAGACCCCTTGGGCTGAAAGGTTTCCAAGCATCAGGCTTTTAGGCTACAGCTCCCCCGAGGCTACATATTCAGTAATACAGCAAGGGGAGGAGTTATAGCGTCACTAAATGGGGACAAAAGGATGAGAAATGGGGAAAGCACGAGACCCCACCAGCTCTGCCTGGTTCTGCACTTCCCCCCATGCCTTAGAGGTAGCACAGCCACCTCTCCTTGGGCCAGGAGTAACAACACCCAGGTTTTAGCACTCAAGGGTGGAATTCACGTCCCTCCTTTTGGGGGTCTAAGGTTTAGTCTTAGCTAGTCTGCACGGGCACCCTTAACAGTCATGTGAGAATGACAGGTGTTGACTTCTACAAGTCAACATATGCTACCCATTTTGGCAGCCTATTTTATGAGAATAACCCTGTGTGGACTGGTGAAAGAACAAGCTTCAGAAAATAGACCCAAGAAGCTAAGAGGGCCTCCACAGGTAAAAGAATATCAAACATGGGCTGCGTCTCTGAGACCTCCACTCAGTCTGTCACTGACCACCAGCAGTGTCATGGGAATGTGAGTATACAGTTCTACTTTCTTGACTTTCTTGTTCACCTCCTCTAAATTAAGGAACAATTAAATGACTGCAAAAATCAAAGACATAGCAAAGAAAAGAGGTTTCCATTTGTTCTGCTTGCTAGAAACCCTGGGGACATCTGCTGGGTTAGTGACAGACCAAAATGCTTTCCATTTGCCTTGGAAAAATGGCATCACACAGCAGACAAGAGAGCAACATGTGTGGGCTTAGCATTGCCATTGAAGTCACACTGGCATGCATAGGAGAAGAAAGTCATCAGTAAGCCTGCTTAAAGGGAGAAAGGCAAAATCCGGGCCAATTAGCTTCTGAGGTAGCTCAGAAAACCTGGCAGCTGCACAAGGAAAGCGACAAAATCAAGAGAAACACCAGACTGCGAGGGATCAGCTGCAAGAAACACAAGCCAGTATGAAAATCTTCTCAATCCTTCTCTAAATAAGACCTTGGGAACAAAGCTAATCTGTATAATATTGATCTAATGTAATGATACTGCTCCTGAGTCTATAGCAGAGATGGCTGTGCATGGGACTGGAAAAGAGCTGCCGTGAGCTGACAGCTGTCACAAGGCAGAGCGTGGACCAGCTCCTGGTCTGCCCACCACCGAGGTGCTCCTGGGAAGGGCTGACTCAGGAGCTGGAGATGAGAAAAACAAGGCTTTGAGTACACAGATGGAGCAATTTCTTGTCACCTGGAAGGTGGCAAGGCAACAAAAGCTACTCCTTAATGTTCATCCCTGACTTTGGACTCCTAATGCTGACTTTATAGCACAGTTTGGCTACATCATTTTGCTCTCACCGGACTGCTGCAGGGTACAGTCACCTAAGCAGAACAGGCCACCTGCCTTTGTTCGTGGTGACATGGCCTTCTCTCTTCTTCGCTGTACTTCTTTCACTGACACCTTCCCTCTTCTGCACCCTCCTAAGGGTTAGCAGTGCAGAATCCCTGGGCTTTCACTCCAACGGGAGGAGCAGCAGGTCCCACCACCCTCGTGGGGCTGCACTCAGGGCACCTCCTGTGTCCCAGACACTTCTCCTTCAAGCCCCTCCATGAGGGCCCCAGGTGCAACACGGTTATGGGGTGGCTTTGCAGGGAATAAATAAGCTTTTGACTAAGACAGGCTGAAACAGGGGAAACTGAAAAAGGAAGAGCTGATGGGTGGACAAAACCAGTGAAATAGAGAAGAACAAGAAAAGTTCAGAGGCCACCTGACTTGTGCACCCTTGATCCCATGATGCCCAGACAAACACCATGCCCTGGCATAAGTCACAGCTAGCTGAAGGCTGCTATAATTTATTGTGGGCTGCCAATAGTCCCATGAAGCAGATATAGCAGCTATTACTGAAAAAAAAAAAAAAAGGAAACCCTGTGAGTTATGTCCTCTGCCACTGTCAGGCAGAAAAAGCAAGGTGGGAGAGCAGTGCCTGCTCTGTGGCATTATGGGAACCAGTGTGGCATTTCACCATGACTGCAATGCCAACGATGAGTTGTCGTCCGCATCCCAGTCTTAAAAATACTGGATAGCTTCAGCTTCTGGGCTGTTATATCACTTTGAAGGCTCTCATGCTTGTGGGATGCTGGGCTGCAGCATCCAGCCAGAGACAGGTACTTCACACCACTTACCCCAGCATGTCAGCACAAGCGGTGTAAGGAGATATGACTCAGACTGAAATTGAGGTGTTTACCTTAGGGGAAACTGCAAGGAAAAAAAACACCAACAAACCAAAAAAACTGATTTAGAAAGCTTTTAACACCATAAATGAAAGGCGAGCTCACCACAACAGAGCTGAGGGTAAGTGCTGGCTGTGGGAACATCCCCGGAGGGGAGGACGGGGGGGACAGGGCAGTGTTTGGAAGGACAGGTGCAGTGTCTCCCCACCAACCCCACCGCAGGCAGGGGTGGGCAGGCTGCAGCTGCGAGCAGGCAGCCGGCCTGCCCCATCTCGGGGATGAGCGGGGCAAGCTGCATAAACAGCTTCTTGAGCGCAGGAGTCAGTTACTGATGGCTTCAAAGGAAGTAAATGGGGAAAGCTTTTTGCTTTTTTTCTGCTGTCCCCAGGATATCAAGGATTGCAGAGCCAGAGCCTTGCTTGCTGTGATGGTGTTAACTCTGCCCAAGGAGCTGGCCTGTACCTCCAGCCGGATGATGGCAGCTCCTTCAAGTGCTCCGAGGATTCCCTGCAGGGCCCCCACTGATGCTCACCCGCTCCTCGCCACTGCTGCAGGAATAAATGCAGAGAGCCTGCCCGTGTCCCCAAACCCTGCTGAATTACTGCTTCGTATCACCCCTTTCCTCAGGACTTTCTTTGATGCATTGGAAGCGCCGTTTCCTTCCGAGAGCAAACGACTGCTGTGCTTTCAAAGGGGGAGTAACCAGCCATGCCTGGCCGCTCTCAGGGGGCAAGCGCCGAGTTTCACAGAGGACAAGGCAAACGAGAAAGGGAAGGCGTGAGTGACAGCCCAGCCACCAGGCCCGAGGGGGAGAGGTCCCTCCGGGCCTCACTTCAAAGAAATAGCTCAGAAAATAGCAGAGCAGAGCAGAGCCAGTAACCTAGAAGGTGCCCGGCAGCGCTGCAGAGGCCATCTCTGTAGGAAGGAGAGGGGATGATAACTTGGGAAGAGCTTGGGAAGAGCAGAAAGTTTTTCACAGTGTTTAAATGGTACGTGGTGCCTCTGTAACACCACATGTGAAATGTTCAGGTCTCTGCAAGCTGTTAATGAGCTTCACACTGTTCATTACTGCAGCCTTGGTCTACAGCTGAACAAACATGGTTGCGAGTTGCCTGCATGCAGGCTGCTGAGGAAGGTGGTGAGCGGAGCCATGTTGGCTCCCTGGAATGGGCTGAGCCCAAGGAGATGGCGGCACCTGTGTGGTAACACCATGACAGAGCAGCGTGGCAGACTTCAGGCCGGCCATCCCCGACCCTCCGACATCGGTACCTCTCCTTTTTGGGAGAGACTTGAGGCTCACTCGGGGGAGGCCTGGGATGAACTTGATGCTGCTACAAGTGCCACCACTTTCTTCCCCACAGCCTAGCGTTTCTGTGACTCAAAGCTCCCCAGCAGCTGGGGTAGTCAGCTATGGAGGGCTGGCTGATGATATTCCCCTGTCTGTGCGTGCTTTTAAGTGTATATTTATGTGCATCTTCATCTCATAGTGAGTAACATTGAGGTGCCTTTGGCAACAGAGAGGTTGCGGGTTCATACAGATGCTGAAAGAGAAGGAAGCATAGTTAGACAGAAGAAGGACAGGCAATAGCAATTTTGAAGGAAAACAATAACGATTTTAACAGTAGCTGACATCCTGTTTGGGAAGACAGCTGGAACATTTGTTATCTTTTCTGCCAGAATGGCCAGGTCCTGGTTTATTGATGTTATCTTGAAGATGACAGAAAAGCGTATTAATCTACCTTGAATGAGAATTTGGGCTTTGAGAACAGCAGCTGATGCCTTCTGAGGGACAGAGGGATTGAAATCAATCACATTTTATAACTCACAGCAGTTCCTGTAAGCAACTCAAAGATCCAGCTGCCCCACTACTACCACTTTTCCCTCAACGGCTGCAATCGGCTGTCAGAAGCAGCTCCTCAGCTCAAGTTATCTTTGCAGTAATGGTGGCAAAAGAGCAAAACCGTATGACCCCTCCACACAAATGTCTGACGATATACAGCAGCATGAAGACGCAGAGTTGACTGAAGAATAAATTGAATGTTTTCATCCCCAGGCTGAGGCATACAGGCCAAGGTACTCCTGACACATGAAGGGTGAGCTGGATAAAGGAGAAGAGAAAAGACTGAGACACACCAGGCTGGAAGTCGAATGGGAAGTGACAGTCAAAACAACACAGCCATGGAGTAATTTTGCCTGGAAGTAGCCTCTGGGGTTCACTTAGTATAACCCATCTCTTAAAGGAGGCCCAGCTTCAAAGTGAGAGGAGGTTGCTTAGGGCCTTGACAAGTTGACCTCTGAACATCTCCTCCAGAGACAGAGGTCCAGCCACCTCCAGGGGCAACATGTCCCAGTGATGAACCATTCTCACTTTTTTTTCCCTGATACATAACCCAAGTGTCCCTTACTATATCTTGTGACTGTTGCATCTTGTCCTTTCTGTACTTTGGAGAAGAATCTAGCTCTCCCTTCTTTATATTCCCCCATCAGCTAGTGGTATCCTGCAATTATTCTCCCCCATAACCTGCTCTTCTCCAGGCTGCACAAGCCCACCTCTTTTGGTTTCTCCTCATTTGCTATATGCTCCAGCCCCCTGATTGTCTTGGTAGTTGTCTGCTGACCTTGTCCCACTCTGTCCAAAACTGGACACTACTCTTTACGTGGCCTCAAAGGTGTCAAATAGAGAGGCATAATGTCTTCTCTTAACCTGCTGGCATGCTCTTGCTAGTGCAGCTCGGAGTGTGGTTAGCCTTTATCTCTGCAGGGGGTTCTGCTGGCTGCAGCCTGTTGCTCACCAGGGTCCCCAGTCTGTTTCCACAGAGCTGCTCCTGAGGCAGTTGATCCCCAGCCTGTGCTGCTGAATGAGCTTGCTCCGGTCCAGATACAGGGCTGTGTTGGTCTTCACAAGGTTTTTGTCCATTTTCTTGGGTTGTTGACGCCCCTCTGAACAGCAACCCTAATGTCTAGTATGGTGACCACTTCCCACCACCATAACTTGGTGTCATCCACAGATTTGTTGAGGGTGTGCTCCACCCCATCATCCTGGCTGTTGATGATGATGCTGAATAGTATCAGCTCCAGTATCAGCCCTTGAAGACAACCACCCATAAGTTGCCAGTTAGACTTTGAACTGTTGGCCACTACCTTTTCAACCTGATGTCCAACCAGAAGAAGTTGTCTTGATGCCCTCCTCTCCTCTCTTCCGGTTTCTATTTTCCTCCATGCCTAGTCTTTTACCTGGTTAGTATTGCATGTGAAGGTGGGGAAAATGACCGACAGAACGTGCAAATGTAGCCCAACATCACACATTTTTCTTTAAAGTAACATCTCCATTTGTATGTCTGGCAGCACTGCCTGTGCGATTCCCTTCTGGTTTATTAACACCATTGGCAGGACACATCAAAACTTCCTAAGCAATACAAAAAAACATGACAGTTGTCTCTGCAGGTGCCAGCCTCACATGCAACGCACATAGTGTCCTCTACTGCTAAAGCCAGGAAGGGGCTGATTATTAGTTATTACCAACTTATTTGCATAAATACGCACAGAAATCCCACTCAAGAGACTCAAAGAACAACACTGTTGTTTATCAATGGTCCAAGGGCAGCAGAATCCCCCCTCCTGCATGCCTTGGCTCTGACACGCAGGACCTGTCTAAAGCATTCAGCTCCACCCCACGCAGGGTCCCGCACTTCCACTGGGGTCATTAATCTGTGTTTGCTATCATGGTGATGTGGGGCAGAGCAGAGGAGAGAGAGTGCGAGAGCAAAGGTGCCAGTTTGTGCTAGGTGGGATATGAGCTCCTGCCCACCATGACATTCCTGCTTGTCTGTTTAATATATTGTTTTGTGCCACCCTTCTGTACAATGCATGTCTTGCTGGGCGCACTGACGGAGCTGATGGCGATCTGGGCTGCCTGCTGTCAGCTGTACAGCCACAGCCTGAGCTGATGGCTCCGATACTGTACCTCTGACTCCTTCTGTCAGCAAAAAGTGACAAGGACAGCACCGTGGTAAATCAGAAGGGTTAACAGAGAGAAAAAACACCACTGTGGTCTGACGTACTTGTGTATGGCAGCTCTCTAGCACATAGTTACTATGCCTGTGCTTACAAAATGCAAAGCGTACACGTATTAAGCACAAGCATTTTCTTATTTCCACAATCTTCTTCTCAGCAAAGATACACCTGTTTTATAGCAGGCTGAAATCAGAGACTTGGAGGAACTGATTTTCAGTCCACACTGTGCTCTGAGTCAGTTTTGAATGAGCAAAGGCTCCTTACCCCAGGCCCTCATCCAGGGCATGCAAGGAGGAATACGGGAGTACAGGGATGAAAGCCTCCCCACACCTGGGCTGGTGCGTGCTCTGCAGCCGATGGGGTCAAACACAAACACTCCTCAGCTGTGTCAGCTTTCATGGGGTTTGAGGCAGCACACCAGAATGTCAAAGTACTTGCATCAGGAGAAGGTACGTGCAGGGTTGTGAGGAAAGTAATGCAGGCATCAGCACGCTGCTGCAGCTGCTGCAGCTCAAACCTCCGCCAGCTCAAATGCACACGCCAGCCTGCTCACATACTCAGCCTGAGAGCTCCTCTGAGAGAGGCATGTAATTAATTAATTGGTCAATAAAAATATACACTTGGTTATTGTTTGTTGGTCATTGGTCATCTTACAGAGCTATATTTACCCAACCCCACTAGAAAGATACCACCAGAAAGACCTGACCTCACCCTGTTGACTGCCAACTTCAGCAGAGATGGCATCAGGCTTAGGAACTGCTGCATGCCTGCATGGCTAGCTGCTTTGCCTTTTGGGCATGGTTGAACAAATCCAGACCTTTGCTTTGGGGAAATACTTCATTTAGACATAAATCCATTTTTCTCAGGCAAGCTGGACACCTTGAAAACCTGGAAAAGTACTGCCCAGCCCTTTCTTTTTCTTCCTGTATTGGCAATGGCATGACAGATCTCCATCTCTTTCCATCAGCAGGAGTCTACCAACCCCTCCTCTGCCCACCGCTCCCTTTCCCACCTGCGCAGGAGGATCAGCTCTGCAACTGATGACCCTGGGAGCTTCTTAGAAGATAGAAAAAATCTTCTTACTTCTGTGCCCTGATGCTTCACAACTGAGGCTGCAGTAACTAAACATTTTAATCCTTCCTGTTATCTTTGTCCTGAAGAATGTCATAATATTCCTTAATAAGTTTTGATTTATACAGGAACAACATGTTCCTGAATGCAATTCTTCTCATGCCCGGATGCATTCACTCAATTAATATTCAGGGAACTGAATAATATCAGCAATGTATACCCCTAATTCAAACTATTTACTGGAAGCGGGATCTAAATTGAGTTTCTGAACCCCTTCTGCATTAAATGCAGCTAGGACCAGAAAAATATTGTTGGCTTGCTGCAAGATAGCCAGCCCAGAACTTTGCCTTAATATTTTTGAGTTCCCCTTATCAAACCACAGAGTGCACAGGAATTTGTTGGCTCTTTGCAGAGCAACAATGGTTATGATCTGCACTCTGTTTTCTGATGAGTTTATTATGCCTACGGTAGCATTTTTAAGATATGACTCGATTTTTTTCATTACTTTGTTTCTGCCTCATCGAATGAAGTTGACTTTATTATTTATGGTTCAAATTCAGCCAGTTTTCAGTGTGTATTACATGGACTTGGTGCACATGATTTCTCCAGTAATTAAGTAATTGCTGTGGATGGGCCATGCCTTCAAGCATAATGCTTGCAGTACCTCTGCCCTCTTTGCAAGCCTCGTCATACATAAACGTGCTTTGTCATACCACACATCAGAAATTTAAGATGCATGTACAAATTTGGAAAAGTGATGGCAAGCTTCCACATCATCTCAGGCTGTAAGCACAGCAGAGGCTTGAACTGACCACAAGTCATCAGACCTGAGGCAAGAGAAACTCTTTGGCCCTGTTTGGCAGCGGAGGTCAAACATGGCAACTGCTGTGCTCCATTTGAGCCTGATCATTTATGAATCAGCTCTCTTACTCTAAGGAAAGGCAGACCTGGTCAGTCTGTGGAGGGAGATCCTTTATAAAGCAACGCGAGTGACTCGTGGGAGATGACTCTCTCCTGCTGGGAATGCAGATGTCCTGATGGAGACATCCTGATGGAGACGTCCTGATGGAGAGGCGGGGCAGTGCTGTACTGAGAAAAGCCCCAAGTTCACCAGAGGTTATTGTCTGTCTGCTCCTAAGCAGAAATGCCAGACCTTACAGTGTATCTATAGCTACCTCTGTAATTCAGGGTGGGACTGAATCAAAGTCCGAGCCCAGCACACCTGATCTTGGTCCATATTTATGTTGGGATCACCACTTCCATTCTAAAAATAGCACAAGGATCCTTTAGCCAGGCATATTTTTTCCCACACGCCCATTTCTGTGTGTCCATTGCAGCAGGTGGCAAAGGAGCATGGCCAGCAGCAGCCTGCAAACAGCCTCTTCCGACTCTGTACCCTTCCCTCTCTTACAAAGGGATTATTGAGAAGATCCTGTACAAGCTAAAACAGATGGAGTTTCCTGGGGGAGTTTTCCTGGCACAGCAAGAGACCTAGCCCCTGGGACATGGCCAGCCTGAGAAGCAGCACAGTGTACAAGGGTGAGTTACTCTTTGTAGATGAAGAAAATAATGTTCTGAATCAGGGAAAGAACAAAAAGAAGGCCTTCAAATTTATTACAGTGCATGATAAATTGTACCTGTAAGGGATTCATGATGATTATAGCTATTATCTCACTGATATCTCTTCAGGTTGCGTAGGAAGCTACTTGATTGGGAAGAGAGATTATTTTCTTTTTACGGTTATTCTGTTTGTTTCATCCACTTAACCATACTGCATGCTGTTAAGCCACGTTGAAGACAATTGTTAGTGTGGTACTACGAAGTCATTAAAAGTTAAAACAAACTACAGAGCCTGTCCTTAGCTGTGTTATTTCTGCACTTTTACATGGCCAGCCTCTGCACTGTGGGAGGCAAAGGTCCTGGGACAAAACCATGTGTCACCAGACCGCAACACACCCGCGTCTCCAACAGGGCAGAAGCGACCAAAACTGGCCAGCCCTTTCTTCTGGGAACCCTATTAGCCTAAATATGCAGTTTTCTACATTTTTAAACAGAAGAGGGTTCAGACAATTTATCCTGTTAGACAGCAGTGAGCCTCCCTTCCCATGCCCCCCCATCTGCCTCTGCGAGGCTGGGCTCCTGTATTCGGAGGCAGGGTGGTGCTCTCCAGACTAGCACACTGACAGCAATACCCCACTGCAGCAAAGCCGGCTACCTCTGAAAGGCAACTCGTTTGCTCAAACCAAAATCCAGCTGCCTGGAAGGTGTGAGAGGTATGGGCAGGTTTAGCAGTCTCTCCATCCTTCACCACCCCTTGTACCTGCAGTTGCTGGAACCTGCACCTCACAATGGCCACGTTCACTTGATATTTTGGGATGCTGCCAACTTTGGAGAAGATTAGTGAGGGAAAATAACATCCGTAGCAGTTTATAAGTGAGTTAATTCTAAAACAGGTTTTTGTGGGTGAAGACAAGGTGTATCTGTAGATCAACATCTCTCCAGGTGCCAAATTCTAACCATCTGCTATTGGCAACGGCAGAAAAAAATCCTTTAAAAAAATAATCTCTTGTACAGGAAAGCATGCAACAGCCCAACTATATAGGTAGATATCAGCAACCCCCAGGCTGTACTATTTAAAACAAAACATTATGAAACTGAAGGGGAAAGCACCTCACAAAGCTGTTGCTTTATTTGAATTTCTGTGTTTCCAGTACCAGCCAGAGGAATGGTATGAAAACCTGTCAGCGTAAGGTTACTTGGATATTTACTTTTAAAGAAATGTAAGTCAAGCTATTGAATGCGTTATCTTTGCTGGAACACAGACATTATTCCAGGGTGTTGTCATGAAGATTTGAATCTTTTTATTGCAGCCCACTGGCTCTTTTCAGTAACCTTCTTTTGAGTTACCTCCATAACTGCATTAAGCGCTGGGCAGCTGTGTCATACAAACCCTGAGTAGGCAGTACACCCACGGGAGTGGTGGCAAAACCCTCGTGTGGTCTACAGGGCTTTCACTGTTCCAGAGGCATCTGAGGACAGAGTCCACAGTGCTGAACTAGAAACTGGAGAGGAGCTCTTCAGGCTGGCAGTGAAGAAGAGACAAAAAAAAAAAAACAAAAGAAAAAAAAGAAAAATCACTAAGCACTTTGTATTTTTAGCAAGGATTCTTGTGACATTTGTGGCAGATGATACACCTTTCTCCATATCCCCCCAACACATATATACACACACTTTAAGATACTCAGCAGCATGCTGTGTTTTTCTGTTGTTGTCAGATCCCACTGAAGATTACAAGTAACTTTACTAATGTATTATTACTGCCATTACTCAAGCAACTCCTTCTTTAGAAGTTATGAAATATGGATCACGAATAGAATCTGAATAAGCACATATTTTCCTTGTTATGTTAATAGACTGGCTGAAGTCCACCAAAACAGGCTTGTGTGTGCAGCTGAGGGTTTTGTTTCAAACCTCTGGATACTTTATACATACAGGCTAGAAAGAGGGTGCTCAGCACAGGTCTGTTCATCTGACGCTACCTCAGTCAGGGCAAAAGCCCTGTTTGAAAACTGTTTTTTAATCAAGACATTCTTACAGTAATGAAAAGAATTTCATAATTGGCACTTGGAGAAAAATTCTCCTAGCGATAGGCAATATGAGAGGTGTCTTTGGGCCCCTCCCATAAAACAGCATATTTCTTATGTTTATCAAAGCCTAAGCCAGTGACAAGAGATGATTCAGTAAAGTTACAGGATCACATGGATGAGCCAGCTACTCTAATAAGCTCTAGTTTCTGTGATGTGAAAACTTGCCCAGACAAAGAAAACGCGGGTTAAGGCACAAGCTAAAGAGATGGGTGAAATTTTTAAAGGTTGGTCACTAAATCCTTTCAAGATATGCCCACCACCTTGGTTTAGGAAAACATCTGTAAATAGAATTTCATCCAGTATTCACAGCGTTTGGGCCTGATTTGAGTAACACAGCAGTGAGAATATTCTCATTTTTTCTGCCTCCCATTTTGGTGTCCTTGCATTTTAGCCCCTCAGCTGATCAGCATCCAGGACTATAATAATTTTTTCTTAGACCCCAAACTCTTAAGAATCTGGCAAAAGACCATCCTGAACCATTTTTTCCCAGTAGGGAGCTGGGCACACTGTACAGCTGAGTCTCATGAGATGCTGAAACACCTGGAAATGGAGGACATGTAAGATGGCCAAGATAATGTAACCGCCTTTCAGTCTTTGAAGATTTCCAAGAGGAAGCGAGGTAGTTTCCTGAAGTGTTCAAATGGCAAGGCCTTTTCATCCATAAAGGAGACCCGTGAACCCCAGGCATCTGTCACAGCCCTGGCAATTTGCTTTGGAAAAAATTCTCATGAGCTGATTGCATCCAGCTGGATTAGTAAGAGAAGCTAACCCAGATAATCCCTCTTGACACAAGTGATGTTCACCTCTTTACATGCACTTACAACGAACCAACATAAACACCCGATCAGAGCCTCTAGTTCCCAGTGCTATGGGAATTTGGGCTGGTAAATGCAACAGCAGCCTTCACTTTGGTTTTGTTTTACTGACATAGATCTGGAGCTTGTGAGAGCCTCCCCACTGCCAGCCCTGACACAGCAGCAGTGTGCGCAGTCACACAGGACACCTGGAACTTGAGCAGCTGGAGTACGAGTTCCCTCGCTCCATGCAAGGTCACATTTCACGTCTGAACTGGACAAAGCACATTTGGGTTGAGCCTCCTGTCTGTAACTCAGCCTTTTGCTTCTCTTTCAAGACTGACAACAAAAGTGCCCGCTAGCATTAGTTGTAATGTTAATACCTCTTAGAGACATTTCTAAGTACCTAATTGGAGTATGACAACATACTGCCTCACCACATCTAGGCTACCAAAAACCCTGCTGCTTTCTTTGCTCCCTGCAGCTCAGGGAGGCGTGCAGGGAGTGGGGCAGGGAGGAGGAGGGAGGACTGCTGCCCTAAGCATGTAAGGTACAACCAAGCCCCTGAATCCTCCTCTTTCCTTGTCCTTTACTTTATTCTTAAGCCAGAAGTAGTTAATGTCTTTCTGAGCACAATGTTAAGTCATCAAAGGTGTTGGGCCTGCCAAATTGCTCACTGAAGATGGAGTTCCTTCAAGCGGTGCTCCTCTGGAGCCATTGCCTCCTCAAAGCACAATGCTGACACCACACCAGGTAACCAAACAGAACTAGTTCCCAAGGATTTGCAGGCTGTGGGATCTGGCATTGGACTCTGCTTTTATACCCCTATGTAAATCAATGGTAACGCCTGGCTGTGAGTGACCTTAGATCTGGGCTCCCGAATGGAGACACTCCACCTCGGCTCCTAAAAGGAGCAGGCACAAGCCCTTGAGCTATACAAGTGCAAACCATTTGATGAATTCTCCCATACAAAAGGTTTCAGAAGACAGAAATACAAACCTGCAATTTCACTTTGGGGCTGGCCAGAACCCGCGTGTTCAAGGGAGGCACTTGGAAGCAACAAGAGAGAGGAGTGAAGCCATGTGAGACTGTGAGACCTTTCACCCAAAGCAAATGCCGTGTGCTGTGCCAAGACTGCTGCTTCACCTGCCACATCCTGCCTGCCTGCCTGCCCTTTTCTTCTTGCATGATCCCAGGCAGGAGCTGGCAGAGGCTAGTGAAACTCTCTGAGCCATCCTGTGGGTGAGAAACTTTCTTCAAGGGAGTTATTCCTACTCGGGGAATCTGACAGTCCGTGAAGCACAAGACTAATGTTCATTGTAAGTTAAGGCAGAATCAGCCAGGCAGAAAACTCCACTAGCTGGATATTTCACATGTTATAAATAGGAGTTGTTGCCTTGTACAACATGAAATAACCAAGAAACAACAGGACTTCCCTTAGACTGTGGCTACAGAGACTCCCTCCATGCACCTGAAGGAAGCACGCACTGTAATAGTATCATATATTTTATTATGATCTATGCTTTGGCTTCAAAGACAAATTCAGCTCCTTTTTCTTGGCTGCTCTCGGGTGAAATTGAGCTTGTTCACCTCCTGCACTAGAGAGGGAACGAAGCTTTATGCATTGTTCATCTTTTATCACTGTGGAAGAGAAATAAACAGATTTCAATTTAACGTTTCCCTGGCTCCAATTCATATCAAAGTGCCATTG
The DNA here is from genome assembly GCA_035590275.1 of Ibycter americanus. Lineage (NCBI taxonomy): Eukaryota > Metazoa > Chordata > Aves > Falconiformes > Falconidae > Ibycter > Ibycter americanus. The sequence continues at coordinate 81,818,296 of JAVJGI010000062.1, forward strand.
AACCTGTTAACATAATGAGACTTAATGACATACTTAGACCAATGGAACCACCCAAATCTGAATCAAGGCTTCTCCAGGGTCAAGAGAGATCCCTAAGGACCAGGCTTGGAGCAGGCTGTCAGCAGAATATATGTGGTAGGGATGGCAGTGACTCTGGCTTCCAGGATGGTCTCCCCATCTTCTGCTCAATTTAACCCAGTTCCCTCTCCCAGGTCTGACTGTTCAGGGCTCTGGCACAGGCACAGAAAACACTGAGACAACACTCAGTTTAAGACCCCAGGTGTCTGCAGCTTGGAGCAGCAGAAATAAGTTACTGAGGAAAGAGGTTATACCTTCAGAAACGTCAGATGTCTGACATTAGTGAGTTATGTCACTTTTTTCAATCTTAAAACAAAAATTGGTATGCCTTCATGCACAGTGATGGTGCTTGAGTCACACCTGGCCATGGCAATCTCCACGTTGGGCACTCCTGGGAGGTGTAACAGCCTGCTCCACCTGGGATGGGAAGCCACATGGCACCACCAGCCGATGTCAAAACACATCAGCCCAGAGCTCCAGGAGGAATAGCTGAACTGAGCCTGTCACTCCCATGCTCTCCATCACCTCCCTGTTGCTGTAGTTGCACTCACACCTCCTTTTATTTTTTTAAAAGCTCTAGACATTCACAGCCAACTGCCTTTGAAGCTCCCCTGACCTCCCTGTGCATGCACAACTCTTGCTGGTGTCTGAAATGATGAAATCAGTGGTCTGCAGTGTGAGCAGCCAGGTCAGGAGTCTTCACTGCAGCAGTTCTACTTAAGTGGTAGGAAAATGTCATTCCTGCCAGGAAAATGTCATTTTTCCTCATTCTCCATGGGGAGATCACAGTCTCACCATGTTTCTAGGGATTCTTTGTATTTTTTCATCACTTCTCTTTATGTCCCAGATATCCAACCTTTGCCCATCCATGAACAATACTGAGCAAAATCACACTCAAGGTAATGAATACCATGCTTTGCTCTCCCTATTTGCTTCCGTGTGTAACTGTCTAATTTCCCCTGGATGATGACAACATCAGAGGGTCTCACATTGTCTGCAGCCATGGATGGGGTAACCCATATTCCCTGCCAACCACTGGGGTCTTCACAAAACACCCTTTAGTGTTTTCAATCCCTGACCTAAGAACGGAGTTCACCTGTAGAGGAACTGTAGAGGAATTGTAGAGGGTTAATTAGCATTGGTAATATACAGTTGTGGGCTTGCTTCAGGGGTGGTGGGTTGGCTGATGTGGATAATGTACAGCTGTGGCTTGTTCCTGCTAAGTAGCTAAATAGCACTGGAGAGCCCAGCTGAGGAGGAGCATTGGGTGAAGAGAGAGGTAGCAGATGAAGAGGAGCCCTGGATGAGGAGAGGCTGGCTGGAAGAGGAGCCAGGAGAAGGAAGAACCTGGACACAGCAGAGAGGCAAGAAGGAGGGTGGACTGGCCTGAAGAGAATGAAGAAACAGCATGGATAGCAGATGAACTTTTGAAACCTTGTGTGTGAGACTGATGGTGGTGCTGAGGCATGAAAGGGCTGGTACGGGACGGTAAAAGCCTTGTTGCAGCCTGGTAGTTTTGTTAGTGCTGTGACATTCATCCAAGTCATTAGTAAGCCCAGCATCAGCTCAGCGAGAAAACAGATGGGTGCCCTACAGACAAGCAAAGAGGAGGCAGAGAGTTTGCATTGCAGAACATCCAGAGCACATGTAACCATGACTCTGTGCTGAGGGATCTGCTTTCATTGCCATCAGTGGCTCTAGTGGTTTACATCTGTTGCCAGCTTGACCCCCTATCGCAAGAACTGATGTGGCATATGAAGGACCTCAAAGTCACAGTAAGCAGGGAGGTGCCCAGCTTCATGACACTCAGTGGGGTTAGGCAAGGAGGGCCACAGAGTTCAAATGTTCCTGTTGTACCACGTGCTATATGGCTTCACATGACT
>JAVJGI010000062.1:81820356-81949417 GCA_035590275.1 Ibycter americanus
TCAGTGGGGTTAGGCAAGGAGGGCCACAGAGTTCAAATGTTCCTGTTGTACCACGTGCTATATGGCTTCACATGACTCCTCAGGCTCCTTAGATCTGGTAGCTGACAAATGTGGTGAAGCTACTCACCTGGGGCCACTCAGGCTGTGTGGCTGCAATTGCAGTGTGGGAAGTGCATGGGACCATGCACCTTCCAGTGAGATATTAATGGGAGAGGTGGAGATTGCACCTGCTTAAATCTCCAATCATTTACAGATTCAAACAGCAGGGTTTTTTTTTTTTTCAGTTTGCACTCTCCTTTATCTTGGAGTGTCCTATTTCCCTTGGCAGCAGTGTCATTTACTCCAAGACTATCGATGAGCATTTTTCAAAGCCTCAGGAGATGAAGTCACTTTATGAAATCCTTTTAAATCTAAAAGGACATTTGATACATGGTTAGGGATTATCATAAAACATATGTCTGGTCCCAAATCCAGTCTTGGAAAACTCTTGTATTCCTTCCCTAAAGGATAAGAACTAGATATAGACTGGAAGTCAGGGATGGTGTGGTTTCCCATTCTGAAACCAGGTCTCATCTGCCATGAGACTAGCAGTGTGTATTTGTACTTAACAACAAAATTGGGGGAGGGGGGTGGTTCTGCACTGGAAACCCAAAGTATAGCATTCAGGCTTCAGCTGGTTTGGTTTTTTCCCACAGCACTACCTGGAAGAGCCTTCTGAAAAAGTGGAAATGGACATTTTCTCAGAGATAATCAAAGAAACTCATGATTTCACAGACGCTGTGACTTTGTCATCTGTGTATAATGAGGTAAGCAATAGAAACCGCATGTCTTCTCCTACTTATGCTTTCAGTGTATCAGCATATTCACTTATATAAATCTTACATCATCCTATGTATATTGGCCTAAACACAATTATTTAGCAAATCTGTTGAAAAAGTGTGTGACTGAAAAACTGAAACGTGGTATAATCCTAATAACTCCTTGGTAACCTTCTATAGTTATCACAATCTCTCCACTCATTTGATTTTGCTACTAAATCCCTCGTGCTTTCTCAGGCTACTTATCCTTGCAGGCTTGGAGGTCAGGTTGCACCCAGAATGGCAGATGCTTCTCTGATAGCATGTCCAATATGAGGGAGATTCCCTGCCTTCAGCAAGTTTTTTAAATGAGATTATTGATTTCACTTTGCAAGCGAATCAAAGTAGATCACCTGACCAAGAGTGCTGGGATTTCATTTGAGGGGTAAGGACAAAAGGTGAAGGTTTTTCTGTGGAGTGACAAGCAGAACAAGCAAAGGCTCCTCTAGTTTTGAAACTCCTGATGCTGCTTTGGACAGTATTGGAGAAAATAGAGCACAAAAGAAACCCCAGTTCTTTTAGAAGGTCGTTGCGTTGTGGTTGCTTAAAATGATATAAGATTTTCCTTAAGACATTCACCTAACAAGATCACCTTCTCTACATTGGTTATCAGATCCAGGCACTGCAACCTTTAAAAGCAAAAGGGCCTTCTTCCCTGAGTCTGTGGGGCACGTGGGAGGAAGGCCACATGGTCTGAAATTCAGGGTAGCCCCAAAAGGAGGTTCTCCTGTGAGGTTTGACATATAAACTGTTGCACTGTCTCGCAACATCTCTATTCTTAAACCCAGCCTTGGGCTCCTAAAATCTTCGCACTGGAGAAGTACATGTAAAGGAAGGAATGCTTATAGGCTAAGGGTAGTTTTGCAAAGAGCAACTCATTTTGGAGAAACGGATATGGTCTCTTCGCAGGGGGTATCACACACACTGTTCCCATAATTACTGTTGGATTATGGGTTGTTTGTACCCCTCAAGCCAATGCCTGGCACCAGTACCTTCACCTCTGGGCTAAGGGGCTCTGTCAGCAGAAACAGAGGTGCTCTTCCCTCTGGTTTCTGGAGGGAGTGACAGAACCCCAGGCTCCACAGAGCTGGCCTAGTTTTCCTGCTACAGCCCTGGTTTACATCAAAGGCATGATGCTCCCTCCTGCCAGGTTGAAGGCAGTGCCTTTCGACGCCTGTGTCTGTTTAGGGAATGCACGTAGTTCTCTCCAGGCTCCGAAGAAAGGAGACCGAACGCAGCCAGTGCAGCAGCGTGGCCTGCCCCAAGCAGAGCCCCATGTTAGTAAGTCAAAATAATGACATTCCCAGCCAAACTCTTCCACAGGTATAAATGGGAGAGGGGGAGGAGCCTTCAAACTCTCTACAGATGGGTGGGTAAGGTACTCCAGCCTCCCGGGATTCAAATCTTTGGCACATATCCCAGGCTGCAGCGAGGGAGCCCAGAGCATGAAGAGGGAGAGGCAAGCAGAGCTTGTTGCTCTTTTGACTACTCTGGCTCCTGAGATCCTGGCTCTGTTCCCCAACATAATTTCCATTACCGTCAAGAACAATTAAAAAAACTCCAGTAGCATGATCAACAGAGTATGAAAAAGATCCAGAGGGGATTCAGTATGTTGGTGCCACGGAGGCATCACTGTGCTGACGCATCTCAGTCGTCCCTGTTCTCCCCTGCCTCCTGCACAGCCAGAGGCGCTCTGAGCACCAGCTCCCCTGGCAGTAACAGGGAAAGCACGACTCCTCTTCCCATATTCTCTACAACTGCTATATTTGGCCACTGATGGCCCTCTTTGGAAAGGGCAAATCCAGAAACATTTCACTGTTTCACATTGCTGTGCATTAGAAATAACACCCTCTGGAACTGCAGGAGTTGATTTCCACACACAGTTATTGGGTTTTGTGTATTTCTGCTCTTTAGAAACTTTCATCTGTGGAGCATAAGACAAAGGCATAGGGAAAAATCCCTGTTCTTGCCTACTTTTTTGATGATGTTTCTGCTTTGCTGCTAAAGTAATTTTCAAAGTGATCATAATAATGGATTCATTTATTGGTTACTTGAATCATGTAGCATATTGAGTTTCATTACAAGTATTCAGAAGACATTTCTATTCAGATAATCCTTTAGGGCCTTAATGTTCGAGGATCAATTTGTCTCACAAGATGAAACAGAGGTCAGAAATTCAATGCAGTGTGACAACATTCTGTTATTCCATTTATTATTATGGCAACAACCACTGGTACCACAAGTGTTAAGACTTGCATAAACATTCCAATTTTAAATCTTATTTTTAGAGATCTGCAGCTCAGTCATAGAGATTTGCTGTAGGCAGAACTTGTCATACAAATATTCAGCCTAGAACTAATTTTCTTTAACATGTTTTAACATCTTCCAAAACAAACAAAGACTTCAGCACTTTTAAAAACACAGTTCTCTGTATCTTGATCAAAACACAAGACTTGATTCAACAATGAGCAACTCTAGTTTGAAGCTAATATGAAGTATAATAACATTAAGTGAATTTTGTTACTCTAGAAGTAAACTAGAATAACACACTGGTACATCAGGCTTAAATTCTTGGTTTCTTAGATACTCTATTAGAGCCTCTACTAGATTCCACTTTAAGACTAGCTTGAATCCAGATGAAGTCTGCTCCTCATAATAACCTGTCTGAAACGGATAGAAATCCTGGGTTATAAAAATCCAGATGATCATATATCATTTACTGAGGCATCCAACAACACTTCAAACTTGTCTCAGCCAAGATAAGTTAGGTGAGTGCATCTCACATCTCCTGTTCTTATTTATTAAAAATGAAAAATCACCTTAGAGGGATAATACCTTGTGTAGAACACAAAACAGGACTGACTTCAAATAATCTGAACACTCATCTTGCTTGCTAGCTAAAGCAGGTCAGGGTGTTTCTCATTTTTTTCCCAAGATGTACATAAACATTCATTTAAACATTAAAGGCAATGAAAGTAATGAACAATGAAAAACTCTGGAAAACAGACTATACTGCAGAACTGTATATCCAAGCTCCTTTTTCAGTGTTCCTCTCATGTTGAAGAGAGACAAAGAAGGCCTGTCAGTGGGTGACTCACTTCAGAGAAGCTCCGTGATATCGTCAGGTGAACCACCCTCTGCAAACCCTTGTTTTCCTTCTCCAGCTATTAAGAAAATGTACAAGATGAGTTCAGATGTGGGAGGCTTTATCCGGACAGATCTTCCTTGGGAATCTGCAGTAGGAAGACAAGTGAGCGGATTGCTACCCTGCACCCTTACTTGGATTTGCAGCAAATAGCAACAGTGTGTTTGAAAACAGTTGTAAACTAAAGAAAGTTATTTTCCTTTCAGTAACCACACTCCTCTGGGGAGTTTCAGCTAATGTGCATCTCACAGGTGTACGTATGTGGTTTTTATCTCAGCTTCTGCACAACACCAATGTTTTTGACTGTGTCTATCAGGACCATGTGTGCACCTGTGGATGGCTTTTCCCTTGCTGCCACCTCCACAGATGACATAAATAGCAAAGCATCTCCTGTCCTCAAACCATAGCCAGACAAAATCCCAGATGTAATGAAAAGAAAAAAAAAAAAAAAAAGCTTCATCTCTGAAGAGCATTTCGCTTGATGGGAAAAGGAAGAAAAGTGGCAGAAACAACAGTTATGCTGCAAGTCCCTGGATGTATGGGGTAATCAACTGCACTGGTAAGGCTTCAACTGGAATATTGTGTTCAGTTTTGGACTCTCAGTGTAAGATGGATGGTAATAAACCGGAGAGAGCTCAGCAGAGTGCTGCTAAGATGGCCAGGCGCCTTAAGGATATGACCAAAAAGGGACAGCTGAGAGAATTGGTCTTCTTTAATCTTGTTTTATCTGATAAAGAAGAGACAAAGGGATGATTTAATAGTAGCCTACAACTATTTGTAAGGTATTTACACACAAGAAACAGCCAAAATCTTGGCACTGCCAAATGATAACGGGGGGAACAACCACAGGTTGTGGCTTGGGTGGACATCAGAGGAAAAAAAAAAACCACTTTACTGAGGGATAATACAGGGTACCCAGGGAGGCTGTGGAATCACTGTCCACGGAGGTTTGTAAGACTTGGCTAGACAAAGCCATACTAACCTGGCAAAGTGGCGGTGCTAGTTCAGGAGGTTGGACAGGATGACCCATAGACATTCCTTCCAGCCAACATTTCTGTCACAAACTATAAGTCCTGTTAATTGACAGTAACTGAAACAGCTTCAAAAGGAAATGTGGTTGCTCACAGGGGAGGAAAAACTGTCTATGCGTGCATGAAAAATGGACTCTGGAGCCTGCAAACCCATGTGGGCCAAATGAAGAAAATGCACTTAGAGATGAAAGAGAGCATTTACTTTTCTGGCAATGTTACCTTAGCAAGTTTAAGGTCATCAGATAATTTTAAGAGAACAAGAAGCAGCCTCACGGAAAACAGAAGCTCTCCATATTTCCTGGTCGGAGTTGGAATATAAAGCCCAGACACACAAGGTTCATAGAGGAGGGCTTTTTTAGACAATACAATAACTTATGCATATTGGAGGTTAAATATACTTTCAAAAGGATGGCTCTTCAGCTGTACAGTCAACTGCTTTGGACACCACAAAAGATACTTTATGCACATTGAATAGAACTCCTGTGGTTACTTCCAAAATAACCTGGGAACCCTGAATTTATTTGTCTGCCACTAGGCAAAGTTCTACAATCAAGTTTTGAATCATCTCAGAGCTTCTGTGATAAGTTTTCTAAAAAATAAAACCACATAAAAAAGAAAACATGAATTGTATTTAGCCAGTGAAAACCAGCTGGCTGAGGAATACAGTTTTTCCTCAAAATATTTGAGGAATATTTTGTCAAAATATTTGAGTTTCTTGTGCTGCTTCTTCCTGTAGATGACTTTAATGAGACAAAGCCATTTACATCTTTTCAAACCTACTTTATTTCCTGCATTCACCATTGTGATCCACAGTTTGTGCTTTGCACTGGTAACATCAGATTGTTCAGAGTTATCATCATATGACCACTAGGAAATGTTTGAAAAACACTCAGGTAAGTGAGAAGGATGGTATCTCTTGTATTTCATGGAATCATAGAATACCAGGTTGGAAGGGACCTCAAGGATCATCTGTTCCAACCTTTCTCAGCAAAAGTACTGTCTAGACAAGATGGCCCAGAAGCCTGTGTTTGTTCACTGTTTACTGCATGTGTGCTGTGCGTTACAGACAGTTTAGAAGGCTACAGGAGGACAGCAGAAAGGCAGGCTGCTTTACTCTGGCATGCAAGCAAGCAGCTTGCTGCAGCACATGGGGCAGGTGAAAGCCACTGGAGGACGAGGAGCAGTAGAGAGCAGGAGCCTGCAGGCTGGCTGGAGACTCCTGAAAGGAACAGGAGACTTGCCTGTAACAAAAAGACTCACAAATAACCTGCAGGCTGCTAGGGAAAATTACACTTTTCTCAGATTTTGGATGGGACCGTGCAATCTGGGAAGCTGCTCAAAGCTCCACAATATGAGCAAGAGGAAAAGGCAGTCCTCATGGGTAGGGTGCAAAGATTTGGTTGTAAACACTAGGGGAAAAAAGCACTCTGTCTCCATCAGGAGATCAGACTGTCTCTGTCAGCTTGCTCTCATCTGTATTCTCATCAAACCAAGCGTTAGGTACTGAATGCCCTTTTGATATTTCAGGGATATTCCCTTCAAGCAAAAGGTGCAGGTATAACTGCGCCTCTGATGCCTCTGAGCATCTCAGTTTGCTGTCAGCACAGTTTAGCAATCTCACTCTCATTCACACCACTAAGGGGTTCATAACATTAACAATAAATATTTCCACATCACTTTTAAAAAATGCAGCTCGGCTATTTCTGAGAACTTCTCTAGAGATAAAAAAAAGTGATTTTTATGGAAGGAATTTGTAACATTTTAAACATTGTAAAACGTGGACAAGTCATTATTACCATATTGTTAGCCATTCAGTGCAGTGTGGTTTGCTGTCTGCATGGCTTGACAGAGAACCTGTCGTGCATTCAGGAATTAAACACTGGCCTGTTAAATATGCAAGCCTAGTTATTCTCTCTAAGAGGATTATTAAAGCATCTCTATGATATTATAGAAGTATTTTAAAAGGATGCTCATTGTGCTAATCTGAAGATTGATTTAACTTTCTCTCCTTAGGTTTCTTTCAGTCTCTCCTCTATTTCATGTTTTGTTTATAAAAAAAAATAATAAATCAGCAGCTAGACAACTATGTGATGCTCTGCTATAATAAACTAGGACAGACTGGGAAGGAAGGTACTGACACACAGTCTTAACAAGAATCCACACTTGAAGAATCCAAGAGGATTTTACGCATGAACCTTAATAAGGCTATTTACAGATGATGAAAGTCTCCTGTCAGCATCCCTTTAAAGTTTCTCTGTATAAATATCAAAAATCTTGCTGGACAATTGGCTAGACATTAGGAGGTTTACTGCATGCTGTGCTGTGAAGCTATCTAGTTTTAAAGAGCAAATGACTCATTTAATAGATATGGTTCTGTTGAAAGAACATTCTTCAGAGCTTAGCAAGAAGTTTAAACCACATCAACATTAGAAATCAATGAGCCAAATAACTGTGGACTACTGAGGTCATGGTTAATAAAGACAGACTTCAATTTTATTTTCATATCCTGTTTTTGGTCTAATCACTTGACCTTATTTTTAAACATGGTCTGGATGTAATTCACCATTCCACACAGACAGATTCTTTCTCCCAGTTTTGCTCTCTTCAGTAATTTCAATTATATTAAACCTGATGTACATTGGAGGAACTGAATACATTCGCTGATATTTTTGAAGAAATCAGCCACCCAGCCCATAAAGCAGAGTCCAGTTTAATGGTGCCATTTGGAGCTTTTCTGGCTACACGATACACAGTTTCTGTTGGCTCTGTGACATTAAAAACCACGGGAATGAGCCCATTCTTTGCTTTACCTTTTGAATGGCAGATGACTCATTTTTCACGGTCCAAGTCAACGTAGACTGCAATTGATAGAAAGGCATTTTCCCTCATTGGAAACAAGGTTGCGTCTGGTCTGTATACAGACTGAAAGCTTGCTGAACAAATTTTTATATTAATTAGTGCTTATGTTTAAGATCTCCTACTCATACACAAGCATTTCAGCAAAGAAACTGAATTGTTCAAGTGCTGAGACACCCTGAAGCTCCTTTTTAAGCTTCCTGACAGCAGGTGGCACAGAAAAGAACAAGATAGGATATTTGTACCTTTAAAAAACCTCCCATGTTTCCTACAAAATGAAGAAATTGCAAGTCTGAAGGTGCTTTTTGGTTTGTGCTATTTTTACTGAAACCCCTACTGAGAAACTCAGCTCTTAGCAAAAGAAGGGGAGACCAAGAATCTGGGAGCTGTGTGGCAGAAGATAGTCAACCTTGAGCGCAAACAGCTTGAAGTTGGAGTCCTAGAATATAGTTCCTGAAGCGCTGTTCTTACACACAACAGAAACATTTCTTGTTGAAAAGAAATACTGTGTCTTGAGTTTATGAAAGGAACATCCATCATCTATGAATGTTCGTATACGGAATAAAACAACCACGTAGAGCGAGAAACACAGCACTGATGAGAACACAGGTATCTCAGGTTCCCACAAAACCTTCAGAAAATAATAACACTATGACTGAGCGGAAAGCGATACTACAGTTCATGGTAACAAGAACCTCAGATGGCTAGACTAGTATTTACTACTGGACAACACTAGGGTCACTTCTTTATTCTATTATTAACAGCTTTGGTCACTCAAATAGTCATACACTTTCATCAGTTTCAAAATTTGAATGAAAGACGAAAAGCATTGAGCTTCTAACTCTTTAAATATGTTTTACCATAACCAAGCCCCACTGCTTAGCTATGAAGTCATAATGATCCAAGTACTGCAGACCACCTACTCCCAGATTTCTGGTCAGGGCTAACTTGTGACAAAAGTTTTTCCCAAGTTATTCTCACAATTGCTTTCTGGCTTCCAACCAGTGGATTTACAAAAGACAAACAAGTTATATGAAAATTTCCTATTTCATTAAAGTTCTAGTTTTTGGACATACAGTCACCTGCCATCAATAAAAGCACAACTCATATATTGCCCATGATTACTACTGGCACACTTTGCACGTCCCACTTTCTGACATGCAACGTTTTTGTCTCCTTACTTTCCATCATCTTTCCTCAGATTTATTTGAAACACCTCCAGCTGATGTCTAGACACAAAGACACCTGATCTGGTAGCAACAGCATGTTCAATAATTTTTTAATTTTTTTTTTTTTTATTACATTGGTCAGAAAATACCCATCTGCTGTTTTTCAGCTTTGGAGATTTAATGATTTGCTATTGTATAGCAGGAATACAGAAAAACATGAAACAGATTTATAGCCTTTCTGCAAAACTAACACATTCGTATGATTCATCTACCAGCCCCAGTTTGTTCCGATGGGGAAAAGGTCAATATGACCACTACTAGATTAATTGTGTGATGCTATATAGCAAAGAAGCCTTTAAATATCAATGGTTAGCAGAGGAAAAGGTTCACATGTTAAAAGAATGGAAAAAAGCCTATAAAACTCTTTCCCTAGACAAGTCAATAAAATAAATGGGAATCCAACACTGCTGTGTTTGAAACCTTTGAGTGATTTCTAAAATGGAAGGCTATGAGAGATTTGGTCTGTTTACTCCATTCTCTGGTCCTGCTATGTCCCCATAAGCTGGCGCAACAGCCAGCAATGTTGGTTCTCTGAAAGGGGAATCAAAATAAAGCTTAAGAAAATGTCCTCTCTATCCCCCATCCCTTTTCTTCTTTTCTTTTCTTATCTTCGATTTTCTTTTCTTTTCCTTTTCTCTTTTCTTTTTTCTTTTCTCTTTTCTTTTTCTTTTCTTCTTTTTCTTTTCTTTTCTTCTTTTTCTTTTTTTTAATTTTTTATTTTCTTCTTTGCTTTGCTTTTCTCTTTTATTTTCCTTTTCTTTTTTCTTTTCTCTTTTCTTTTCCTTTTTTCTTTTCTCTTTTCTTTTCCTTTTTTCTTTTTTCTTTTCTTTTGTCTTTTCTTTTCCTCTCTTTTCTATTTTTTTATAATTTCTTCTTTCTTTTCTCTTTTCTTCTTTTCTTTTCTTTTTTTTTTATTTCTTTTATTTTTTCTTTTATTTTCTTTTTTTCTGGCTTCCCTGGGGGGGGGTTGAAAGTCTGCTAGATACAGTTATTTTGGAAATACACGTTCTTGCCTGGTTGCTCTACCCATGACTCAAAAAGTGATTCAGAAAGCGAGTACTGTGGTAAGGCAGTGAGTGACTTCAGAGTCTGCAAACCAGCAAAGATTTACATTTGCAAGGCTGGATAACATTGTACCTGCCTGGCTCTCTGTTCTGCAGCCACTGTGGAGAACAATGTAGGAGCAAAGACCACAAAATATTTAGGCCCTGCCTCTCTATTGATTCGTCTAAACCCACACAGACCTCTCCCTGGCTGTCCAGACCAAGGATCCATTGCAGAAATTTTCCTTCTGGCACTGCGCCATTGGATTCTTCTTGAGAGAAAAGCAAGGGAACATGGTGAGGGAGTGAAATAAAGCAAGTGTGAGGAATTGAATGAAAAATACAACCTGTCTGCATAAAGAAAAGAGCTGAGCTTAAGATTTATATTCCTGGCAAATTTATTTCTAGAATTACTGAAGTATACCTTTCCCTCTCCATTTGCACACTCTGCTCCCAAACACGCAGAAGCTTTTATTTGCTTTTGAGCTGAAAGATGTTATTTTCCTTCTAGTCTCTGCAGTGGAAGAGAGAAGCTGGGGCGAAGAATCACTTGTTTGGGCAATAATTAATGGTTCTGACGGTTTCAAATCGTCTAACTCCAATTCCCAAGTTTCACTGACTTCCTCATACATTAGAACCAGGCAGCACAAAGAGCTCAGGAAATGCTGCAATAACATAATGTACATAGAAATTCTCTTCTTTTTTTCCAGTCTGAAAATTGTTTTCCTAAGCAACTGCTCTACAATAAAGTAGTTTGCATTACAAGCATTTTAAACATTATTCCCACATAACTGGATTTTAGGCACAAAACAGATGAACTACTTTGAGAATTTATATTAAATAATACACAGAGGATGTGGATAGCTTCTGTATGAAGCTATCACGTGCCTAAACCACAGCATGACTACGCTCTCAGGAACACAACAAATACCAAAAATTATCCCTTATGTTTGTTATAGTGGTCTCAGAACAAAACATACATAATAAAACAGAGTCCACATTGTGAGAAATAGCTCAGTAAGGATCCCTTCAATAAAGTTCTACACATAAATTAGGGTGCCACTTTTAAGGCAGAAGCAGAGCATTTTGTAATTTTGCCATGATTTCTGTTTGTCCCTTTTACAGAAGTAAACGTCTGCATTGGCTCACATGTTTGATTTCTGCATCTTGGTACCTCACAGCACAGCCTGCTGTGCTGGGCAGACTTTGTTGACATTTAAAACACTTCCATATTATGGTTTTAATTCAGATCACAAACACATCTTTGAAGTAGTTTCCCAATCATCCCCACTTACTCTGCTTTGGTTCATATGGATTGGTCTTGGAGCACAGAGCTTCCAGATGAAGCTAGGCCAGAGCCCACCTAATACATGATTTCAGCCACGAAAAGGTGTTCAGTCATGGGACTGGACAAGAAGGAGCCTGAAGATCTCCTCCCAGCCCCAAAACCTGAGTTAGCAACACTCTGAATTCTTCTAGAGTTTCACACTTGTTGCTTATGTAGACTTAGCCTTTGCCTCCACATGTCTAAAACAGGCATTTTTGTCAGCAAAATGTCTCTGAGAGGATTATTCTTTAAAAACGGTTAATTACAATGTCCAGTTAAATGTCCTTTGCCTATGCCAAAACCATATTATGGTCTCTGATAAATATTGTATTCACATGTCATTAAAACGGTAACAGCCAGACTAAAAACTTTTTCCCATGGTGAAACGTACTTAATGAAGAACCCTGGGCCTCTGACAACTGCTTTTGTCAGCAAAGGGAAAAAAAGATTTGTAGACAAAGTTTTCTGTTAGTTTTGGAAATTAAATGTTTTCAGTTGGATGGGAAAATGAGAAAGATAACCACTGAAAATCCTTTTTGTGCAGGTAGTTATAACAATGTTTGTTTTCAATAACTGAGCGATAAAGAGCTCAAATAAATATTGGACTATAAACTCCTACACAAACCTAATAGCATCCCTTCAGAACAAGCTTATTCTCAACTTCATTTCACTTAGCACACCTTTTCAAAGCGGACAAACTAATCCTCACAGAAACACGTTCACAGACAAATTGCCCAGGTTGCTCAGCCCTGTTATTTGGCAAGGTCTCCAGCCAGATGGGTTTGCTAATGACTCCTGTAAGGTGCTTAAATCAGAATCCCGTGTAACACATGACTGCCATGTTTAATTACTCTGTTAATAGAGCAGCTTAATGAATATTGTTTGGTATGTAAAAGTCAGAGGTTTTGATGAAAAATACACAGACAAATTAGTCTTTTTCATTGGAATGTAAGGATGCCAAAGCCTTGATTATCTGCCCATGTACAATCTTCCCTGAGAACAGTCATACTTGTTATAGCAGAGGCAGATATTTGTTCAACCCACAAAACATCTCTTAGCCAATGTGCACTATTAATGGACACAGAATTTTACTTGACTCAGCTGAATATACTTTTCAACTATTCAACAATTTTCTGTAGGTTTGCCTGAATGAATTCAGCTGCTGAAGGGAAACTGCGATAAAACCATGATCTTAAACTGCTGGGTTTTTTTCCTCTCAGAAAGATACCTCAGACATGCTCATTAGCTTCATTTCATTTTGCAGAACTGACTGTTTTGGTGTAGCCTTTAGACTCAGCACTACACACAAAACATCTCACATAAGCTCACACTGCAATCAAATCCTCAACTGCAGGCACAAGAAGATGGCAAGCTATTTGCTGCTATAGCTAATGTAAAATAGTATGAGAAAACCAGACCCCTTTTAAAAACTTTCTTGAGGACGTACTTTTGGCTAAAGCAGCTTTTTTCTCCTAGGTCACTAATCAATGCCTGGGAATAGCCAAAATACCTTTTGTTCCTTGATCCATGAGGCTACCTCCTCAGTTATAGGACAAAACACACCAAAGAAATTAACTTCGATAACATTGACAGTCTCTCGTTGGTAACAAGGGATCATGAAAGCTCTGGGGGTTTGGACTGTCTCTGGATTAAGAGCCTAGAGAGTGGGCTGAGCAGAAACCTGAGCTATTACGGATGACAGTGATTACAGACAATAAGATAAAATAATTCCGGTTTAGATTTTTAACATTTATTAAAAAAGCAGGATGTATGTTCATTTCAAATTAAACAGTTAAAAATGTTAAAGCATACAAACAAATCAATTGTGTACTAGCAGCATCCAATTGTTAGAATTTTCTAGAACTCCTCAGTACAGTCTTGGCAAGCTAAAAATATTACAACTTGCAACCAACTGACCTCACCATAGTGCAGATAAAACAAACTTTATAAAAACAACAATTTAAGGTTAAATAAGCTTAAATAAAGGTGTTAAATACAAGACACTTGATCAAAGCTTCTGTACAAAGATAAAGAAATTTGGCATTGTACAATTGATTGGCTGGCTCACACCATACATGATTTCAATAGTTAAGCAGTATAGCTGTTTAGCTGAACATCGACTATACAAAAGTAACTGAAGTTGGGAGTGGGCTAACCCCAGTGAGCCATTTACAAGGCATGTGTATTTTTAGAAAATCAGAACACTGTTTATATTCAGGCACCATTTGTTCCTGCAAATAAATAATCTCTAATGTATCTGCATCCAAACTAGTGTTAAACACATCAGTGCTAACATTTTATAAACACAGCTTTGTGACTATTCACTATACCTCCATTCTTATTGCTATGACAATGTGGACTGTGGAAATAAAACTACTGTACATACAAAAAAATAGAGCACCTTTTAAACATTAAAGTATATGTCTGGTTATTCTTTTTATCTTACAATACTGAAGCCCAAGCTAATGTAAATTGCTTTAACATCTTCACCAGCACACCTGAAATGCAGGAACTAAAACCCCAAATATTCCTTTTCAGGCAAGCCCCAGCCAGAGCATCTTCTAAAAATGTCTAAAATGACACTAAAGATTTTTTACATTCATCTGCACACAAACAAATATCTGCTATTCTCTGCTTTCTTCATATGAATTTAAAGACTGATTACCACAGTTCTCTCTCCTTTTCAGATGAGTAAAGCTGGACAGAGACTGTAGCGGAAACACCTAAAATGGATTGTGAACACAGTGAAATTATTACCCCGCTAACTCAAAAAATACAGCTGTTACATTGTTCAAATACGTATTTTCCAGGGGCCCAGTCATTAGGATTTTTTGTCTATTGTATTGAAAAACCATTCTGTAAATTTCCTCAGTTGAGCAGCTGCTGTTTGAGACTCCTCCTGAAGTCTCATGTTATCTTGTCTCAGATGCTGCACCTCTGCTTGGAGAACTGCCTTGTCCTGTTTTTCCTGGTTAACAAAGACACAAGTTGAGTAAAGCGAGTTGCCATGAAGACAGCATTTATTTTTGTTGTTATTATTTCTGTGCAAGTCATACAGCTATATTTTATTGAGTTCCCTAATCCTACCTGACAACTACTACCTGTAACTTAATTTCCCAAATATGCTCCAACTACCTCATTCATTCTGAGTAAATACTGCAAGAAAATAAAATGCTACTTTAATACAGAAATTATAGGAGTTTACTCCATTAAACAAAAAAAATCAAGCACTAAAAGGATAACAAGCTTTCAGCTATTACAAATCATATGTGAGAGCCCAAGTCATAAGGAACTGATTTAAAGAATACATTACGGAGGAAAAATATCTAATTCAAAAATTTTCTCTTACATGATTATTTTCTTACCAAAAACAGTCTCATTTCTACTAGTCCTGGCATTGTCTCCAGCTCAGAAATCAGACAGCAAATGAGACACAAAGCAAGTCATTGTTATGTGAGCAAGATACCACAAGGCAACAAGGATGACAAATCTGGTGTGCTAACTACTTAGCGATAGTGCTCGGGTCCCTATCCCTACCCTTTGTTAAATCCAAGGTACCATAAATGGAAATAAAGTGCCTCATTCTTTCTGGGGTATGACTATATGTAAGACAGTTATTCCGGAGAAAAAAGACCCATAAACTAGTTTAGCCTGAGGGCAGCTCGCTCACATAACCATTCCCACAGGACCTCCTGCACCTCAGTGCTCTGATGAGCCACTGGGCTCTATCATTCATTGCTTACACTATGCAGTTTAACTGATGTACTTTTTTCAAGCCCTTGCTGAACTCCACATAAAAATGTAACTATTAAAATCGGAGAGTAATAATATCGCTAATCTCTTACCTTTCTCAGGTCGGTTTGTAGTTGCCGGAGGATGACTTCTAGCTGGTTTACTTTTCCAGTCAGAGTACTCGGGGCATGCTCCCTGTAAAGTAAACCACTACCTTCACTCTGGGTTAGTTAAAAACATTTTCTCCCCTAGCTTTTGCAGAGTAACACTTCTAGTAAAAGCAAAGGAAACAAATCAGTTTAGGCATACTTAGGAAAACACTGACAAAACCAGCGTCAGCAGAAGACTACTACTGGAACCCACTGCTGTAATATCTGAAATATGACTCTGTCTCTCATGCAAATCAGGCAGAAATCACAATGATTTTAAGAAGGAATTATTTGCACATACCCTCACAGGGCAAGTCAAACTCGCTGCTAAATGGTGTGCTGAGCACCTTTGTTAACAAGCTGCTTTCAGATAAGGACTGTACTAATCTGGAGCGAGCTGCAGCAGCAATTACTGTAAACCAAAAGAGCTGTTAAGAGTTCTTTTGTCTGGTCTGCAGTTGTGTCATTTGCAGCAAAGGATAAACCTATGGCTTTATGGAGACAAATATTTTGTTTAAAGGTCAAAACATATGAAATATTGCCACAGGTTAATGAAATGCACCACTGAAAGAAAATACTGAGAATAGCTTCTGTTTCCTGTATGAGTATGAGCACTGTGGGAGACAGTTTCATATACGTTACAGATGAAATTAGCCATAATGTGAATCATTTTGTCTAGAAGAGAGAAGCTGAAGAGAGAAGCTTTATACACAAAGCTGAATCAGCTGCTTCATGCAAGTGCACAAATCTGACAGATTTGACGATGCTAAAAGTGGAACATCTTTAACAGTCTTTTGCAATCCTTACTGATCACTAGGCTGGGAAAGATGTGGACTTGGAAGTCATTACAATAAATGTGCTTTACCACGTAAGTTAATTTCTGTAAAATTGGTTCAAATTAAAATGTGATAGTCTAACAAGCAAGAAAACTTTTTCCTCCATTTCCTGTTCTTCCATTCCTGCAGCTGAAGAGCAAAACTAATCAAAGATGTGTTTTTCTGTTAAAGCATGCTAGTGGACAGATTACACTGCTGAATCTGTGTTTTTAACAAGTATACTCCTCACAGCAGGGAAGATGGGGAAAAGAAAAAAAGAAAGACAAAAAGAAAAAGAGAGGGAGTAATCTATCCAGAGTACTGGGAAGAATTTGAAGAATTAGGCAGTCTAGTATACAAGTTTCCTGCACTTCTCAGTTAAACATTCTCCTGATTAATTTAAGTCTGTATAAATGAAAAATCGTGGATTTGCAAGTAGTTGCAAATAGTTGCAAAAGATAGGTAGGAACACCTGTTCCAAGGTCTGAGACGTGCTGCAGATAAGGTTATTGCATACTAGAGAGTTGAGCTCCTGTTACGGTTCTATTCAAATAAAAATATAAATAAATGTTAACACAAATTAGTATTGTATAGGAGGAATACGGTGAAAAATTCAGTTAGTTGAGACTCTGCATCTAAGCATACTCTGCATTAGAGGCCTATTCAAGCGAGAGAGCTTTATCTGACTAGACTAAAAATTTTCTAGGTAGAACTGCTCAGAGGCTGATTCCAAGAAACAACATTTTTCAGAATTAAAGACATGATCAGTCAAGGTAATAGGTTTGCCATCAAACAGCAGTGAAACATGCATACAAGCAAATTTGACATGCAACATTAAAAGGACATATTTTCTTAAAATATTTTTGTAAGAAATCCACTTTAATTCTGACATACCCAGTAGCCTCAAGGAAATCTTTTCCATCTGTGGGACTCTCATCCAAAGGTAACTCTTGTGCCCCCTCCAAGCCCTGAGCTTGTTGCATATCATTCAACGTGCAAAAAGATGCTACTCTCTGATCTGTAAAAAAGTAACATAAGGATATGTTTAAACCTGGACATATATACAAAATAAAAGGCTATATTGCAGCCATTATCCTGGTTCAATTAGAGAAATGGATGTAGGTTTCTACATCACAGCTCTGAAGATAATCAGCAGATGTAAAGTATATTCCAACTAATTGGCTTCCCCACATCTGCATCCAAAGGCAACCCCAAAGCAATTTTTTGTGTCTATCAGCAGAGTAAAACAGATTTGTTTGGACCAGTTAATACTGACATGAACAGTAAATTGGTTTTGATGAAATCCGCAGATAAACATTCGAGAATTCGGGGCCACAACCAATAACAATAATAATTCAGTGAAAAGGTTTGCATTTTCCATGGACTTAAAGCCATCGGATTCCTCAGAAATGTGCACTGTTCATTTCACACTGTTTTACTGTCTCAAGCATTTGCAGAACCTAATGGTAATCTGCATACTTGAAAAACAATGAATTCACACTATTTTTACCAATTGAGGTTTTGTTATATATATATTACTAAGGCACGCTATTATCTACATTGGATTCCACTAGAACACAATCTAACAAGCACAGATGTAATTACCTATGGATATACAGTGTGGTTGCCAAAATACATCAGTCACCACATAATAGAAGTATGCCATGCAGATCATCATTGCACAGAACAGGAGTAAATGATGCATTCATTAGGATTTAATTTGTCTTCTTTAAAAAAAAATAAAAATCCATATTCTATGGAGAATATATGTGGAGATTGATTTAACTTATTTCTGTCAAACAAAATCCATTCTGTAGGCTCGTATAAATTCTGGCGACAACATGCCTGCCTTGCCCTTTCTCCCGTTGCTCTACCACCCCACAAGCCCGAAGCTTGCATCATCATGCAAACGTGCAAACATAGGAAACAGTAAAGAAAGTTTACAAAAGGCAAAAGCCATCAAGCCCAGACCATCACCTAGAAACGACGTGTGATGACAGAACGGCCCAAATTCTTCATCTGAGTCAAAACCTGGAATAAGATTTAGAATGTTCCTATGAACAAGAGAGTCCACCTCTGCTGGCGCGGCTGTGGCCCTCACGTACAGCGCACACAGCGGGATGCTCCCGCTCACGTTGGCTCTTGCTCTCGGCCTCCCAACGCCATTTTTACACACCACCACCATTTCAGGCCAGCATGAGGTGTTGCCCTGTGCCTCTTCACAGTAACACCCAGTGTTGCAACACAGCACGGCAGCTTGGCGTGACACACACAGCGCCAACCCTCCAGGCTCTAAGCACCCAAACAGTGAACACAGGCCAGGTCGTTTTAACTAGGAAGGAAATTTTGGTCTAAAAGTTCTACCAAATAAAAATAGGAAATCACTAAAAAGCTCTTTAAAGGGTTTTTTTTAAATGAATAGTTTTAAGGAATAGCAAAGATTGACAATTAATTCTATAATATAACGAAGAAAAGTTGCATGTCATTTTTTGTCCCACTTTAAAGACCACAGCCCGTTTCCCCTTGCTTTTATCCTTATTTCTGACTAGCAATCGATCTCAGCAAATATGAACATGACTTTTTCATATGTGCTGACAATAAGGTAAGAACATAATTTTCAACACTTAATCAATGACCTCATTTACAGAGCTGAAACTTATTAAGTTGCATAGATTTAATTAGAACAGGCAAACTAAAGCTACTTTCCCAGCACAAACACAGCATGTAGGCCAGACACGAGACGGTGTAAACAATCAGTTTGAAGTACATATCTAATTATTGATTTCACCTTTACACTGTTCACATTTTTGTTACCATTTCATAGAAGACAACAGCCAGCAACAAATGTTAAGCTGTTGCTATTTTTCCTATGGCAAACAATACATGACAGGTGACATTGTGTCTCAGAGGCATTTCTACTGTTATATATATATATATATATATATATAAAAATTTGCATTTTTCTTCCTCTGCCAACTAAACTTATCTAAAGAGAATGGCCACTTGTCTGGTTTATTTTGTCAGTTGAGAAAAAGTTTTGTCAGTTTGATGTCCCCAGCAGTACTTGAAAGCATCTCTTTCCTGACGGATAAAAGGAGGCGCAAAACCAGGTACATGCAGCTGTTAATGAAATCATGTGATGCCATTTTTAAACACAATATATTAAAATATTTTCCTCTTATTTCAACACACAACAAAAATTTAAAAACCTGAAGTATATTGTGTGGATTGATTTTTTCCTTCCTTGTGTAATCCCTACTGAATTTAATCTCCATGTAATTTAAAAATAATATTAACACTTAGAATAAGAAATTAATTATTAAACCTTTTATATTATCCTAGTACAACTTAAACATATTTTTCCAATAATCATATATTTATAAAATATGAAACCATATTCTCACATTCATCAGGTGAGGAATAAAGTCACTACATGATCACTAATACCCAGAACTCTCCAATCGTGTAACATACTACGTAAATTCCTGTGTTGCTCTTCAAAGAGGTAGTTCCTTAATCATCAAAAGCCAGGTTAGTGTCAAAATCATTCTCTGAACAAGTTAGTGACACCATAAATCTCTGTAATAACTAGTACATCAACAAAATCCTGGACTAGAAAAATATTCTGCCTTTGAAGACTTTTCATGTACTTTTAAAGACACATCTTTGTTTTCAGTAACTATCACAAATCTCACTGATCTCCCTGTAGGTATTCACGCTTAGCAATAGTTTCACCAACTTACTATTTAAATCTGAACTGGTTTAGGTGAATTGTGGTGAAAGTTGAACTTGTGCTTCAAAGACCAAAATCTTCCCACTGATTTTTGGTTTATTTGTTCTTAACAGAATTGTCTTGACTCTATATTCATGAAAATGAAATCAAAGATACTTTCACTAACAGCTAATTTTTCAAAAGAAAAATCAAGTGTATTTCTGACTATGAAGCTGTAGACACAAGTTCTGCTTCCTCCAAACTACAGGGACATCTCCTATTCAAGTGATACATGCATACTAAACAGAAGAAAATATATGTAAATCTCAGAGCTCTTTATTTTTATCTGGGACATCGTTGTCAAACCCCACATAGGACACATGCATAGAAAACTATTTGCAAAAATATATTGGTGTTTATATCAAAAGTTTAATCAACAGTTGACTTAGCAAGACCAAAGATGAGACAAAATTTGTCTCACTCTAAAGTAATAGAATTGTACAGTTGTAACCACTAAGAATTTGAATCTGGGTTTTCATTGTTCCAGACCACTAACAGGCAGAAATAACTCCAGCCAGTTTTGATGTACCAGAGAGAAGAAAAGGCTAAAATGAGTACAGTGCATGAAGCTGCGCTCTCATAATTAAGGCAAAGTCTACCCACAAACATACACTAACATATGCACTGAAGCAAAAAAAAGCTACACATGCATGCACTAGAAATGACCAAATGTTAACCAAATATTTTTTCTCTTTTTCTAGCACTCTAACATACTAATTTGGTTAAAATAATTATCTGCCAAGCCGAATGCTTCACTTCTTTCTCATTATGTTATGTGTAGCATTACTTGCATTAACCGATAAAAATTTTATAATATTAATTATAGAAGCACAGATGTTTCTGCAAAGATAAACAGGCATTAAGAAATACTGCATTCTGACTGGCACTAGTACACATTCATGGAAATAACCTGAAAAAAAACCCCAGAAGTTGAAACCACCTATTTTAATGAACTAAATCAGAGACAGAGGGACTTTCTTAGGCTATTAATGCCCACAATATGATTTACCAAATGCTAAACAGCTTTTTTCTTAAAGCACAATAGACCCAGTTTAGAGTAGCACAAATAGTAAAAAGCTCTATTCATAATAATGATCAGTATTTATGTTTGTGTCAATTCTCTTCTATAATGACAGAAACAGGTATGGATATCTAGATTCTCCTTTTGTTCCCCAAAACATGGAAAAGATCCAAAATTAGCCATCAGCAACATAATACAGAGGTTGAAAGCCAGTCCTTCTTCCCTAACTTGGAGATCTATTGGAAGGATAATACAAAAAGAGAATTACAAAAATACATTCTCTCCCTTTTCCCATATTCTTTTCTGAGATTTCTTTGTTGTTCTTCTAATTTGGCTTTCCAATTTATTCTATAACCCCCCATATATTTATCTTTACTCAGTTCAACATGCTTGCTTGCGTGCTTTTTGTTTTTCACCCAACTGCCCTCCCTAAAACCCTATTGCTTTTGCTACACAGTCACATGCAGCTGTCTATTTTTTTATTGTTTGCTTCCAGGATGGATACAAAAATATTACAGCCATGTACTTGTAGCACGTCAGCTGCTCCCTGGTTGCTGTCCCTCTGCAGCTCCTACTAAAATAAGAGACAGGAACTAGAAGTAGCCCACCCATGTGTGAAAGAAATGGAAGGATAGCCCTTGCTGCTGACTGCATACATGCTAAAGATGATCTCTGGATAAATATTAGAGTCAAAACTGTGTACTGGAAGGGAAGGCAGTGTGAAGGCTTAAAGTTGCTCTGTGCTCCAGCTTATGGATGCTGACCCTCAACAGACACAGCTCAAGCAAAACCCCTGACTGATGCACCTTCTGGAGCCTGTGCAGTTGATGCCCACACAGCTCTCCATCGCACTGTGAAGACCTGTCTTAGCAGTAACAGAGAATTTTCAGGAAAAGTTTGAAGTAAATATTCAGCTTCCCACAAAAGCTCTTGCAAGTAAAAGCAGTGGAAAATGAAATCCTCACAAAGTGAAAAGCATTATCATCATACTTTCAATTTTAAAAAAAGAAAAGTAATGGCTTACTCCACCCTCATGGACCCCAGGACCAAGCCTTCAGTTGGATAAAAGCTAATAACTAATTAATAAACAACCTAGTTAACTGTTCATTTGGGGGTAGAGGGGGAAGCTCAACATGAGACCACTGTTCTTGTTACACCCATGAGTAAACTCTTAGTATAGATGATAGTCGCAAACATCTTGCTACTATATTTAATTCTTAATCCAATTAATGCCAAGATTATAAGGCTATATTTAACATTAATCAAGATACAACTGTATTTTAAAACAGATGAAGGACTGTGAGGCCCAGATTTTGGATGCTGAAGCCATCAGAATATGTAAATTGTCAACATACCATCTACAGAGATCACAGGGGGAAAAGCCTGGCCGTGGAATCAGATTGGTAATTCTAATAAACCTAAATTCTAATTAAGAAAAGACCTTGTACAAAGAAAAAACTAAAACTAAGTCTTGTATCTACAACTGTATCTACAGAACACAACTTTGAAATATCAGGATGGGAAAGCCAAACTAGAGAACAACTCTAACATCAACTTCTTAAATCAGTATTATGAAAGTCCTATACATTGTGTGCATCCTTTTTCTTTGAAGGTTTGGGTGGAGTGTTTGGTTTGGGTTTTTTTGAGATGGTCCTATATAAAATGTGATCACATTTCCACCCAGTTTAATAAAAGGATCAATGTAGTTTTATATTCAGAAGTGGACAAACTTTAGAATCATCCACTCTTTTTTTCACATTGATAGAATGCAAACTAGTTAATTCCAAACAATTTTTACACAGTAAGATGAAGCAACTCCTAAGTCAACAACATTAAAATACATAAGGAAACTGTATCTGCTAATTCCTATCAAACACATTCCCTCCCAGTGACTTTTTTGTGACATGCCTATCAGTTACTTTTTTTTTAAATGACTTTCAAATTGCAAGACATAGGAAAGAGAATGTTGAACAAGGGCTTAAAAATTCTATTGCTTGCAAAAATTTCAAATTGCAGTACTATGAATTTAGTCAAAACATTTGATAAATCATCTAACATATACACAGATGTCTGTCTTTCAGAGTCCTAAACAGAAAAGAATTACAGTCCTTCATACAAAACTAGTTTATTTACTACTCAAATTCTTCCAATAATTCAAAAAATCCCAATAGAAAGGTTCTATCTAGCAACTTGGACCAGGAGTTCTTCAGCATTATCTACAGATATATCTAAGATTTCTGCAATTAAAACCCAACAAGCGAACACTCCTCCTCCCTAGGATAGGGCACTGTGGATAGTTATGTTGTTCTACATCTCTCTCTCAAATTAAGATGGTAATTACACTCACATAACACGTACCAAAGTGAAATGATTTTCATCATGATATTAAGCAGTAAAAATAATGAAAAACTATTGAAGTTTTCAAAGCAAGCTAAAAATACGGGAGATAACTGGTACAGAATGACATTTTAGTCAGCTGAACTCAAAATTTTTACTAGCATTTAAAGATATTCTTCAAGTACAAAGTTACAGAATTGGTCATATACTGATCCAAATCTGTTTTCAGTTGTTTAAGATGTCAGTAACAAATTGCAGGATGTTCCCTGAGCAATCAAACACAGAAATGCATGGGAATGCTTGTCAGATTCTCAGTGTCACAGCCCTGCCTGCCAGCTACAACAGGTGTGTTTGAGTAGTAGTGAATAGTAACGAGCACACATACACTTAATGAGGTTAAGAAACAATCCAGTACTTCAGATTGCTCATCATCACTGTTGGTTTGGGCTTTTAACAATGCCATTTATATTATTATAGTAGTAGCTCTGAAAAACTTTTGATCAAATTGAAATTGAATCACTTCATACTTAGGGAAGGAATCAGGTTCCAGAAGACTGACTCCCATGTGGCTTTTAGTTAAAAAAATAGAGGAACATCTCGTCACTAACTTGACAGCCAGTTCCCCTCACGAAGTTAAGACCTGTATCTTACACAATGACTGCACTAATGCCATCCTTACGCACAGATACGTTAGACCTGCCATACATTCGCTAATGAGAGCAATATCAGTTCAGAACTGTTGGAAATTTTAGGACAGCACAGTGACCTAACCAAAACACCCCTCAGAAACAACAAAACCCAAACACATTCAACTGTACATATTCATATACACACTGAAACCAATATCCACCTTTCTGTGTTTACACATTATGTGTAGCTTTAGCTCTCAGAGAGGTGAATGAGTTTTTTTCTTAGTTAAGCTGGTCTTATAAATTTAATAACGCAAACCTGGCCTATATCCTGCACCTCAAGTTCTGCTACTTGAAAATATTGCGTACATTTTTGCTGCTTTTCAAGGCCTTATGATGAAAACTGAGAGGGACGGCAACATCACTTGGACTACAATTACAAGGTTATAAACACAATACAATAAACCCAGGGAAGTGTTACTCCCCGTTTTGCTTTAAACATCTAACTTAAGTGCTTTGAATCCCTCCTTCAAAGCACCTGATTTTTCCAGTTGATTGCAGAAGGATACAGAAGGCCCCTATATGGATGAATTTATCTAAGATAGATACTGAAAGCATCATGAATACCCCAGGTTTTCAGTGACAATCTTCCACACTGAGAAATGATACTGCCAAAAGAACTAAAGGGCTACAGAGGCAAACACTGGATTTTTGTAATTCAAAATGAGGCTATACAATATATATTTAAAAAAAAAAAAAAGTTTGTGTACTGAACATTGATCTTTATTCAAATTTTCCTGTTACCTTCAAACGCTCGTGCAGCATCTACCAGGTGGGACCAGTCTAGCCCTGTGGCAGTGTCTGGCAGGGGCATCAGGCCAGGATCATTGAATTTGGCTTTATCAGATAAGGACCCATCTGAGAACCAGAATTCATCTAAACAATAAACACAATAATTAGTCTTCCTATAACAATGACGTACAATTAATTTTGATGCTATTATAATGAAATGTAAAAAAATGTGTAAGCAAAGGGTGCTTATCTTCATTTCTCTTGTTTCTGTCTTTTCCTGTTCAATACTTATTATGGGTGGAACAATTTTTAAACTTCAGCAGAATAAGACGGAAAGGGTTTCTAAAGGTTTTTTTGTGCCACTTTTCACATGATACATTCTTCACATTTTCATGTGAATGCTGTGTGAGCAGGCAGCATCCATTCTTAAAGCACACCATATTAACCCTGAGCACTAAGCAGGAAAGTTGCTAGATACGTAAAGTTATATTTTTAGAAGGCTGTGAAACAACATATGAGATATTGACATGCAGAGTTTTATTCTGAAACTTAAATATTTCAGTTCCAGAAGCAATTTAAACAGTATCACCTGCTTTTCTTTTAATGCATTTGTAAATTCTAGCCTATATTCAAAACTCACTTTCACACTGAAAATATTGCCCTATTAGTTTAATATTTGTAGCTGTATATCCGAGGACATAAGACTTGTCTGGCAATCTCTTAAGCTCCAAAGTGAGCTGTAACACATTGTATACTGTAGATAGATTGTATGTTAATTGAAATGTATACACTATAAAGTTAGTTCAAACACAGCTTTCAGTTATGCAGTCTTTTAGAAAGGCACCATAAACGTACATCTTAGTAGAGGAGATGTTAGTTTTCATAATTATCTTAAATAGTTTTACATTTTCCTTATCTATCCATAGAAATCTTCACTCTGATCAATGTGAACACATCAAAGTGAATACCGCTGAACAGGCATGCAGAGGCTCTTAAAACAGAACATAAACCAAATACATCATTTATAATCACATTTCATCTTAGCTGTAAAGCTAGGGATACAATATTGTAATTTTATTACATAGTACAGTCCGGAAAAAAGAAATCTTGCTTCAGACGTATCTACTATTAAACAAAAAGGTCAAAATAGTAATGTTTCGTCAAATATTTCAGAAGGAAATTTCCATCTAGTTATTCCAGTGATTCAGACTATAATATTTATGAGGAATATTTTTGCCAGGAAAATACCAAACGCAAAAATCAATGAAGGAAAAAAATGCACACATACAAGTGGAAGACAAATGATAGTTTAAGAAAATGGGATGTTGCCATTGTCCTGATACTGATGAAGAAGAACCAAAATTAATTTGAATTAAAGATTTCTGACCTAAAAATCCAAAAGCAGTAGCCTGTTACAGAGCATTCTACTTTACGGAGCAATGATTTAGAGCATATCATATTCTTTGCAGAAAGCTTGTTTAAAAAAAAATTAAAAATTAAAAAATCAGGAACAGGAAAGTAAAGGAGGTTTGCATCCTCTGCCAAAAATTAGGAGTCCCACAAAGCAAAAACAATGCAGAAGAGGTAGAAATCCTGTGTACTGTGCAATTTATCTTGTTCTACCGCTTATAAGAAAGATGCAGTATTGTTAGATTACAGTTGGAAGTGGCTTGACAAACCTCTGTAGAAATGTCTTTCTCAGCACCCACTCTTTGTATGCAAAAGTGGATGTTACATGAAATGGAAAATGTAATATACAAATATATGCTACTCATACACCTGTACTAAGATTTTAGTTTCAGTTCCTTATAAACATACATAAAATCTTATCTAAGGTTGTCTGGGGTGCAAATACATTGGAAGCTCGACATCAGAGCAGTCTCTGAACTTTTGTATATGACCTGGGAATTATAAGAACCTTATTTATGCAAGTACGAATGTTTTATACATCCCTGCTGTGGAAAATAGACAGAAAGTCTTATGTGAAAGACCAGCAAGTCAGCTTCTGGTTCTAGACCACCGGGCAAGTCCTGAGGGACAGCCCTTGCTTTTGTGTGATCAGCTTACAGAGGCTGACTGTGAAACCTGTCAGAAAGATGCCTGCTCCCAGTGCGATTCTGCTGGCTTTCCAAATTAAAAGTGTAAGAGTGATATATTCACCCGTAGTCATCCTTCATTATGCATTGTCTTTGTGAGAACCTCAGCTCACCCAAGGGTGGATCCTATTCAGTCCCGCATAAGCCCTGACAGAGCAACACAACTGCAGAGAGCTTGCCAGAGTAGAGATTTGAATATTGATAGCTCTGAAAATGCAACCGCTCATGCTGATGGCTGAAATTGTAAGTGGAATAACTGAACAGGCATGAGTATGCCATCACAGAATTATTCATTTTCAAGATATAAATTATGTGTTCTTGTGCAAGGCGGGAGGGGCAAAGGAAAAAAAAAAAAAAAGAAAAATGGAGCTCCAGTGATATAAGCCTCTTTGTGCTTTTGAATTTCAGAGAATTCAGAGAACATTGTTTGTATTTCAGGAATGCTCTGGGTGAGATGAATTATTTCTAGCCTCCTGTATTTCCACGTCTTTCCTGCTCCTCTTACCTCGCTGTTGCCTCCACTTTTTCTCTGTATGACTGCCACATCAGCAGCTGCCGCTGCCTGTTGTTTTCCTTTTTGATTTGTGCAAAGGTGGCAAGTTATGCTTGAGCATGCCCACCTTTGTGTGTCCAGGAGGATATGCCTAATCTCGTAGGCCACTATCTTCATTGCCCACAAGACTGATTTTGAAGCAACACAGATTCATCCCTTATTTCCTTTGAGGAAACAATTAAAGTGTTATCTTTCAGTTTTAAAGATTATTTTATTTGCTGTACTCTTTTTGGTGCAAAATCATTGATCTTGTGGTTTCTGGTCCTTTCAGTTATTGCATTTCCTACACTTAGAATTTTTCTTTATTTTGATTATTGATATATAGAAGCATAAAGCATTTTGAAGAGTTCTTATTTCCACCAAAATTATGTGGTCAGTTCATTTTCCAACAGAGCTCCAGAAACTGACTGTCATTGATCCCACATACTTCTGTATTCAGAGAGTAACTAGTTATACAGAAAGAAGATTCACCTGACTTAACCTTTTCTACTTCTAAGACAAGTATCCTTCTTCAGTTGAAACTGCTGCTTTTATGCAAAGACTGTAGATCACGAAAAAACATCTGCTAAGTACTCCTCACTTACTGTGCTCAAACTAGACACGTCGTTTAACAAGTAGATTATCTCAAAAGATGCTGCAGCTGAAGGAACACATCAAATCATATGCAGACATAAATCCCAGTGTCTGCTCCCTGTTCTTTGCTGCAATCAGCAATTTTATCTCTATGGTCCTCCTAAACAACAGCTTCTGCCTATTGAACCCTTCCCTTCCTTCTTTGGTATTACCTTTGGTATGCCCAAAGTCTCCTTTTAAAGATGCCAGCCGGCTGGTAGACTTTCTCATGGGCATAAATTCACATTACTGTTAGAATACTGGACATGTGCTCCCAGTATCTACTTATCCCCTCCCTTTTGTTACTGAAGATTGTCCAATGTTCTGGTATGGTGAACTATTTGCTGTGGGAGAGTCTGTAATGGACAAGATATATACTTCTTTAGTTGCGTGTATTATTTATTCAACAGCCTTTATTTGCTTACTGAAAAACTGGCTTCCAAATTGTTCACATTGTACATCAATACACAATGATACTCTTCCATTTTAATACTG
This sequence comes from Ibycter americanus, assembly GCA_035590275.1. Classification (NCBI taxonomy): domain Eukaryota; kingdom Metazoa; phylum Chordata; class Aves; order Falconiformes; family Falconidae; genus Ibycter; species Ibycter americanus. The sequence goes on from JAVJGI010000062.1 coordinate 81,848,848, forward strand.
CTTCTTATCAGTGAGGTTAGTTTTGGATTGAAGCTAACACTGGTAGTAAGTCAGTTTTAAGACAGACTTTTGTCTAGTAACATAGTTGCAGATACATCACAGAATCACAGAATGGTCAGGGTTGGAAGGGGCCTCTGGAGATCATCTAGTCCAACCCCCTGCTAAAGCAGGTTCACCCAGAGCAGGTTGCAAGTCATGTCCAGGCAGGTTTTCAATGTCTCCAGAGAAGGAGACTCCACAGCCTCTCTGGGCAGCCTGTGCCAGTGCTCTGTCACCCTCAAGGTAAAGAAGTTCTTTCTCATATTCAGATGAAACTTCTTGTGTTTCAGCTTGTGCCTGTCGCTCCTTGTCCTGTTGCTTGGCTCCACTGAAAAGAACCTTGCCCCATCCTTTTGACACTTACCCTTGAGATATTTGTAGACATTGCTAAGAACCCCTCTCAGCCTTCTCTTCTCCAGGCTAAACAGGCCCAGCTCCCTCAGCCTTTCCTCATAAGGGAGATGCTCCAGTCCCCTCATCATCTTTACAGCCCTCCGCTGGATCCTCTCCAGTAGTTCCCTTTCTTTCTGGAACTGGGGAGCCCAGCACTGGGCACAGCACCCCAGGTGCGGCCTCACCAGGGCAGAGTAGAGGGGGAGGATCACCTCCCTCCACCTGCTGGCCACGCTCCTCCTAATGCACCTCAGGGTCCCACTGGCCCCTTGGCCACCAGGGCTCACTGCTGGCTCACGGGCAACTTGCTGCCCACCAGAGCCCCCAGGTCCTTCCCCGCAGAGCTGCCCCCCAGCAGGTCAGCCCCAGCCCGTGCTGGTGCGTGGGGCTGCTCCTCCCCAGGGGCAGGACCCTGCTCTTGCCTTGGTTGAACTCCATGAGGTTCCTCTCCGCCAGCTCTCCAGCCTCAGTTGCACTATGTTGCACTTCTGGCAGACTTTTCGCTACAGCATGTATGATCTGAGAACTTTCAGAATGTTAGTGTATCATTGCAAAATATTCCCTTTCTTATGATCCTTTTCACTGCAAGTATCCTGCACCTTTCTCCTTTCCTCACAGCACAGGAATGTCATGCCAGTGTATCACTTAGGACATTTTTCTTTCCTCTTTCTTTTTGTGTTTCATAATAGGAGTGGACCACGGTGCCTGCAATGTCAGTCAGACTGCTTCCATGTGTCTTCCTGGGTTCCAGCTTGTGTTAGTACACTAGTTCTGTATCAGTGTTTCTCATTGTTTTCACTCTTTTGCTGCAAGTTCAGCTGCCATGAATTTGCAAGTTAGGGAGAGATTTGTAGTGGTGTGGTATGCTAGAATCACTGAACGTCAACAGCACTGTCTCAGTTGGGAATTTTTGATGTCCCCAAGGCAAAATTCCAGAATTCTCAGCTACATGAGTTCTCCCTTCTGGTTTAAGTTAAAAGATAAAATGAAATAAATCTTTCTACGTTTGTGTACTGTGTGCAATCAACAGCATTCAACTGTCAGAGCTTGCATTTCAGGCTTTACTGAGAGCAACTCTTCTTTCACTTCACTTCTGCCAGTGATAAAATAATTAAAAAATCCTATAGCTTCATTTTCTCATCTCCTTTCCGCAGCCAACATGGCATGCAGTTGAAGTTTCTGCTTCCATATTTGCACGGTCGTTCTGTCTGATAATTCTGATTTCCCAGTAAATGAAACCCTTCAGGTTGCCTATTATGCTTTGGTTTTGGTGCTGCCTCGCTTACCTATTAATCACACTCTTTTCCTTGCTAGAGGGGTCTCAGGAGACATGGTGCTGCCACAATATTTCATGTACCACATGCTGGGTAATAACATGCAAGAATGCATCTTTCTAAAATTAATTCCAGCCCAAACCACGCTATTTCCACTGATTTCTGTAAACATTAAATATCAGTAAAACGAAAATGTTTTAAGATCACAAACATATGTATTTTACAAAAGATACTACCACGACAGCTAAGAATCTTGATATCTGAAACTACAGCCTCAAGCTAAAATTATAAATGAAAAAGAAACCTCTCACATCACCACTGCTATAGAATGTAAATATCTGCTATGCACTGATTGCAAAAACCTTCCTAACAAGAGCCAAAGTCAGTTTCTTATATGGAGATGACTAACCTTATTTTGAAAACAAAGTTGGGCAAGTCATGATGTGTTTTCACAGTGTAATTACAGATAACCAATTAAATCTTCTTTGAAATAGCCATCATAAAAGATCTTATATTCCTGATTTTGAAAGGCACTTATAATACAAAATCAGATGCAGAAAACAGAGGTTGTATATGAAAATACATGAACTGCCTTGGATATCAAAAACCAGCTTCATTTTGACTGACAGGATACTAGTTTCATGTTTTTTTCCCGGCTGTGTGTATAAATAACTTCCTGTATCTCAGAAGCAGCAAGAATGGAAAACAAGGTGTCTAAGACAGAACTAATACATGAAACACTAAAATTTCTCTGCTGGAGGAGCAGTGTACAGCTCGAATGTACACAATTAATTGCCTGTGTCAATCTCCAGAATAAAAGCATGCTGAAGGTTTGATCCCATTGCATGTTTATCTTCACAAGAGATGGTTCTAGAAACACAGGCCTAACACAGTAAAAGCAAAACACAACCAGGATGCCTGATTACATACACAGCTCCTTCATAGACTACAAAATCTACTGAATTAGTCTCAAATGAAACAAAATGGGTCTTCATTCTCTATCAGTAAAAACAAAGGATCTTCTCGTATTAAATTATAGTCAAGAGTTCCACTCTGATAAAAGAATATTTTTAGAATGGCAAAAGGTACACCAAACCTACATTCCCATCTGAAGATGTATTCAGCACTTGTTTTTGATACCAGTTTAAAATTAGCCAGTGCTTAGTGACTAAAACTCAGTCCTATAGCTGAGGCCACTATAACTAGAGAAGTGTTTTGTATATAAGGTTTACTTCTGAAACTTAGCAAGTGACTGCTAGTTCCTGAAGGATACGATGAGTGACAGAGCCCTTTTTATTACTATTTAAAGTCATCTATCTGCATTCTCTCCGGACACGAGTCTACAAAAGTCCTTAATGCTTTCCAGAAATCCACCCACAGCTTCATAACTATGGACTTCAGAGTCCGCAAGTGCTCTACTGTTTTTCCAAATTGCGGTCAGCTGTGATGCAATATTAAAAGTAGCTAACTAAAAGTGCCTTTTTTTCCCCCTAGACTGGGTATCCCCTGTAGGTCAGCCTAAAATAATTGAGAAGTGAAGAAATCTGGCATTGTTGAAAAAATCAGTTCACTCTTATTAAGTATATAAATAAGGATATGTAGGCTAAATATATGTATCTGGCTGTGTAGATTTGGGCTGTGGTATATAACCATGTTTTTCACAATTTCCCCCTCTTTTTTTTTTTTAATTTTCATAATATTCATTCCATTTTTTCAAAAAAACTACTAAAAACTTTATAGTTCACCACTTCATATTAAAATTATTGCAAGATAAGCATATAACAAAGATCTTGCTTATGAAGATCTCACAAATTAAGAGACACCTTCAAAAAGTAGTTTTAACTTAGCACCCCTGAGTACTCTTTTTCTGTCATTAACAATGAAGCATTATTGGCAGAAGTTTTACTAACATGTTAAAAAAAGTATCAGCAAATTCAGCTTGGAAATTGGAGATGATGACGACAACTATTGCACATTTCCTTTTGAGATCTTACCAAAAGAATCATTTAAATAGAAGCTGTCCCATTTAGCTATTATTTTGAATATAGTTGTGAATATTTCAGTAATTTGAATGCACATAAAAAACCCCAAACACAAATATTAAAATAAACCAGGCCAACTTGGCTTAATTAGGCCACCACTGGAAAATAAAATAATTACAAGCAATATCTTCAGACAAATGTTTGCTGCCTATCACTGGTCTCATGAAAATTTTTGGGGGGGACAGAAGTGAATGCTGTCCCCAAACACGATAAATCTGAATTGCTCACTAAGGCAACGCTGACTAAATATTCTTTTACTGGGATAACTAGAACACTGATTTGACATTTCACAATTTCACCTTAAAAGTAAAATCTAACTTAATATCTGGTGATTTGTTTGAGTTTATTACAAATATTCCAAACTCAGCAATGACAGCAACAATCACTTACTTCTCAGATTTCCCATTCCAGGAATCAGGCTCATTCTGGGAGGCAACGTGCTGTGATATGGTGGAGTAGTGCTGAATAAGATATCATTTGGCAAGGCCTGGTCTAGCATTGAACTTCGAGAGCTAGCATATGAAGATCCTCTTCGATTGCTACATATACTCTCATCAGATAGGGTACGATAAAGTGTCCTCCGTGGAGAAACGTTTCCATAAAATGAAAACTAAACATCAAAATACAAAGATATAAGAACACATATTACTGGTTAAAATAATTCACATGATCATATCCCATCATCAGTTCTTGGGAGTTTTTTTCTGGGCAGGCACTCTGGGATTCTTCAGCTAATACAGAAGATCAGAGATTTGTTCCACCGTATCAAATCTACTGGCGCCTCAAAAGAGTTACTGAATCAGGTTTTCATACTTCTTCTTGATATTTAGGAACATTTCACCATGAATTAATCAGACACTGTGTGGTTTTATTAATTCTGAAACGCTAAATGAAATCTCCATAGGCTTATGACAGCAATGTTTTCCAGAAACATATACAACGTTACCAACTCTGGCAACATTTATTCAAGACTATATGTAGAACTGTTTGACTGTAATTTGAAATGACTACGCTTTAACGTTAAACATTCTGAACTGATATATGCTGCCATATAATCCATTGGATGATAAAAGTGACTTGAGACACTGCATCTCTCCAGATATCACAAAAGAGGCTTAGAAAAGAGGACAATAGAGTTCAGCAAAAACTCTATGCATTTCAAAAAGTTACTTAAACCACAACCCAAATATCTACAGTAAAACAAGACGTTATTGTATTGTAAAACTGGGCCATTGCACTTCATAAATCATTCTTCAGCATTTCAAATCCAGTTATTATTCACATCTACAAAGGTCAGTTATTGCCTTAATTATTTTAACTGGTTTGTCCTGCATATAGCAATTTAATGTCCTGTCCTGTTTTCTTTGTAATTAATTATGAGTTGCACACTCCCTATGCAGAATGTATGCTTGTGAGCAGTAGCTTTTTAGAACAGTGAATACGGCATAGAATTAAAGATATCTACACTGTTATATTTCTTACAAAACTTGCTCACTGGTGAACATGTCTAAAAGGAATACTAAGAAACACTCAATGCCACAAGACAGTCTTTACAAAATACTCAAATACATTTCATAGTGCTATTCAGGAAAGCACCTATCTTGATGACAATTTATAACATGCTCAATTGTTAAAATGCTTAACTACATCACAGAGAAAATTGAGGGGGATATTTAAATTCTCAACTAGGAAAGCATCAAAACACTACATCAGTTCTAGACATTTGCCTGAAACAGATATGGGCCATGGGAATAAATATAATCCAATACTTTATTTTAACACATATGTAAATTGATCACAACAATAGACATAAGCAGCATCCCTAGATGAATGGATAGAGGACATACACAGCATCCTTAAATGAACAGATGTATGGTATCCTTCTATAAGCAGTGGCTAAAGAACATCAAAAGACCCAGAGCCTAATTAGGGACCACCTAAGCTGTCACCCTCCAAACTGAAGGGTCTCTGATCCTCTCTCCTGCACTCAAGATTCCCAGCAAGTATCCTGCTGCAATTCTTGGCTGTTACTCGTTTCCTCAACCTTATACGGCATCTTCTATCTATAAAGGTTGTTCACCAGCTATCCAAACATGTTGAATGTTAATTGTTGGAGCTCTACAGAGCTTCCTTTCAGGGTGCAACAAAAATTAAACATTACCTAGAGGGCTCATTTAGTCCCTGATCTGCGAAGAAAGTAAAACCAAACAAAACATGTGATTTGATTCTCTAGAATCTTACATATTGAGAAAATGCCTTTCTGGCTTTGCAGCCAAAGGCAACAGACTCATCTATATGAAGATCACTTCCCTCTGTGAAGGCATAATCGAAGACTGTACACTGCCAGGGCCTACGGCTGGGCATCCCCTGCGAGTCAGGGACCATGGTCTCCCTCACTCAGTGAGTTCTTGTTTGGGTGTCTTCGTAGGAAAAGGGAACAGCAGTAATTTATCTCAGGGCAGCCATACCTCCTCACTCCTTGTTTCTTATTTAGGTAGCCAGAAACATTGGTAGCTCTTGAAATCATCACAAAAAACTAATTATTGTATCAATCATAAAAACCTCTAGGACATTGCTCATGAAAATTCAAACCCATACAATGCATACTTAACATACTGCACATCAAAAAATATATATGATCTGAATTTTAAATTAAACTCTCCACTTAGAGGATTCCCATGTGTTACTTTTGTTCAGACATGATGATGATGCTATTTAGCCCGTTGTATAAACACAGTGGGTTAAGAGAGCATTGAGTTAATATCGAAGTGTACCAATTATCTCGAGTAATTTAATTGCTTTGTGCTTTATGCCACATTAAGCACAGAATTCAGAATCATTTATACTTTGGGGAGTAGTAAATTTTAAGTTCTCTACCCACTTCTTGTGAACTTTTACTGATTTTACTTTTGTAAATTTTACTGATTGTCTTCATGCTATAAAGATTTGATGTATGCTTTCCACTAGCACTGACAATAATGCCGTTTGAGCAGTTGCCACTGGTACCTACATGAAATTGTGATTCAGACTTCAAACAGAATTGTTGGTGCTGAGTATTACAGGGCAAGGGAAAGCAGACTACTTTTATTCACATGCCTTAATATCATGTGAGGTGTATAAATTTAGGCGTCTAACCTTGAAAATGTTAGTTTTAACTTTTCAAATTCGATTAAGTTGCTCAACCTGCATCTGTCTCTGCTCAAGCTAAGCAAAGACATGCTTAAGCAAACACTGTATTTCATACATAACCACCAAACTAGATATCATTTCCATATTGTGGGAAATGATACTTTGCGACTTATGGTCAGTATTTACAGCATCCCCATGGAACATACTTAGCTCATACAAAATGATACTGCCTTCTCTAGCAATTTTGCAAACACCAGAAATTCATTTCTAAGGTAACTGTGCCTGAGATACACAGAGTCGAAGAAAGTAGCTAACCTTTCTTCTCCCCTCCTCCATAGAGAGGCTGTCTGGCAGCATCAACTTCAGAAAATCTTCTTTGGACAAGACTTGCTGGCTTTCAACAATGGCATTCCTCACAGAAGTTTGGAGTGGACTCGATGCAGACACAGCATCAATATCATCATATACTCTGTTGAGACAATTGGTGTTTTTAGCAAGAGAAGCAATAGCGCTCTTGGGTTTGAAAGACCATTCATTTTCTGTCACAAAGTAAAAGTTGTTTGAATTATCTCCTGATACAGCACACTCTTATTTAGAACATTTTTTCGATCACTTTATATTTATGAAACTGTTTGTGGATCTAAAATGAAGTTCTTAAACCACTGAAAAATCCATTTTAGCAATTTGAAACAACAATTTAAAAAAGTGTAACAGTTGTTTCTCCTAGCTTGCCTCTCTCTTTTTTACACACCACACTTCTCTATCGTTAAAGCTCTATTTATATCAACATTTCCAACAGTTCATCACAAAATATTTTAACTTCTACTTCCTTAGCAAATAAGAAAATCAGTATTTTATAGTGTGATATTGTATCCAGCTTCACAATCTCACAAAATTATTACGGTCCTCAATGGCAATCTTTGAAGTGTATTGGCAATCGATTGTGCCATGTGCCAAGTGTGTTTTATTATCAGCAATTTCATAAAGCTCTTTAGATAAATAAAACAGCTGTCTTCCTTAATTATCAACATATAAAACTGTATTTACAGCCAAGAAAAGACTGTCAAACTGAATTATTATCTTTCCACTTCCTTCCAGTGAGAAAGGAGAGAGAGAATTTTAACAGGTTTACTCTGGAAACACAATCGAAGGAACGAGAGATTCCCAATCACACAGAACATACGCTTGAAGCCATTACTTATTGCCAAGTGCAGCATAATCAGTGACTGTCTTCAGCAGAGAGGAAACAAGCTTTGCTACAGTAAAGTGTAATTCTCAGTGAATTATATCCTATAGTGGCACAACATTCAGCAATTGACCTGATTTTTCATCATCATTGCTAATTAGAGATGTTATTTTATTTCAACATAATTATCCTCAGAGAGAGATTTCCTCTCTGTGATGTACAGAAAGCTTTCCTAGAAAGGAGGTGAAGCAATGCTGTATGCCATGGGAAAGTCTGAAAATATTTTCTGATAGATGAAGTGCTGCCATATTCAATTAATATTTCTTAAATAGAACCACCTCTTGAAGATACTCTTCTAAAATTGTTGTCGTTTCAATCTAAATGCTATGACTCTTTATGCAATTTTGTTTTAAGGGTTCCGTTCAAAATAAAGAGAAATTGTTTCAGGAGTTCAACTTCAAAATGCAAAACCTTGTGGGAATCAATGAAGTTACCACTTTTAAGTGTAAATACTATTACAACTGAACAATTTAAGCAATTAAAACACTGGGGGAGGGTCGGGGGGTGGAAATGAAATCACCAGCACAGTAACACAAAGAAACAGAAATAACCAGGAAAGGAAGGTAGTAACATCATTTACTTTTGAAAATTAGGAATTTAAGAGTTTAACTTCAGGCTCATATTTCATAGCACATATATTCTAGCTTATAAGTTTAAACATGAGTCTTGCCATAAATAAGGACATATATCCAATATGAGATATTGGATGCAAATAACCCGTTCCCATTAAATGAAGAGTAATCCCATATTAAACACCTGAAAATCAGGTACTGCATGTCATCTTGTCAATTTATCAAGATATATAGGGCTGCCTATGATTTATTGACAGATAGAACTGAATGGCTTATGCACCAAAAAGAAAGCAAGGAGATTATCAGAGAAGACGATTTTGAAGATAACAGGAATTTAAAGGTTAGTTTTAAACAGCAGATTCAAACATTGCTTATTACTGCTGCAGCACTGGGAAAGTATCATCTCTATATTTGAGATACTGCATCTTTTCCTTGAGTGCAAGCCTTTTTCTTCCAACTAAGAACACATTTCTCATGAGCTGTTCCTGTGTTAAGCTGTACATACAGCTGTTCATTAGAACTGTTCTGAATACTTTTGTCTAAATGTCTCTTGCTAGAAAAGTATGTTTTGGTGGGGGGTTTGGGTTTTTTATTTTATTTTATTGAAGCCTGCACATTTTGTAGAGTCTTGCAAAGACTGGGTCAGATATATCCACACTTAATCTTTTTCTTGTGGGGTCCTAATTACCAGTTTGTACTTGTCCATTAAAAACAAAGTCAGAAAAACATACCAAAGAACCACTAAAATACCCTCAGCTGGCACTAAGTTTTTAAAATTATCTACCTTATATGACTGATACATTTATGGTCATCTCTCTCATCTGTAATGTATTAGCCGATGTAACAGGCAACAAGGTAGTAAGGTTTAATACTGAAACACCAGGAAGTAAGTTCTTTTCAACTAATTAAAGTTCCTGAAGATTTGTAGAAAAGGTCTTTAAGACATTAATAAAATTGTAGCTTCCCAATTGCTTCCTAAAGATTCAACATGGGAATTTGGAATGTCTGACACAGCCATATGTTCTTGCCTACACACACTTCCAGAAATTTCTGTCAGCTTGTTTTATTTGACACATGGTAAAAAGATGCAGCTGGATAGAATAGAGGAGAAAACAGTACCCTGTGCAGTTACTGTCTTTTTTTTCTTTTCTTTTTTTTTTTTTTTTTTTTTTTTTTTGTACCTTTGATATATAAAGGTACAGAAAAAAACCCAAACATTTAGAAGCAAAACTGAATGTAATTTTTCCATTTTTCTATTCCATTGTAAAATTTATTTTCATTACCCTTCTTCCCCCAACAAAGTTAAACAGAGTTCTTACTCATGGCACTCAGAAACTTCAGATTCTTCAGGTGTAGGACTTCCTTCTGATTTTTTCCATCCAATGACATATTTACTCACTGCTCCTTGTCTGTGGTATGATTTTGAAACTGACCCAGAAATCTGTTGACTACTATTCTGCGACACTATGTAGACTTTGGAGGTATCTAGGGAGCCACTCTTTTTAGAGCAATGTGTTGATGGGCTTCCTGAATGATGTGACCCACTGAAAAATTAAAGAAAACACACAAAAGCAAAAATGAAATCTGCTATACCAAACAAATCAGAAATGCTTCACCTGGTATGCAGCTATCATTCTTAATGTTAAGTTTTTCTCAAGGTTAAAATCAAGGTGGCAATATTGGTACAGTGATTTCCTACACAGCAGCAGTGTATAAATCAAATCTATTCAAGAACAGAGTTGTGATGAGTTTCTAAAACATGTATATAACTCAACTTGCTGAAATGCCAATGCAAACTGATAGGAATTAAAATCAGAAAAAAAGTCTACGTTCAAGACATATATACAGAATTTGTGTGTGCAATTTTAAGTAAATATTTACACACACATTATTAATGGCATAATTCCATTTACTTCAAGAACTACATAGGGAATTACCCCAAATATCTCTCTAATTATAAAACTTATATGCTTTTCCACTTCATGTTAATTTTGCCAGTTCACACCAGTTTAAACTGTGTCTTTCATTCAGTACCGTTGAGAATTTAATATTAAATGAAGTAAATTTCAGTTCAACAAAACCAGTTCTCTGTATAATTTTAATAGCCTCTTTTATTATGAATAATAGCACTGGTAGGCACTAATGAAACCTTTTACTGAAGACTCTCAAAATGATTTAAAATGAACTAAAGCAAACACTTCCTTGAGGAATAAATTTCTTCTTTTCATCTTGGACGTGAAGTAAGCAAAGCATTCAGAAACGAAGTGCCTTGCCCAAAATCAGAGGCTGGAACCTGAAGCTGCAGCTCCTAACTTTCGTTGTTGGTTTAGAAATACCAAACACGGTGCTATCTTTTAATCTAATCCCAAGAGCATTGGATTAATTCACAGAGGACCAGAAGGTATTGCTGAAAGTGTAACAGACATGGCTACTTCGCTTTTCATGCAGAGTCAAATACAAGCAATGCACATGCACAGATCACACAGACCAAATTAAAATGCCTACTGTGGAAGAAAGTTGAATCAAGGCAATGGTTTAATAATTTTGATCACAGGTAGTATGTGCATTTAATCTTTAACCTAATTTATTTTCCCTACTCTCCTTCCTCTTCCTCCCCAAAAAGTAGAAACAAGATTACGAGGTTTCAGGGGAAGTAAATATCGCAGGTGATGTTTAAAGCTGTTTTGCTTGCTATCCTTGCAAATACGCAAATAAATTATGTAAAGATGTGGTGAAGAAAATAATTCAGTTATGAAAAATTGAAATCTAAAGATGAAGCAAACATCAGATTGACAGCAAGGACATTATCCAGAGGATTTTAGACTTCTATTTGCAACTAAGATTAAGAAAAACTGAGCATCCAACCTCGTTCTGCAGGTTTTAAATAAGGGAATATTTTTGAAGTGAAGAAAAAAAATGCCTACAAAAGCCTGGGTTTAGATGATTAATTCAATGCAATGGTTAGAACAAGCAGGATTTTTAGGATCCAAAAGATGTTCTATGTAAGAACAAAGCAAAACTAAACATAATGAAGCTAAGCTGTTTCAGCTACAGTAACATAAAGGTATTTGATAATTCATGTGCATAATTATTATAAAATAGGAGAGATAAAACCATTAATAACAGAGCTGTGAGACACAATGTTGTGCATAGCTTAGTCAGTTTTGTAGCCTGAGATACTGTTTCCCACAGCAGGTTTAATTACTATTATTTTTTTCAGGAGGTTCTTTATCTGATGATGTTAGAGAATCGGGCCAGTATCTTTCAACCAACCAACATCCTTCCTGTGCATTGCACTTTAGCTGTTCAGTAAACAGCATACAATTTTAATAAAGAAATGTTGCATTTATAGATCATGGCATTCCACGAGTCTGTATGCTTGTTCCTTAAGTTTTACACTGTTTAGCCATTGAATAACTACTTTACTATTTAACATTTGTAAAATAATTGTGAATGAATGCCTCAATAGTGTCAGAATTTCATCATTATAGATTATGAAGAAATAGAAACTCAGTGTCTGACCAGTTGGAAAAGATATATTGGATTCAGCAGTAGATATCACACACATATATGTTAACTCAACTTTCTTATGCCTATTCTATTTGAACACGTCAGTGTTGCAGCATCACAGCTACATAATGAGATACTTTTTAATAATGTATGCCTGTGGGTGCTGTACAGGTGATGTCAGCTTTTAAACCCAACTGCAAAATTATTTACCACTGTAATGTAATTTGAAGGATATGCAAGCTAAGTTAAATAAAACAGTTGGACCACATAAACCTGACATTTTCCTATAGCAAAAGGATTTGGCACACAAATTAGAAGGTGATTGTTTGAAAATATTACTACTGCCAAAATGGAATTGGGCAATCCTAATTTGAGTCATCATCTCAACAGTAATTTCTATTTTGGAAATCTCTAGGTAAACTCATTTAAAATCTATATGCCTTTTTTTTTTTAAAAAAAATATAATTAATGAATCCATAAAATGTTTATTCCATAAAAGTGAGCAGCAGACTACTTAATGGCTGCCTGGCACTTTAAATATGACAGCTGTCACACAAGTGCCGAGAATACACATTCTAGATATTAGAAATCTATTTCAGCTCATTATAATGAAGTCCTAGAAACACCGAGTTTATTTGTGGTGCTTTAGAAGTCTCAGTATAAAAAAATGAAATCTCAACACACACAAAGCAGAGTAAATCTGGAGCTTCTGCATTATCACGGGGTAGTGAAAGCTTAATGTGACAGCATTTACCTAATTTTCACAATAGTCTATACAATAGTCTATACTGTCTTCTATAACTTGTGAAAATAAACTGATGTAGAAGTCAGAGTAAGTATACAAGACTATTTCACTCATGTCAAGCATATAAAGAAATGAGGATACAAGATACTACTTGGTTATTTTCCTGTACTGTTTGACATTGAAAACAGGAAAATCAGAGGGAAAAAAGAACAATTTCTTTCCATCCTTTACAGAGTAAAAACCTTAACACATAGACCAAAGCTTCAACTTCAAAGTCACAATAAAATGGGAATTGGGAGATAAAGGCAACCAGCTGTAAAAGTGTACTTTCAAAGTTTGCTTTACAACAGCTGTACCATGCACACATTCCACTGGTAACAAAAAGAAGAGCTGAAAATCAGTCAGAAATTCAGTTCAACAAACAAAATCATAAAGCATACATTGCAATAATGTAAATCAGGGAGGATGTTTTCAATGCAGTTTCACTATACGTAAAAATCACCCACCACTACATGTAAATATTGCCCGTTGCAATTTTTCTAATTTCCCTCAGCATCCACTCCCAGGTAATTTGTTACACTGTACTTAAAAAAAAAAAAAAAGTATGTGAAATATGTCTAGGTGCAAACTTCCCTCTTACTCAGGGATGTTTCTCAGTTTTAAATTTTATAAAGGTAAGCAATGTGCACAAGGTCACATATAAAGTCCCCATCAGATCTGGGAGTAGGGCTAGCTATGTTTTTTATGCAGACTCATCAAAAATTGCCTGAAAATTGCTCACATAGCAATTTAAATACAACAAAAAAAAATCAAAATCAGTTAAGTGCACTTTCAAGGAAAAGTAAACAGAATAACAACAATAAAAAGAGTTATCTGTATGTTAGTCTGTAATCCATAATCCCTAATTTGTAAGAAACACATACCTGGAATGAGAAGAGATTTCACTTAGGTCTCCCATACTGCCTTCAGCTGTATGACTGGTAGAAATAGCAGAGGCATAGCTATGAACAGCATAGATTTTAGCTGGATCATCATCTGGCCCAGGAGTTTCAGAAGACTCGGTCCACTGCTCAGTACGACAATGTACTCCAGACCTGTTGCCAGCAAGGTGCAAAGGGGCCAGAAGAGGAGCAGGCATGCAGGGAGCTGTATCAATTCCACTGTCAGTAGAAGCCCCCTTTATATATGTTAATCCAAGCAGCTCAGGATCCATCAGATCTCCAGAACCAAAGTGTTTTTCATCACTGTTGCTGGATGTATTACTGGATAGAGTGTTGCTGCTTGAGTGGCTTGAACAGCTTTTGTCTCCAATCTTAACAACAAGAAAACAAATAAAAAAAGACCCCCCTCAAGTTAAATAGTAAAATATTTATTTTCATATAAATTACTGAATTTGTGCCATTCAAAGACCATTTTGTTATTTTTTACAGTATGCTATAATATAACTGCAAAGTATGAAAAGAGCTAATTATACCACCAGTTTCTATGAAATGAATTGCACAGCTGGCTAGGCACATTAAAGGTTGATGTCACTACAAATAAAAAGGCTCTAGTTCCATCTTCTATGGCAAATCTTAAGATCATACTTGAATTTTCTGACTATAAGACCTGCTTAACATCCATAAAATTGCATTTCTGAACAGTTAAAATAAGCATTTGTTAAAGCTAGAAGCATTGGTAATTATTTGTTTAAACAAGTTCTACTGCAAATCTGAAAAACACCAAAGGCTGAATTATCGTTGGCTTTTTCTCAGTGTGGGTGAAATATGCAGCTTATTGGATCAAATCCAATTGGATGTGTGGCTAGTCAAATTGAAGCCAATTGTGATGTATGTGTACCAGATGAAAGTAACTTAAGTCACAGGGCCCTAAGCTAAGCATGGCTATTGAAGTGGAATAATTATGTCAGGCATTTGTGTCAATAAAGTTGGGGTGTTGTGTTGGTTTTTTAAAAGAGATTTTATAGAGAGTTGGATTAAGTTATCTGTGTGACAGAGTAGCCAGAATAAGGGCAGATGGACTCCCATTAGGGCAGATGGACTTCTATTAGGTAGAATATAAGTGGGAAGGGTGACTAACTTTTTTATGAGGTCCCTCTCCTAGCAGATGCATATAAACATAGCTGTTGCTCATACATTAAAGCAGTTAGACAAGGCAGCCTTTCCAGAAATGATACTTCTATTCCATATGGAAATTAAAAGGCCTCAAAATTTGAGAAAATTATTTTAGGGAGAAAGGAGGGGCCACGTTGGCATTCATTCTATCTGTTACCTTAAAAACAATGGAACTATCGATAGAAATACAATGAGCAGATTTGCCAAGGAGACGGACTTGGAGAAAGGTGTCTGGAGAAAAGGTGTGTCACTTGTTACTGTAAATGTAAAATGGAACCAAAGTGGAAAGAAACAAGGGAGCTCAATAGCTCAGTTCCACGCCTCAGAAGGCGTTTTGTATGTATGAACCTTCCAAAAAATTTCCTGTATGTTTCTGAACATACATGCTTAGGCACCTTCCTGACCCTGCAAGCAGCAGTGAATCTAGGCAACAGCTGTTGATAGAGACATCTTGGACTGCTCAAAGTTCACTACGGCCATAGCTTAGGATCATTTTATGCATTTCCTTGTGCCAAGAGGAATTATTGTATGAAAGCTCAGCATGGCCTTACTGTTATATGTTGTTAAAGACTGTGTTATAGAGCAAGATTAAACAAAAACAAACCAACCAAAAAATGCCCCCACAACACACACTCAACTCCACACCCTCCCTCCCTCCCCGGCCCCCGCCCCATGCCAGCAGGAATATATTTATTCCAGGAGAAGAAACAGAACTTGAAAATAGCCAGTGAAATTCCTCCCACCCTTCATCCCCCACGTTAAAACTGATAGAAAGACAGTGTAGACCTTTTTTTCCTAATCGTTAAATTTTTTACAGAGTTCTTGTATGTTTGCTGTAGCCCTCAGTGTGAATTTCACTGGCTGGCAGAGACTCATGGCAAATTGAGCTCAACAGAAAGGGGATGCACAAGAGAACATTACAAGGTCCTTTACAAGGTGATGACCATTTTTTTCTGGTTTTCAGCATCTAACAACAAAATAGCCTAGTTTTATTAGTATTATATTTCCAATAATGCTGGTTCTTTGTACAATATAGTTCTTTTGCACCTGCACTACACATACGCATATGGAGGCAAACACAAACATAAGCCCATTATGAAATTTTCTGTTCAGATCCCCACCATCCTAAAAGCCTGAGAGTTGCCATTAGCATTAAACTTTAATCAAAGCTAAGTAAACTCATCATTTAACTTTGGTATCAGTGCTCTATTTAATACTGATACATATACTGATTCTAGCTTCCTGTCAACTTTGGCTTAAGGTAAAAGAAAGTATTTTTGTCTTCACGTGCATAATTCTACAGCATGATTCTGTTTATGATGGCACTTTTTTCAAGAAGTATCAAGCTAGATTCTCATGAGGTATCAATGTACATAAGATGAGAAACTGGCCTCATATTCTTACAATGTCTACAAATAGTGTACATGTTCCTGCTATGTATAGCCGGTTTTTCCATGTAACAAACATAAAAAAAATAGAAAAAGGCTGTGCATATCATCAGTGTACATTCCATCACTAAGTCATTGAGGATTTTGCCATTACTGAAGACGAGCCACTAAACTAGGTGGACTAGATATCTGTTCAGCATTCCCAACATATAAACTACATTTTTATACTGCTTACTGATAATTATACTACATAGGTATTTCACACAACATGACAATAATATTTTTTTTTTAAATGAATATGAAATACTTCACAAATCAAGCAAGCCAGTATAAATGGTATAAATGAAGTTGTAAATATACAGCTGAGTGTAGACCATACTAGCTTTATCTCCTCAATGCCCAGACCCAAGCCCTCTTGGAGTTCTTAATTTATAAACATAGATTAAGCATATTCAATTCACCCCACATCTAGGTGAGCATACTCTTTGCCTCCCAAAAGACACAGTGGTCTTCATGAATTATTAAAATGTATTTTTAAGATGTATTTCTTTAAGTCCAGGGTGGCTGAGGTTTTTTGGGGCTTTTTGTGTGGGTTTTTTTTTTTGGTTTTTGGTGGGGTTTTTCAGAGTTTTGAATGACATCCAAGTAAAAGACTTACATGTGAAAGTTTGTTTGGCGACTCCTTGCCGCTGCCTTCTTTCTGTAAAGCCCGGTCTTTGTAGGAGCTCAGAACTTTGGTTGATGGTGCGTGCCACTTGGTTTCTGCCATAAATAATTGTGGTTTAATTTATGAATGCTAAAAAGATGAGTATATCATACAAAGACAAAAGGCACATGGCATAGTATCAGGATTCCAAAGACTGTACACTCTTTGGGATCAGAGACATATATCTTTGCAGAATTTCCTAAGATCTAGTTTTTCAATGCTAATTAAATGAGGTTCAACCTGCTTTCATCATTGATGAGGCTTTCTGAAATTCAGAGGTAGTTTGTTTCAAGTATTATCTAAATATCCCCCATGATATTCTGTTAGACTGTCTGTAACAGTCCCCACTTCCACTGCCCTATTACATGCTCTTTGTGTATCAAACCTCTGAATCAGAAGGTGGCTGCACTTGGCATTGCATTGCAAAGAACATTTATTTTTAAGATACAGTGGGTTTATTACCAGAATGTCTAGTTCCTTCCAAAGCTTCATCTCGTTCTCTGCCTCCTTCACACTCCAGTGAGCCTGAACCTTGGTGGTGTTCATGGAGCAAAGGGGACTGGCACCTTTTAACATAAGCAGAAAATTAAGCTGTTTGGGTTTTTTTTTTCCTAGAAAACTAGTTACATGATGAACAACATCACCTTTTACTCTTCAATGCAAGTATTTCATAACTGCTTTGTTTAAACAATCATCACACCACCACCACCACCACCACCAAGCAAGTACAGTAAGATTTCCAAACACTGTAAGGAAATATTCACATGCAATTTTTCCAACAGCTCACTGTTATATCTTAAGCATGAGCAGGCCAACAAGACACTAAACTTTAAGAAGAAATGCATTACTGGGGCTATATATCCAGAGGTTTTACAGTGGAGAACTATGGTAATGTATGCTTAACTGCTTTATGAACTAAGCCCCACAGAAACTCTGTAATTTTGCCAGTTTTCACACTCAGAACACGTAAGCTAGTACCAGATCCATTGCTTTGTATTATGTTGCAAAAGTCACATTATTTAACAAAGCAAAACACTAAACCCAAGGTTGCTATTAGAAATAACTGTGCTGGAAAAGTGATGCACAAGCCAAGATGCATTTTTCATGTGTTTACTGTCAAAAAATCGCTATAGTTTTATCTGAATTATTAGTACCTATTTAGTTGCCAGAGTTTTCACTGAGTATTCTGAAATTCTTTGAGGAGCCTCCAGGATATTGCATATATATATTTATGTTGCATGGGATAGCTTATCCACAAACAATCATGCCAAAGCAATATTAAGCTTACAGATATGGAGTCAAGCTGATGTTTTCAATATACACATTTTTTCTGAAAAGTAGCTTCTGAAAGCCACGTGTCAAGTCTGGAATGCGTTTGTATTACGCTGTGTAGATACTGCCATAGCTGAACATTTTATAACAGGAGTGTTTTCGGCAGCTATATTTATACAACAAAGTGATAAATTTAAAGTAATTTAGAACAGATGTCTCACATAATGTTCTTATAACACGTACAGTATATTGGGGTGGTCTTCTATACACAGATAGCTACCTTCTGAAACTTCAGCACCAAGGGATTAACACGGATGTGAAAGAACCAGCTACATACTGCAACAGCCTTTTAGGGAGAAGAGACCTCTGAAAGGGTGCAATCTTTTTGAGGAGAAATGCTAGGGAATGAATGCCACTGGAACAAGCACAGTAGGAAATAAAATTTTTGAAGACCATAAAGATAATTGTTTGATCAAATACCCTTCCACTGAAGCAAAAAGAGGAGGTATTGTTTCATCCCTGTTCTAAGTTACTAGCTGATTTCTGGCCTGTTTCTGGGAAAGCAAACCTAAGAACTGTTTGTTATTTACCTGAATTGTAAAATAACAAGTTAGTCCTAAAGAGTTAAAGCAGTATGGCTTTAAAATTGTATTGGCATACATGGTACATTAAAGATCAGTAAACCTATATGTCTTAAAATATACTAACAGAGTTTGCAAACATCCACATAAATTTTGCTTTAGAAAGAAGATGCATGGGAGCTATACCAAGATATATATATATAAAAAAAATTACCAATACCCGTCATATCCCACTTGCTGCCTCCACTGGCTGCTCCCACTGGGTCCTGGGTCACTGGAGGAGGACTGGTTGCTTGGAGAACTTCTGTAATGTTGACTAGAGTCATTAACAGTGCACTGAGTTATTTGTGAGGTGTCAGTTTTGAGCTGGGCTGCACTTCTTTTATGAAATACATTCATTTTTACTAATAATGCAGATGCAATATGAACAATCATATTAATTTGCGGAATTTACAGTTTTATCTTAGTTTCACAAAACTTAAACAAGTATTTTTAAAGTATATAATTTATTTCATCATTACTAAAATATTTCCAACTGAATATAGGGAAAAGGCAAAAAAAGAGGCACTAAGTGCCAAATCTTATTTTCCTTTACATCTAGCTTTACTTCTGAACATGTGGGATTACTCAGGAGTCAGAGCAGCTGGATTAGGTCTCTAAATTTACATGTGGGATGCTCTCATGATGGATCAGAAATGATTGTTAGTTGCTTTGCATGCATCCCAAGTTTCAACAACGTAATTTAGAAGAGGTGATACCAGTACTTCTTTAATTTTATGAATACTTAGACATAGAAGAGCAATAAAAAACCAGTTTCATTAATAGTATTGTTTTGTACTTATTACTTAAACTTTTGAGCCTCATGTCTTAACAATGTCTCTAATTACACTTCTTAGATTTCCAGACAGTTGATCCCCCTCCTATCCTTCACTTCTGTGCATGTCTATCCATAACTACTGCACCATTTCCTACAGTGACACTACCCTGAATTCCCTGTATTTCCCTTCTTTTTCCTTTTTTTTTTTTTTTTTTTTTTAAAGGCTATATGTAGAAATGAATATATGTACTCAGGGAACAGGTGAAAGAGGTAGTTTTGGGTTTATGCACAACACTTTCCCAAGGGCATGACATTCAGTAAGCAACTTCACTGTTCAGCTTGAAAGTTTTAAAGATACTAGCTATTATATTTTGCCTAACAGCCAAACATATACAGTAAGTATATCGTGTAGTGCCTAATTTTTCAGCTTGTCTCTCTCTGGTAAGTATTGACAGGACTGAGCCTCTTTCAACCAAGTGAAATAGTCTATAGGCCACAGTTGCATCTATTTGCATGTTCTTGTTTCTCATCACCAAGAACTTTGCATTTCTTGCACAGCTTAAGTGAACCAGCATTAAGGAATAGGTAAATTATAATCCCATGTGTTTCCAGCCTCCAGACTGACGTTTAGGATATTGTCCTCAAAACCAGGACATTGGTTTGTACTATTTCAGGCTGAAGCACATCTAGATCCCAAGCCTCCCACTTGCTGGACAAGTGCCTGGCCATTAGACTAATAAAAGGTGGCTACAAAAGGAGAACCACAGAAATCCAGTGAGTGAACGCCTCACACAGCTCCTTTACAGAAGAGTTGCAGCTGCCTGCTCTCAGGAACGGCTTCCAGACTCTAGGTGGAAAGACGCACTCACCTATGACACTCAAGGACTAAAGTACATGGAGACTTCTTGGTACCAAAAAACAGAAAAGTGAGTCTAACTGAAGCTTCTTCACTCTTACGCACTCTCTATGAGCAGCTGTCACAGAATGAGGCATTTTTTAAAAACAGGAGCAGAGCTCAAGGATATCCTTGTATTTCTTAGTAACTAATTAGAGGAAACTCCTTGATCAACTCAAAAACATTTGGCTTGCCTTCTCAAAGCACTTAACTCTCCTCAGCAACTGTACTAGAAGCATAGATGTTCAGCTCCCAGTTTGTAATTTCACTCCAGGGACTGGGCACCTAACTGTTACATCTCACAGCAGTTAAACTGTTGCTTCTTAAGTCTTTTACTGTATCTAGCCCATAGTTCTGTTGTTTCTTCCTCTTTTTATATCTAAAACCAACCGTTTTATCACTGACTTCACTGTTAGCTCATTTTCAGATCAGTTGCTATACCTTCCCTGTTTTACTAACCTGCTTCTCCTGCCTGCGCTCTTCAGTTTGTCTAAAATGATATTGGGTCTCTGACCCTCTAAAATCTCTTCATCATTTTCCCAGGCCGAGCATACATTTTCACCCTTGCAAGACCACTTATAAGGACTAATCAACCTTACTTCAAACTCTTCTGTTTTAAGCTCATCTCTGCCAAGCCACCAGCTATGCCTCTTCCTTCCCAAGTAGAAAGCCCTTGCCAATTAGGCAGTGGTTTTTTCATGTTTCAAGACCCACATGTCACAGTTCATCATTTTCCTCTCTTTTCATTATTTATACTCTGTATGTACCATGTCTTCCCCAGAATAGCACTTCTGCATTGCACTTGTTTTGTTTAAGTGGTACAGGAATTTCTTCACGACAAGAAGTAGCCTCTGTCTTAGCATTTTTTCACATGCTTCACTGAGTGTTAGGAGAAGCACTATTTATGTTTGTGAAATATTATGGAAATTAATGTCAGAAAACTTTCATTTTTTCTCTGTATAGGCATTCAGTATGCTCCATAAATCCTGAAGTATTTCTAGACATTTGATACATTGTGTCCTTATGCTAGATGTTACTGAGAATTTCAGTAACAAGACATTAGGAAAAGCTTAAGTCCTGTAATGCTATGTACATGCTTACAGAAATCCAGGATCCCTTTTGTCAGGGGGTGAGGAGGAGGGTAGGGGAGAGGGATAATACCAGTGATCAGATGGTCATCACCGGGAGTCTGCCTTCCGAGGCCATGATATAGACATATTTTCAAACATATACTACTATTACCCATATATAAAATGTCATTAATTCTTTTCTACTGAATAAGATAGGTGGTACAGCAATAGCAGTGTTTCATGATTTCAGCCAGAAGCTTTTAAAGCTATTTAAGACTAATATTTTAGATTTTAATACCTAAATCAGATCTTTTCAAAAGGCGGGACTTTTTTTCCTTTTAAATTAGAACTATATCACCCCATGGAAAAGGGCATAAGCAGAAATAATTGCAAACAATAAAGGACTGAGAGTTGTGCTCAAGACATATGGTTTTCCTAAATAATTTGAAGGTCAAATATATTTAAAAAATTTTAACTTTAAAAATAATTTTTTTATCTTATGAAGAATTATGATTAAATTAGAACACAGCTAACATTTAAGGATACTGTCCCGTCATCTAAGAGGTGTTACATATTCAAATCACAAGCTCTGCTTTGTTTAATTAAAAGCAAAGCAAAGCATAAGGACTGGTAATGAGTTACAGAACCCTTTGAAACTATGCCAATGGCTTGGTAATGAGATTAAATAATTCATTTTTAAAGGGATGAGCTCATTTTATTTACACTCATTTTCTGTTTAAATAGGCTCCCAAAAGGTGGGGCACAGGACATTGTTTAGATCAAAAAGTCACAAGGTGCTTTCCCACTTCATTGATTTGGGACTAAAGGGAAAGGTCAGCTGTCCTCAGCAGCAGGATCCTCAGCACAGTGCACTTCCATCAGAAATAACAAAACTCACTTGTTTCAAGCAGAGGGAACTGGGGTCAGTGAATGCTCTTTAATACAACCTCACAATTAAAATTACTGTCAAAACTCACCAAAATCAGGTTTAAAAAATAAGTATAACAAAGCTCTAAAAAGCAGATAGATAAAGCGAGGCACAATAGGCAGATGACAGGCATTAAACAGAGAGTATATTACCTTGCACCATCTGGCAGTTTTCTATCAAAGGAAGTGCTGCGAGGAATGGCTGTCTGAGCCTGCTGGAGAAGCTGCTGGCACTGCAGTCTGTCAGATGTTCCTAGGATTGGAGAGGCACGAGAGAGAGGCTGCCCAGCGGGAGTCGGCACCCGATGCCAAGTGGTATTCCTTCTGAAAGGGGTTTTATACTCACATGGGGTGCCTTCACTGTCAAGTTTGTATTCCACCATGGGTATACGACAAAGTTCTGAACAACCCCTGTGGGACAAATAAAAATGCTGATCAGTCTCACTGGAGGGAACAGAAAAAGAAATCTTGCACTCTGCAGTCAGAAGCACAGGCATACTTTTCTTCTGGGTGCTCAAAGGTGTTCATATAGCATCGTACAACCCTTGGAACACTGCAAAAATATCACGCTAACCAGGTAGAAAACATTTCAAAATAAAGGATTTGCTCTCGTGTCTTCAAAGGCTTTTGACCTCTCTCCTTGCCCTTCAAAAAGGAGAAAATATTAAGCTTTTCTAAATTAAACTTGCAGCTCGAATTTTACATACTAAAACCTAGCAGAAACAAAGTATTCAGAAGTCAGAAAACATCGATTTCTTCTGTAACAGCTTTTGTTTGTTTAGATTTCATAAATACGTTTGCTGTTTTGCAGCAAACTAAACATTTCTCAGTGGTGTTGAGAACTTTTCTTTAGGCTCCTGCCTTGTTCCCACCAAATGATAGAACATATACACTGCGATGCAAGTGATTAAGTAGCGGCTAAGGATTTTTCTCTTTGATATCAAAGTGTACTTTCTAATGTCTCTCTTCCTGGGGGTCTCTATGCCTGGAAAAGAAATGGGGAGGTGGAAGGAAGAGACAAATCAGAAACAGTCTGGCTTACAACCTCTGCTTGAAGTTTACAGTGTGGCTAAATTACTCCCAGAAAGTGTAAACTCAGGTAGAAGTAGTGACAGTGCTCCCCAAAAGAACAGTGTGCCTGCAGGATACTCGCTGTAGACTCAGGCTGGACTTGAATTAAGGGTTACTGCTTCAGGAATTAGTGAATAGAAGCTTCACACCAACTTTAAGCCAGCTCTGATTATCATCACAGATATTTTATATTCTTAAATACCATCTCCATTATTTGTCTGATAAGCAGTGCATACTAAATTGACATCTATAAAGAAAACACCCTAAATAATTCTAACACAATGTATTAAGTAAGAAATAGTGAAAATTTGCTTCTCTGTCTCAACTACTCTGCTCTGTCCCTTGAGCTGTCTTGACTGAGCTTTGCTTTTGATGAAAACTCAACATTTGCC
The DNA here is from genome assembly GCA_035590275.1 of Ibycter americanus. Classification (NCBI taxonomy): domain Eukaryota; kingdom Metazoa; phylum Chordata; class Aves; order Falconiformes; family Falconidae; genus Ibycter; species Ibycter americanus. The sequence continues at coordinate 81,873,031 of JAVJGI010000062.1, forward strand.
ATTTCCAACTAAATTAAAATCACCTAGAGAAAGTGTAATGCATGTGTATAAAGTGTTTACAGTCTTAATCCTGAAAATGCTTTGGCACAAATGACTTAACACATATATGCAGTACAAATAAATTGTATAGATTCTCGTATGTTAAATTACTGTGCCCAAAGCTTCTGAACCACATCCCAAAAGAATATGTTCATTGTCAGTATTGTGGTCAGCAGATAAAAAAAAAGATATTCTAAAAATACAAACTATGTTATTCGAGGTTGTGGAAGAGAAGACAGGTGTGCAACTGTAGCAGCTACACACTAGATACTCCGTACGTGCCCAGTCTGATCCAGCCAAATGCTTCAGGCTGCTAAGTTCTGTGGTACTAAATACGCAAACCGTTTATCCTGTAGCATTAAATCTCAGTCCCTGCTGGCACTCAAACTCATGAAACAGGTGAAGAAAGAACGATAAAATACAGAAGATAAAGCATTGAGAGTGGAGATTAGTAGCCAATGTAGGGTAGAAGACACTGTAGCGAAGACAAGCTGAAGAGAGATCACTAGAATGCTCCAAAACAGAACTCAGAATCCTGGTTTGTCAAGGTTATTCTTTGATTAGAAATATCGTTATTAAACGCACCAGTAAAATATCACATGTGTAAACTCTGCTGACAAATCATAGCTGAACATGCTGGAAGCATCAGAGAATTTCACAATAATGATTTTCTGGTTTCAGCTTCCCTATGGAGGCAAGACCACCCCAGTACTCTCCTCCCACAAACAAGGAATCGAGCTACAGAGAAACCAGTGTTACAAAATTATCAATTACTTTCAGAAGGTCAATTTGATATAACTACAGCCTTCCCCTGCCCTGAAAATACGCAACAGTTATTTAGGCTACCACTTCAAACTACCTCAGTTCATGTAGCTATTTTTTAAAATTGTTTCATACTTCTGAAAATCGCAAAACACATGTTGGGCTCTTGGAAGGATGAACACCATGGACAGGCCGGGTTAAGCAAATTACATAGAATTGTGCAAACATTTCTACTGCTGAAACATACATAGAATACATTTCTCCTGTGCAATATTCAACCGCTTATATCCCAAGAACATTCGTCTTTTCATAAAGTTCCCTGCCTTATTCACTGCCTGCAACAAATAAGACCAAGGCGTAAGAGACCATAGCCTCCAGCAACGCAACCTTGATTCATTCCCAGAGCAGGTCCATGTTATGAGAATGTAGAAAGGTCTTAAAGGAAAAAATAACCTAAGATTGATTATTTAATTAAAGACTTTCAGAAAGCTTTATATACAAACCAAACACAACAAACAATGCACAGATGACATAGCAAGGTTAATATTACTTTAGTGCACTGCATAATTTTCCTGTGGCTGTATATACACAGTTTTCTATTATTTTATTAGGAAGTTGTGTAATTATGTAGGCTACAATTTCAATCATCCTTCTGCTGATTTCTTAGTATTGCTTCACCCCTTTCTTCATTCCTACAGATCATGTTAGAAACAAACTATCCCCTCCCCACCTTTAAGATATCGATTTCACAGTTTGTCTTGGTAGTTGAGAAAGTTATAGCACGTAATTGTCATTGTACCCCCCATAAAGTACTTTAAGTTCTGTGAAAATAGTCATGGGTTTTGAAGGCAAAAGGGATCATTACTACTATTTAGTTTGGCTCACCTTGCTAACTAAATAACTAAAGCATGATCTAGAAATAGCATACAACAAGCTTTCTCTCAAAGCTTTCACAAAGAGTAAGAATTTAAAATTTTGTAAAATTTTGGTTTCTTTATATTATGAAAATTTATTCCTCTGACAGATGAAAATATTATTCAGGGTGCTGTTACTGCAAAAAAAAGCCTTACAAAACAACCCTATTTCAAATCACTATAAAAATCTAACAATATTACTTTTAAATTCAAAATGGGGCCCCAACATGGCTGTTGTAACTGCCCCCCCACCCACCGCCCCCCAAATTTTCATGGTTAAAATGGAACGACTTTATACGGCTTCCTTTGTTACACAGACTTTATAATTTTAATTTGAAAGTGCCGAACCAATCAGTTCAACATTTATATGAAAAATTATGCTTCATTGCTTCACAAGCACTGCCTAAAGAACAGATACTGCAGTATACTGAGATACGTAGTCATAATTGTAGCTACTTCCTATATCAGAAAGAAAGAGAATTGATTTACTTCATGCCTGCAATCCAATAAGGATCCTCACCCCCAGTCCCCTGCCATGGATCAAACTGCAAGCTATCTTGCATGAAAAAAACCACAAAATTAAATGCAATTTCCTATTAAATATTTAATTCGACCATTATCTATTTATAATATTATTACTTATTCCACTGGATGAAGCGTATATATTGGCACTGGTGTTGAATGATAGCTTTTAATTCATTTTTTAATTTTTTAGTTTTTGAAAAAAATAATTTTAAAGAATATGTAAAGAAAAATCTGTATTTCATGGTGTTAAAAGGATATTTAAAATTATGTTAAACAAGTATAGGAAACCAAATATCTTTCCTAATTATATTCACCATAACATTTTGAAAAACAGGCTCCTGTTATTTATCAAGCAAGTGCGACCAAGTCTTAACCACACATTAGAAATGATAGCACTTCCTGTTCTTCACTGTAGTTTGGTATTAATTAAATCAATCCTTCAACATAAAGCACAGACTTCTACTAATATCTTTGGTTCAAGAGCCATATTACCCTATAAAAATTTGGTTAATAAAACCTACTCTGCAATTACACAGAGCATGACTCTATGCTACAGCTAGCAGGTCATGACTGCACATTAAAATTTAAGAGTCCACTATAAAAACCTGCAATATTAAAATGCTACTGCAAGAAGCATTATGTTCTGAAACAATTATCAAGCAGTCCATTAAATTTTTCAAACTATGTTAACCAAACCTTTCAATATTAATTGAAGATTCCATATAAAGGTCCTGTAAAATGCTCTGTGAAGGGCCTACATTAGGCAAGGATGCTGTTATAAAAGGTAAATATTCACCTCCTTGGAAGAGCTGGAAGTTTTCATATACTATGATCAGCAGTTCCCCACCTTGGTAACTACACAAAAGCCTTCTTTTCTATTATATTCTACCACTATTGGCTACTGGGTATGACTTTGGTATTTGGACCCTATCTATCTACAGATTTCATGCATCATGAATGATCTGTTAGGGTAATAACAAAACTAGAATAACTGGTTACTATTTAACTTTAGTTCAATGTATCACAGATCTGAACCACTAAGGAGGATGTAGGGGTAGAGAAGTAATCATTGGTGTTCACCAGTTATATTACAATATTATTATATAAATTATCCCTTACTATCACCATTTCAATTCAAAACATTTAATCTTTCTCAATAAGGAGTCTTTATCTGTATCTAGCAGTACAATACATAATTGCATTCTTCTAACTCAAACTTTGCGTTTTGAAAGTAATCACTTGATTACAGTGCATGTTTGTTCTTACACTACAGCAGTTCCCACAAAGTGTCACAATGAGACTGAGGACTCATCACGCAACCTATTAAATTCACATACTAAAACATAGAATAATTTCACATAATTGTAGGGACTTAACTGAAAAGCAGAATTTAGCAGCTCAGTTTTGCTTAGACTCACCATGTAGTTAAACAAGACATACATACATTTTCCCTTCTCTGATGCTCTGACGTGCCTCCTGGCGGCAACCCCTGGACTCCATTGACTCCCTACATCAACTACAGCACAAGTCCAAGACATTGGCTAAGGTTCAAATGGTGTAAGAGAACTTTGGTCAAAAAGTGAAGATAAAAATTCCAAGTTCTGACATCTCACAAACCTATTAACAGTAGTCATACTGCATCAAAAAGGAAAGAGATCTAATTTGAAAAATAGGAAATCAGTTTTACTTTAAAATAATTTCATAGCACAATAGATACATGTGATTGCTTACGCCAACCTCAGGTAAGGCTGCAGCCCACTTTATCACTCCTGATTTAAGGTGAGTGATAACTCTCTGGCACTCTCTTCACAGAGCTGAAGAGTTAAAGCTGACAATCCCTCCTTCATGAAGATAGACTCATTGTCCTTCTGGTCTTTATTACTGTTCAGTTTTAAACAGAATCTTTGTGTTGGTGAGCTGACAAGCAATTTAGAGGCCTCCTAAGCGCCTCCACGCCTGCACTGTTGTATGAAAAAGGCAAGAGGAATACAGACAGGATGCTGGATGAAAGGAGCTGGCCAGGAAATAACAGAGGAGAAAAAACCCAAAACCAGCCAAGGTTGTCTGGCTTACTGGTATGATCAGTAAGGTAGTAACAACCCCTGCAGCCTCTGCTGATGGGAACTAGGACACAAGCAGAGCAAGTTGCATTTCCAAATCCCAGAGAACAGGAAAACAGCTACATCAGAACACAACAATTACGTGGAGTAAAGGTTTGAGAAGCTACTGGCAAGAAGGAAGAATCACTGGGAAAACCAGATAAATAGGAAAGTTTTTTGTGACATTAAAGAGAAAACCCTTCAAAACTCACCATAAGATTGTAAGATGAAGAAAAGCTGGACAACCAGTGACAGGGATGTAAAAGTTCTATTATGCTCCAACTTAAGAAATGTAAATGATGAGTAACAGAGAGGATGAACGAAGCAGAGGAAAGAGTACCAAATGGAGATCCAAGCCTCTGAGCTCTGAAAGGACTGAGTTCAGAATGAATCCTGATTTTGAAGTAGTCTTTAAGATACCAGAGAGGTAAGATTAGGGCTAAGACTACTCATGAGGAGATAAAGGAAAACACAAATGATCCTTATCGAAGAAGATCAAGTAGAATACGTTCCCCAGAGAGAGGTTACGCAGTCTCCATCCCTGGAGCTTTTGAATCCCTGACTGGATAAAGCCCTGAATAACCTGGCTTGATCTCATAGCTGACTCTGTTCTGAGCAGGAGGTTGAACCAGATAATCCCTGCACTCCTTTCCAATCTGAATTATCCTAAGATTCCATGAACCCTAAACATTTCCAACAAGGTAAAGATCAAATCACTTGCAATTTCTGTAGAGATGTCGCACATTCCAACCCAGACATAAGAAAAATGGAGCTAAAACATGTTTTATATAATAGCAGGTATATATCCCCCAAGTTATTTATAATTAAAAACTTCTTTGCTGACCCAGAATTGAGTAGGCAAGATATTAAGCTTCAAAATGCCAAAAACGTGGTTCTCTTGAGTTTTTTCGATCATGTTGAATAATAAGGAGAAGAAGAAAAAAAAAAAAAGTCTGGATTTACATCTCTCCATAGAGACAACCAGAGCTTTGCCTGGCATTTTTGGGTGTTTTTCTGCTTGACTGTAACAACTGTACACATAATAAACTTTAGCAATTATAACTGACTCCTGATATCAGTTCATTCACAACTAAATATAAGAAAAACTCAGAGACTTTTTACTTGGATGAGACATACAATAAGCATCAGATATTTTTTTTTCAACTTTGTACCTTCTTAGTTCATGGTTCTTTTGTTAGACTGCTTCTAAGTGGAGATATACCAGATATGCTACATATGTTGCCTAGGTTTTCCTTTGTTTTGACACAAATCAAAATAGAAAAAGATGCTTGTATAATAAAATTTCAGCTTCCCAAGGATTAGATTAACGCTGCATACTCAGCCTTACTCTATTAAATACAATGAATTTAAGGAAAGAGGTTAAAATGCAAATTGTATATACTGACAAAGGCCAAGTTTACACATCCATCTCCTTGAAAACTATATTGGGAAGAATAAAGCTCAAAAGAATTTACAGAAAGTGACACAAAATAATTTTATTTTTTTTAAACAATAAAAAAGTCTTTTTCTTTTATGCAGGAAAATCATGACGATTTGGTCAGATAGAGATGAGACATAGCACATGGTGCATGACACATTAAAGATGGGGAAGAGGGCAGCCCATACCTCATGCCTAAGCTCTGTTGTTTGCTGGTGCTGCCACCCTTCCAAAGGCAGGAGGAGTGGCAAAGACTTCACAGTGAGCAGAAGAGCCAAAAGGTCTTACTCTGAAATTGACCTTCTATTAACGACTTGCGCTTAAAAATGTAACAGCCTGGGTTAAAGTCTCTGGTGCTAATCAGAGTTCTGATGCAGTTTGTTTTTGCCAAGAGTCTCTCCATCAGGCTAAATCGCAGTGCATATGTCTCATTCCCTGAATCTAATAAAAGTTATAAGAAGTACAGTAATTCTGACAGTAAAGAAAATTAAGCAATTTCTATCATTTTATTTTTTGTTGGGTACAGAGGATTAACTTTTGCAAGTGATAACACTTCCGATTAATAGTATTATATTTTCTAAGTGCTAGTTCTTCCAGTTACCTCTAAAAAACATCATCATCTAGAGTTTTCAGGTATTTGCAGCCTTCTTAGGTTAGTAGCAGGGGTAGTAATTAAAAGTTTTAGTACATCCAAATTCTAATTTTACAACCAAAAGTTCAGTTTCAGGTTTTTCTGCTTTAACCTGCCTCAAATGTTGTTAGGCTGTTGTTATCCTGCCAGCAGTTCCAGACCTGACTTCTTTCTAGCTCAGATGGCTTAATTTAAAAAAATAATAATTAAATAAACCGAAGGCCCTATGAACTGTCCCCACCAGCTTATGGCAAACACCCTTGGGAGATGATTTGAGAAGATTACTCCACACAGTAAACCCTTCTGCTTCCTAAAAACATTTTTCCAAACTTTCTATACACTGCTGGCTATCTGTTACATAAAAAAAAGCCGTAGAAACAAAATTGCTTACTAAGATTACAATAATTTAAAAGGAACAAGCATTAGGACTGGAAAATACAGAAAGTCATTACACCTATTTTATTTGTAAGAAAAAGTTGCAAAGTTCAAGAGAATAGCACAACCTCAAAAGAAATGCAGCAGTAATTAATAATGGCCCACAGGCAGTTTCAATCATAGTTACGAAAATACTTCAATTTTCAAAATTACCTACAAAAGCAGGAAAAAAGTCTGTTACTTGTTCAGACCAACAGGTGGAAACTACTGCTGCTACATCTCTTACGATGGTTGTACTTAAGCTTCTCTTTTTTATCCATCCCTGGACATTTTCCTTAAAGTTTTATTCATTTTCTCAACTTTCTAGAAATTGTTTCTTAAGCAGTTCTTAAGTTTCTTTTTATATATAATGGTAGTTGAAATAAGACAGCCGCCTACGTTTCAATGTAGTTAGTAAGCAAGATTCTACCAGAATCTACAGTTTAAAATGGATTTAGAAGTACTTGAATTCCTTGATTGGATTTGACTGATTAAGGATATAGTGTCCTTGAGCATTACTGTGACACCAGCAAAAGCAAATTAGAATGAACAACATTATTCTCCTGTTAAAATGTGTATAATTCTAGCTACTGCACTGCAGTGCTAGGTAATATTGACAACAACAGAAGAACTAATCAACAATTCCGAAGGGAAAGACATAGCATAGAAATAAGTATGACACAAGAATACTTTTTCAGATCTGAATACAATGACCAGCATGTTTGTTCTAATACTGCTTTGTAATTTAAAGAATTTATGTTTTAAATAGCAATTTCTTCTTTCTGTCTAAATATCAGCCTGGTGCCATGCAAATAATTATGATTTCTCAATTTGTGCATGATTATTTAATTGCTGGAGCAAACTGAAAACAGCAGGAGCTTTGTCTCAAGTTCATTAATTTTACAGGATAGTAAATGAAAGGCTTTATTCCATGATTGCTTTTGCATATACTGCTATCAAGACTATAGGTAGAATGATCTACATTAAGTCATGAAACACATTTATTGAGCGGAATTTTCCTCTGTAATTTCCTAATGACTCTGTAGCATTCCTTTGTAAGCACCTTCAACTTCCAAATAATTTATTTTCATGCCGAACTAAATTAATACAAGACAGTTTGCAGCAAAAAATAAATTCATTGTTAATAGTTCATTGCTAATATACTCAGTGTATGCACACTTCCACTTTGTCGGTTTTCTTTTAAAATATAAAGAGCTGATGGACTGAGGATGATTTGTGGGTAAGCTAACAGGGAAAAAAAAAATCGAGAACTAGATTAAAGATCTCCACTTTGGCTGATATTTTTCCAAGGGACTGGGACTGCTTTGGAAACGCCCCTGCACACTTAAAACTCATTTTCATTTGAAGGGTATAATTCCCAAGAGATTCCATGGCACTCATGTCCAATCTGTGTAAACTCACTTCGGAATTTGATCCCAGCACGGAACCAGTGCTAATAAGCAACCTAAAGAGAAAGTCCTCATTGCTTCATATTCCTAAAACCCAGCAGACAGCTAAGCAGAAACTACTCTTTCAAGCAGTGGAAATCAGCTGATTATCTCAGGAAATGAAAGACAGGTATTAATAAAATGATACAAGGGGATTTTTCATTAAACGATGAATTTATTATTTTTTACTCCAGTTATATTTGTATTCTTGTAAATGTATGTGAATTCTTAACGCAATTGATTCTTGCAGAAACAAAGATGAATGTATTTTTATATCTACGCACTGTAGACAAAAACTTAGTGGCTGAACTTGAAACCCCAGATTATGGCATTTAAAGTAAAAAAAATTTATAAACTACCAGTATCTACCCTGAGAAATAAGACTGAAATACAGAGAAAAAAAAATTCAACTGCCAGAAGATCATATGCTCTGTAGGATGAGTCAAACTTTCAAGGCATTTATTTCAGCCTCCAAATCTACTGTTCTACATATGTCAGACTGAAGTATCATTTTTTAGAATAAAATCTCTAAAAACAGCTGTGAATGAAAGCAATAATTATTGGAGCATACATGTGAAGCTTTCTCCTGCTTTTGAGCCATCATTCTTCTAGACATGTGCAGTGTATAGATCAAGGATTGATAAGACTCCCAGCTTTGAAGGAAATATCCGTATGTCTTTTGAGTGTTATTTGACAATTATTACAGCTACTTGACAGTAAAAAAATTTCTCCTAATGAGCTGGCACACCTGCCTTAACTTGCTCACAGACACATGTTGGAAATCACTCGGAGACCTGATTCTACCCAATATAGCCACGCAAGGATTCTCCAAGGAGCGTGACGTTTCTTGTCAAATGAAGGTGAAATGGATTTTAGTTCTCCAGATACTCCTGTTTTACATCCAAAACTACTGCCTGTAAATTTCTGGATAAACCTGATACCAGAGTACAAGAAAGACATGAACATACTGGAGCAAGTCCAGCAAAGGGCTACGAAGATGATTAAGGGATCAGATCATCTGAAACACAAGAAGAGGCTGAGAGTGCTGGGATTGTTCAGCCTGGGAAAGACAAGGCTCAGGAGGGACCTTATCGATATGCATAAATACCTGATGGGGTAATGGGGAGAAAAGACAACAGAGTAAGACTCTTCGGGATTGCATCCAGTGGAAATACAGGAGGCAAGATGCACAAATTGAAATACAGGAAATTCCGTTTAAGTACATGGCAGTGTTAGGTTTACAGCTGGACTTGATCTTAAAAGGTTTCTTCCAACCTCAATGAATCTGTGATTCTATGATTCTATAAGTAAAAACATTTGTTACTGTAAGTATGATTGAACACTGCAACTGAAGTTGTGGAATCTGTCCTTGGAGATATTCAAAACCCAGTGAACATGCCTCTGAGCAATTTGCTCTAGCTGACCTTGCTTTGAGCAATGGGGTTGGACTCAACAATCTTCAGAGGTCCTGTCCAACCTCAACTATTCTGTTTCTGTGATTGTGCAAGATAAGACATTGCAGATGGCTAAAACAAGCAGCTGAGTAGGAGAGGAGATGGATTTACACAAGCTTTAACTAGTTATTACCTGTGATAGACTATCTTCTTTCTCCAAACCTCTGGTAATTTATGCCTTTCTGCCTTCTCCTCATTCCCCCACTCATTAATATATTTCACAAATAATGTCACAGGTCATGTTTGTCAACTGAAACTCTCTGTATTGTCACCCGATACCTGCTTTGCTTTCTGTCTGCTCTGTTTAGATTATAAACATTGATAAAAGGCAAGCTCAAAACTCTCTGGATATTGGATCACTTTCAAGTTGGGACATCAGAATTACTAACTATATTTTAGGGATATAAAGGGGAAAATAAGGAGCTTTCTGTTTCAGTGAAAAGTCAATATTTGAGAAAAAGAGGCATTAATAAAGATTTCTTTTTTATATTAGAGAGATGAGGCTGAAAAGAACTTAAACATAAATGGTTTGGTGGGTTGTGTATTTTAGAATAGAAACATAGTTTAAAAAAAAAATCATTTTCCTTAGTAATTAGACACACAGTTTTTAAAATGCAAGAAACTTATAAACACGAACAGCTTTTGCAGATTTTTCCCAGTTTGGTGGCACCCAGTTAAAACTCCTCCTACACATAGACTGAGTGCCATGTATCACACTGACTTGAGATTTTAACATTTATTTCTAAAAATGTATCAAAGAAGATATAAACAATTCATACAGTACGTATTTTTCCATCAGGGCCTATAAAATACACATTTTTACCTTCAATATAATAGGATCAGCTCATTAGGCTCATATTCTGTAAACAGCTTGGAAATGTATACCAAACAAGTCAGTGAAAATTCATACCCAGAAGCAGATGGTGAGAATAGCAAAGCTAAGCAAAGAGAGGCTTAATTGCAAATTCTATCCAACTAAGCAAAACGGTGGTATTCTACATTCACAGGCATTTTCTTCAGAAAGGAACCCAAGTCATCAACATGCAGGTTGAGGCAGGGGAGGGCACTTCTGTGTCATTCATCAGGCCAATGACTACTTGGAGAATTGCCACCAATTAAACAGTATTTGTGTACAGTTGGCACCAACTTCATAGCGTTGCATGCTACGTAAAATTTTATGGCTTGTTGTCTTGCCAAAAGCAACACATCTTATGTTTTTTCTGTTAAATTAAAAATCAACAAGAGATTTAAAGTTGGCCTTCTACAAGAAGACAAGTAATTCAATTTACTCTAGTACAGTTCTCATTTAGAATGAGCCAAATTAACAGTTCCAAGACAAGGTATGTGAGAAATAAAGTCACATTATTATAAAATTTTAATTTTTCCCCTACTTCTCTCTACCTCATAATATTAAAAATGGGGAGAAGAACAAAAATCCTGCTGTCACCAAAAAAGGAACATTGATGAAATAAAATTGCATTTCAACCCTGAAAACAATGGTACAGTCACTACAATAACCTTTATTAGAGTCTTTTCCTGAGTGTGTGAGCATTATTTCATGCTGCAGCAAGATTTCTTTAACTGATGATTTCACTGATGTAATTCACTATTTAATATGACTAGAATAGATCTCTGTAGAAAGTGAGGAGGGCTCTAAGACTTGGTACCATATACATTCAGAAACCGGTATTTCACTACTTTTGTTAAAATTTCAACATAAGAAAAAATAAAACAAATCTTTTTCAGTAGTCAGGTGTCAGAGAAATGTCAAAGACAGACAAGGCACAGTTTTCAGGGAAGAATTCCCCATTTTCAAATTTAGTATTAAAATGTAAAATTCTCCTATGGAAGAAAAAAAGTCACATCAGCTTCCAGCTTTCATAACAGGATGCACTAAAGTTTACTTTTTACGCCTTCAAAGCCATATAAAATTAAATTTCCTGTTAAATTTCTTACAGGACCCTATTTTATCTTCTACTACAAGCCAACAGGGGTTTCAGGGAAAAGATTGCTTTGAAGAGTCTCAATATTATCCCCAAACATGAGAGACAATACCTGTTTCCTGAGGGCCTCCAATAAAAGAGCCATCGTTTAAGCAGTAGCAGAGAAAAAAACCACAAAGAGTTACAAATGTCACATTGAGAACCGTTGCTCGTTACCTTCTAGGTGCTCCATCCTCGTGCGGTTGAATAATCACCACTTTTACTGTCACCGACGTACGTAAAAGGTCAATCATTTGTTCATGAGTCAAAGTTGCCACGGCCACTTTACAGATCTCAACCAGGCGGCTCCCCTGCCGTAGGCCTGCCTTCCACGCAAAACCAAAGGGCTCCACATCTGCCACTATCCCTTCAAAGTTCACGTGGAATCCAAGCTGGCCCAACCCATTCCTCCGAAGGGTCATTTCTGTGGTTTCACATCCTCTGGTCACTATCTAAAGAAGTATCAGATTGTTACGCTGGAGTGAGTCAGGACGCTCCTTCAGACACACACACACAGATCTGTTTTCAAACACTATAAAGCCCTGTACGGCTTGACATTAAATATTTTTAATATACTAATACTAAATTATTTTAACATTTGCGGTTGAATGAAGATTTCTGCATAAAACAAAACAAACATTTCACAACGCTAAAACTCTTACATCCCCAGAGCAAGCAGCTGACCCGTGTCAAGTTCCTTCCCCCTTGCCCAACGTTAACACAGTATCATTTATCTCTTCCCGAAAACCTAACAGCTGCTTTAGTTTCAAAACACAGAGCAAGCAAAATGCTGTCCTGTCAGTTCCTTCATTCTTCTTGGCTGACTGACCGCAGGTGTGCAGGCATTTTTTCTTCAGTATTAGACAGTATTAAACTTGAGATATAACATGAGCTAAATCGAGTGAAACGCTTCAGTTCTAGCAGCTTTTCTTCCTCAAGAACATAGCAATGAAGATAATTTTGATTTGCTTTGCCTTGTATCATATTCCTAACTACCACTATTTCCAGATGTGGACATCATCAAAATGGGATAAGGGTTTTCATGTCACTGGGAAATTTGGAAACTAAAAAATTACTTTCTTCATATTCAATGAACAGTAGTTGTGTTGTTGTATAGAGTAGCCAAAATCCTTCCAATTCAGACTTCGCTAAGCAGGCTCATTTCTATATACTGTGTAACAAGTCCTCAGCAGTTTTGCCCAGTAAAAATAATGATGCAATAGCATGTATGCTGGGATACCGCCCAGGACACAGAAGACCAAATTGTAGACCACGTTACAAGGTAAGTCTGAGTTACCCTAACATTCCTTTCTGTCAGTGTCAGAAAAACAGTATGTATTTTAGCTCCATTAGTATAATTAGTACAAAAACTTAACCACTGTGAAACATTATCAAAAATCTTTGTTCATAATGCATATCATTCAAAGATCTCACAGTGCTTTGTAACACTCCAGCAAAGCAAATATCCGCCCTTTAAAGATGCATATGTTACGATACAGATGAAGGGATCTTCCCAAGGCCTTGCAGCATTAAGAGCAGTTCCACAGTGCACCTTGTTCCACAAAGGCGTTCACACTGCTTATGGTTGCTTTTAGCGTGCATTAGGAAGATGCACGCATTACTCAACTTCAGGCATCTATTTGAAGGTGCTTTAGTTAGGAGGCTGGTGTCCTGTATAGTCAGTTGTATAGGACAGGTCTCTGCAAAGGTTGTTTATAGCTTGAGCTTAATTCAGGAGGCTATCCTGGAAGAGTCATTCTCCCCCTCCACTGCCTACTTGAGCCAGAATCTGGGCAGCCTAGCTCACTAGTTTATCACATGCTTCCCATAGAAGCATGGCCCAGCCTAATTCAGGGCTGCATGGCGAGGGAGTGGGACTGTGCAGCTGGCGAGGTGTTGGCACTGTGACTGGGTAAAGCTGTCACAAAACCGCTCCTTTCACTGCCTGAGTCAGAGGCACTTGACTAGGTGCAGCTTCACGGGAGGTTTAAACTGATGTAAGACCCTGTTACCACCGCACTGTCCCCTGTACCGCGTTAGCACTTGTGCAGCCATATCAGGAATACGATGCAGCCGAAAAACAGCGTGCTTTTAAAAATAATGTTCCAAAGGGGTGGCAGACAGGGAATGGGTGGGTCTATCTCCTTCACTGGCAGCTATTATAAAAGTACATCTCCATCATCGAAAAAGGAACTTAACACATAGCAAGTGCTAAGCTGTAAGTTCTTCAATAGTCTGCTTTTTATGCTTCCCGTTTAGACAAATCTTTTGTCCAGGCCTGTTACAGAGTCAGGGATGAGAGGCCTAACTTCTATTCCCTTCCCAGTCCAAAGGTTGAGTGGAAAAACTTTAGTGTTTGTGTAACTTATGCCTGCAACTTGGTCAGTGACTGAAAGTCATGGGTTTCTGTACCTTAGTAAGTTTTAAAGCACTATTACCTTTATAGAGTATTTCTGTATGGACATCTGTCACTCATCAGAAAAAATCCGAATTAGCACACATGAGAACAAAGTGCCACAAAATCATGAGTTTTTGTAAGTCTGCAGATCTGAGGGAGCTGCTCCACTCATAGCTTTTAACTTGTGATAAACTCAAGGTAATGAAATACAGTTAGCTCTCATTCATTAAGGGCTAACCTTCTATGAGCTGTGAAACATTGGAGAAAGACCTTGCAAGGATCTGATATTCTGAAAATCATTGCCTGACAACTTTGGGCTACTTAAACTGTAGCACTTTGACTTCATAAACCCTCCAGTTCTTTCTGAAGATGTAGGTTTCCAAGTTAAAATGTGAAAGTCATTCCCGAGATGTCTAAAAGGGAGTTGGGAGGTTTTGTTTACAAAATCATGTTCTGGGTCTTCCTATGAAAAAAAGCAGCTTTTCTTTTGTCATATTCAGCTCTGAGTTTATGGTATCTTTTAGAAGATTTCCATTTTAAACAGAACTTTCTGTTGTGTCTCTAACCATGCACATAGCCTTAGAGCTATATGGCATGCTGAAAGCACTAAGCTTTAACTCCTTTTTTTTTCCAGCTCTGAGGTTCATCTTCAATCATGACTAATTTTCAACAAGACTTTCATAATTTATGAACTAGATAAGTGAAAAATGAAATTTTCAGCCTTTATTAGTTTCCCTACACTTCTGTCACAAGCTTCTAAGATACAGACAATATTTAGTCATGCAGTGAGAAGAGCAACACACTATTATAGTCAGGAGCCCAGCCAAGGGATATAATTTTATCCTTAAGAAACTATGCCATATTCTGGGGGGACAGACACTTCTTTGTCATTATGTCACATCACAGAATACTGCAGATGAATGCACCAGCTGAAGTATATGAATTTCCCCAACTAGGAGCACTCAAAATCTCTTCTATAAGTTAGTTAAATATTCAAAGGTTATAAGATAAGGAAGATAAACACTCCTGCCAAAGATTCATCTATTGCAATGGAAGGGATCCCAGGAGATCAAGTCCTCCACAAGTATATCCCCTAAAAGGTGGCACTGCATGTTACATAGCAATGTCACATAAAACACAGTGCTGCTCCACTTCAAAATAGGTCATTCTGCTTACTTGGTTGCCATCTCACTGAACATGTGAATGTTCATGTGCATGATCTAAGAACTCGCTTCTCTGAATGCACTTAATACAGATGAAATTAAAAGACAGAGATCCTCTAAGTCCTAGGAAGAAGGTAAAGTTTTTTCAGTATACACGCTTCTATGGAAATTTTGTCTACTCAGATTCTTGTCTAAAGAACCCTTCAGGGTTTTCATTTAATCTTGTATCACTCTACCATTCTCTGTTATCCTAAAGCTCAGAACCACTGCTTTTTCTGCCTTCAAACATAGCCCGCCAAGTTAATCTATAGTTTGCTTTTGCTGCTCTTTCTGCTTTATATCACTAGATATTCTCCCCCACAAATACAGATCTGACTCTAGTTTGACAAACCCCAGCTCTTTTTATAGTCCTGAACTGATCCTTTGGTTCAAACCAAAATTACAGTCTCAGCTTTTCACATCTTTGCTTAATCTGGATATTCCAATACGTTTTCTATTCATGTGCATGATTTAAACCAAGGCAATAAAATGTAGTTATTTCTTTGACAGTCTCATTTAGTAACTGCAACATTTTACTCACTGGTTTTAATGCTTTTACTAGTGACTGAAAAGGGTTACCCATCTGGTCACTGAAGCTTGATATTATTTCACCCTTTGAGCTTTCATCTTTAGCATCTGCTGGCACCTGTGGTTGTTGACCCTGGCTGTGTTCTGAGTCACTTAAAAGGTTTTTGAAGTATGCACATGAAGTGTAGAATCAGAGTTTTAAATACTTCTTAGTCCTTGTAATGGTCACCTCTAAGCTTCTATATCAAAATGTATATAAGGACTGTAGAAAGCATTCAACACCATAAAAGAACTAGGGAATAACATAAATATTCAGCTTTCAAAAGAGAGAGAAGCAGCAAAAAGGGAGAAAAATATGAGGTAAGAAACAGAGACAAAAAAAGTTTTAAAAGAAGTAATGACAGCTAATTCTTTTAAGCAATGTGAAAGTTGGGTAGGTGGCAGTGAAAGAGAGAAGGCAGCCAGAGTTCACTGCAATACATACTTGAAGTTAATATTCAGGTTAACTTGGCAGTAACTCATGCTAAATTTTTGAGGCCTAAAGCCAATTTGTCATTATTTAACCCCAAATCTGACCATAAAACCAGAGGAAGTATTCAAGTAAATACACATAACCATTTCATTATGTGTTTTTAATTACGTATATTTAAAGATCTGTCCTCAGCAACTAGGATATTTCCATGTTTTGTAAAACTGAGTAAGTGAAAAACAGCAGAAGAGGTTGTTGTCACTGATAAAGAAGTTTTCCCTAGAACTTTGAATCTTCTTTTCCATCTGTGTTAAGCAATTCATATCATTCATTTAGCAATACTTAAAAGGACTGAACTACATGTAAACTATTTTTCAAAAGGAAAATATCTAAGGAAAGTGAAACTGAAAACGTCAATGAAAAGGATAATATAACAGTGGCAAGAAGACATTCATCTATTGAAAGAGTAATTGTACTTTCGAAGAAAAAGGTTATTATTTAGAGCATGAAATTGAGCAATGTTAAAAGTGACTGCAGAACTGCAGAGGCCCTAAAACATCAGCTGGAATCCGACTGTTCCAGTGTGAAAATGGTGAGCATAATGATTTCTTTTCAGTACTAGGCTTTCTAATATAAACAAAATTGAGACCATCTAGATCACTTAAATTAAGATCAAAGGGTGAAGTGTAACCACATGAAGCAGATGCATCAGCACTTTTACCTTGGAGTTCCTGTCAGTTCATTTGTACTGACTGAAATAGTTACAGGACAGTTGCACTAACAGGGTCATCAGGCATCTGAAAAACTTTATCCAGTCAACTGTAAAAACTGGCATTAATTGGTAATAGTTTTCTTTACTTCGTGCAGTTGCTCAGTACAGAGGAACAAATCAACAGAATCACTTACACAAATTCTTCTGCTAATACTCACATAGGTTATTATTAGAAGTCAAAGTGAGTATATTTTTAAATTAAGGTATATTTCTACCTACAAAGCTGTGATTTGAGAACAGGTTACAGCAAGAGAAGACAAAAGCTTAGCTTTTCAATCCTGGTTTTTACACTGAAACCATCCATGGTCTTGGGCAAGTCTATCAGATTATTGGTATCAGATTCTTCATCCTTGAAAATGGGTTGACAACACTTCTCTCATATGCTGTTGTGAGGATTATTGTTTGTAATGCTCTCTGAGGACTGAAAACACTCCCAAAATACAAATGTAGGACATTTTTTATTATATCTCAAAGGAGATGTAAATAACTCTTCATAAAAATTTTGGAATTCCAGTTTAGAAACTGTACTTACTTCAAGTCTTTGAACGATTTCTCTGATGTCTTCAGTACAATTATCTGCTGCAGACAGAAGAATACATTCTCCTCTTTCGTAAAATATTTTGATGCTCATTAATCCAGATGTCCATCCAATAACATCTCTGCAGGAGCAGTTAAAAACAACATTTTTTGACTCCTTTTCAATCAACATGATAAACTCATTGGAGATTCCAAGGAGACATTCAATGTCAGCAGACTGGCCAAAATCTCGTGCAATGACATTCCACATAATTGCTCCAACACTGAATAGATGTGCATCTTTCCTTGGTTTCACCTTTTCCTTTTTTTTTGCCCCTAAAGTAATAAAGCTAAACTTTGCTGAAGTATCCACTGTAGCTGTGGTAACAAAATTTTCTGCCAGATCTTTCAAGTATTCTTGACGTGTCCTTGTGGCCATGGCTCGAAATTTTTCTGATTTATGTGCCGCATTTTCAGCATTAATAACTTTGGCTAAAAGGAAGTCCCTAAAGACTGCAGACTTGGGGAAGGTTACTCCTTTGGGAATAGGTGGACCAAATGCAGGTACATCTTTTGATCGTGAAACACCAACACTGGAAATACAAAGAAAAAAATACAGTGGTTAATTCCTAAAAAAAAGATCAGATGATAAGCAGAGCTGTGATCTGTGCAGTCCATTTACACAGTTGGGTTTCGGTTTGACATGTCAATTTCCAGACATTTTAGACATACCAAAGAAAATCAGTTGGGTTGCCTGTTTTTAAATGGCTTTTTTCTTTTAAATGTATAAAAGACATTATGGATGTATCTTACTAACACAAAAAATATCAAAGATGACTTCTTAGAGTGTCACCGTCTACTTTCCTTAATGAAATAAATATAAAAATGCTTTGTGAGACCTAAATGAGAGAAGTATTTTTTAAATTCTTTTCGTGGTGTAAGTCTGACTATCATTTTCAGCTGTCACTCAGTTTTGTGATCTTAAAACTAAGAAATATATAAATAGAAACAGAATTTATTTTAATCCTCATACATTTTGCTACAATGAAGTGTGAAGACAATGAAAAAGTATTGGTGTCAAATGTGTCTATAATGGGAGCAGCCTGCACCTGTTTAAATTTCCTACTCTGTGTTCACAAAATTTCAAAATACCTGCAATTCTTGATATAGACAGTTCACAGCAAAATAGGAGTATTTTGTCATTAATACAATTATACTCACAATTGACATCTACTTAATATATTTCAACTGAAAAAGGATTTCAAAATACTGTGCAAACTACATACAACTACTGTTAGTACGACTGAAATGCAGTCACATTTGGGACGATAAACAGACATCATTTAGTAATAAGAAAAATGTAACTTATGAAGTGTCATGTATTATTAAACACAAAAGAGCTACTGATACAAAAATCAAGTTCTAAAGGATAGCTTAAGATCTAAAAGACAGTAATATAACCTGACCTCATGATGTACTTTAATTCCATTCTAAATAATGAATAAATAGCATTTATACCTGCTAAACCTACACCATTATGCTTCAAGTCCTTATCATTATTTGCACAATTCCCAATCAGTTCAGAACTATGCTTTCACCCCAGTTACCTTGCTAAAATTCATGATGCAGTAACTTAAACGTGAGAGTTAAGGTCATCTGAAATTTCAGATGTTTTTACACTCCCCAAATGTCCTTATTCATGTGCTTAGGGGCCATGACTCATCCCAGTGTCATATTGTCATACACAGGGATTATACAGGTTAACAGCCTTCTGAAATACTTTCTTTTAAATCACTTTCTTTGAAAAAGGAAATGTGAAATACAAATTCTAAATTAATTTCTATGATTATGTCTGCAAATCTCATTTTCAGTAACCTGTTATATCCCCATTTTACGCCCATAAATCAGCAACACAGAATTCTCCATATACCCATCTAAGTCTACAAACTGTTTCCCATAACTCTAGATGTCTGCAAGGGAGACCTTGGGGTTTCAAACTCACACAAAACAGCAGAAATTTTAAAACTGTATACATCATAACTCCAGGAAATATAAAACCATTAGAAGAGGCAGTTCCATTGCAGTCTTAATAGCAAACTTAAATAGTTAAGGCTCTACTCACCTATAGCACACATTTTCAGTGCAAGGATTATGCACTTTGACTATGACAAATACATGTTGAAAGTGGGAACGAATATTTTTTGGAGTAAAAGGAAGTGCTCCTGGCTCTTGGAAGACAATGGTAACTATGTCATTTCCTATATGCCTTTTCCTTAGCAGCTAGACAAGAAATATGCATTGAAAAATTAGTTATTAAAAAATTAATCACAACTTCTTCATTTTAGAAAAAAAACCAAACAAACCCCAAACCCAAACAAATTAAGCTTAAATTTTCAGAAATAACTTTTAATGTATCATATCCTGGTTAGCTACAGATAAAGGATATCAGACTGAACTGCAAAAAGATAGGGAAAGGAAACTGGGCTAAGTTCACAAAAATTCTGGTGAGTTCTCTTGCATCTTCACACTAGCTCTGCATAGTTTCTGCTCATTTCTCTTTTATTCTATGAGAAATACACATTTTTCTTACTTTAGTGCATCACTTTAGTAATAAAAAAAAGTTATATCACTTGACATTTCTCACTACTGAGTTCCTTCTTCACAGTGTAGTATTTGCTTCTATATGAAAAATACAGTATTGCTTTTCTTTCTCAATAAACCCTCCTTTTCCATGTTGTATTTTTATTAAACATTTTCCTTAATGTTACAATCTTTATTTTTAAAAAAAAGTAGATTATCATGAATACTTATCAGAAATTTTAACAATTGCATACTTAAGGAACAGAGCTGAGACTCATGGAGAAACAGTAGCTATTAGAAACTCATTAAATAAAAACTTATTCTTATAATTGGTAGCTTTTATCATCAAAATATAATTAAGGAATAATTTAAAGTACTAAATCATTGTTACAGGCTAAAACTTAACAAAACCTACAAAACCTCTCCAGCAATAAGAGATGCTTTCTCTCTCTACCCCCCTAAAAACCCCAACAAAACAACATAGTAAAATGATGTTCACTTTCCTCATGGAAGTATATTGTACCTCTCAATTTTTTTAATACTTTTTTCGTAAATAACTTTGCTTATAAAACATCCGTGTACATTGCTAGATGGAAAAAAGTAGTCTAGCGTGTGCTACATTTTAAATATCCACCCAAAGTCTGCCAAAGACCTTGTATTGTCAACTGATAGCATACAGACACTTAAAGCTTTACCTTAGTTCATGTGTAACTAAAAGGATACAAGAATAAATTTATTTGAAAACTTTTATGACAGAACAAGTAACAATTTCTCTATCAAACTGACTTTGAAGAACATACTCTTTCTATTAAAAGAGTACTTGCTTGTATTTTCTCAATTCCACTAAAAGTTAGTATTTCAGCTACCAACAAAAAAAGCAAAGTTTCACATGCTGAAGCCTAAGACCCATTATGCTTCATTGTATCTCTTAAAAATAACACAAAGGATCATATGCTAAAGGTAGTAAGAAGGGCCAAAGCCACAATTTTAAAGCACTGAGTGTACCTATATTATTTTAAACATAACCAAAATCCCAAATTCAGATTAAAGAAATAAGACTTCTGATGAAACTTTAAAACAGATATAAGAACAGAAAATAATATTTCGTATAATTCATGTGGGTCAGTCAATTTTTCAGGTCTTTAAGACTAAAATAAAAATAACTGGCTCTTTGAGCAATTTAAGATATACATACTCTTGCATACAAATTACAGTAGAAGTAGACTGTGTGGAACTGATCACAGAACCAAGCGTGTCAGGTATACTTTAATTTGCTGAGCTAGTGAACCATACAATTAGATCATAGTAGTGAAGCATGAGTTCATGTTTAGAGGTTATTATTATCTCACAGGTTGGAATTTACACCACAGTTAAATTTGTAAGAAATCTTCCAGTTATGAGGTACAAGGTGATTCATTTCTGCTTTTGTTGTATAACCAACTGCCCAATTATTCTTTCTTGCTATAATGGTTCATGCCTATGCCTAAACATTTCCCCAGAGCAAAATTACAAAAATTATAAAGCAACACCCTGTTTAAAGTTGTATGTATTTCTCAAGACAATCACTGTTTTCAAGAATGTTTTCTGCCTTTGTAGAACTCTTTGGGAGGTTCTGCTTGCCATCGTAGGTTGCTTAAGCAAGAATAGCAGTCACTTCATAAAAGGTAAGTTTCAGAAATGTTTGAAATTTTACTTGAAAAAATAGTCTTTTCAAAATTATGGCAGTTCCCATATTCTGTCCCTAAACTATTTTTTAAGAGCTTAAACCTCTAAGAGGCACAAAAATAGGAAACAGGAAGCCAGGTCATAATTTTTAAGAATCTTACCAAGCTTGCAGAGATCTTAGTGATTTCTTCAACATTTTAAAATAAAATCAGTGTAACACTGTTATAAATAACTGTCATGCATAAGTGGTCAGTGAACTTCAACACAATGCAAAGGCAAAGCACAGTTGTGGCTGTGCACAGAGTATCATAATGCAAAGAACTTTGAAAAGGGAGAGAAGTAAACTGGGGTGATCTGGAACATGGAAAGAAGTGCTCTGGATAGGAGAAAGGAATAGGAAAAGAATAAAGCATTGAGTGGAGAAGAAGGAGGGAACACATACTTCCCTAGGAAATGTGAGATAAGGATAGCATACTGAAAATGAAAAAGGAATTGAAGGAAACCGGAACTAAGCAAAAAGATTTGTAAGAAACACTTCTCTAGTTTCCATTCTATAACCTAGATTTTCCTCCCAACTTTTACCTACTAGGTGGTTGGTTTTTTTAGGTTCTCAGTTTCCCCTTCCTCTCCCATTTTGAGGTCTGCTCAGGTTTGGGGTTTTGAGGGTGGTTGTATTATTAATTTATTTATTTTTTAGCTGCCTTTCTAACATACTCTGAAGAGTCTCATGCCAATGCAGAGCACAGTAGGAACTCTCAACAGGGTGCACCAATTACAGGGGGTTACTTACAACAGGGAGATGTCAAACACACTTTGACATCATTCTAGTTATCAGTCTAAATTGACATGGTTGAATTTGAAAATGAAAATGAACCAAATCAAGTACTATAGGCAGCCAAAAGGACATCAGTGAAGTTTTACGTAAGAATACAAGACACGCAAAGGGGAGACTGGTAAGGAAAATATGTTAGAAAGGCAGAATCCATTAAATTACAATTATTTATACCAAGTAATAGTTACTATATTAATTTTCAGATTATAATGACTCAATTCTTAATTTTCAGATATGCATCTCTTAAGAAAACTACTGTCTTAAAACTTAGCTTATTTACAGGTTATGTCCAGCCATAAAAATCTACCCACTTCCGTGGAATTTTAAATGCCTAGTCAAACTGCAGAAAAAACAAGGAATTCTTGTTGAAATAGCAGTGAAATATATTCTTCACTCAATATCATAATAAAATGTTAAGAGTCAAACAAGAAAATCTTCAAACTTATTTTAGTACATATCTAAAATAAGTGGTTTCAAAAGTTTTATTTTATATTTGTGTTCTTAACCAGTACCAAAACCAGAAACAAATGGCAAAAGATATTTCATCAGATCTGGTTAAACCAAGTTTGGTATAACCACATCTTATTATCCCAACTATTTTAACAGTAGCTTATACTCAACAAGCTTATTTCATTATTGCATATCTGTTTCATTTTCAGGTTTTCATTAAACGTGGTGAAAACTGATTATTTGAACTGATCTGGATTAATTGGGTCTGACCACGTGTACGCAAGCAGACTGTAAATGTGTGAACGGGAAACTTGCAAGGGAATGATTTGGAAAGGGACGTCACAAAGGTAAAGTTTAAAGGGGAAAGCCTTGAGCTATGATTTGAAGAAATGGCCAGTAAAGGAAAAGGAACTGGCCACACCAGGCTGGTAGTCTTTTCTGTCCTAGGGAAGGAGCAGCTGACTTTCAAGTTCCCAGCCTATGTTGCAGCCAAAGTGAAAATTACCTTGCTCTTTGGATCTCCTGCTGGCTCTAAAACTAGAGGGATGTCCTGATCAGGGACCAAGCAGGGCGTAGTTATGTCCTGGAAGAAGCAACAAACAATTCTGGTGTGGCCTATTTTTGGCTCACAGGTATTTGGAATATAAGCAATGCTCAGTGCTTGCTCATTGAAGGTTGTAGTCCCAGATGATGAAGAGTGACTCAATACCTTGCCCAGTCATTACCAAACAAGGGACATAGGGATAGGATGCAATAACCTCATTGCCAGTACATACACAATATGCTAGCAAACAATAACTATTGAATGGGGGTCTTCATTGCTAACATAATCTAAAAGGAAAATTACCATGGTCCCTAACTTACTTGGGTGTATAGAGTCAGTGAGCCAAACCCTGCAGAGACAAACAACATTCATATTCCGCAGCACCTGCAAGTGTCTCTGTCTTGAACACAACTGATGCAACCGCATCTGTGGTCTTCAGCATCTAAAATGTCTCAAGGAAAAAGACCTAATCGAATTTCATCCTAGCTTGTGAGAAATAACACTGTTGATACATTTGACACTTCAGTATGTATTTTGGAACTAAACAGTAATAGAAGAAAATTAAACAATGATTATAGATCCCTTTTGCACATTAAGGCTGGCTAAATTCTGGTCATTTGGGTGCACTTGTCATATTTTATTAAGACAGTGTCCATGCTGTGCAAATACTGCTAGATCCCAGCACCTAAAAATAAAAAAAATAATGTGGTGGATCTTCAGATAGGCATACTACTTGAAAGTGGAAAACTGCCACATTATTTTGATCCCAAGAAAACCATGAATAACAACACATGGTGCTCCTACTAAATATTGAACCTGTTAAAGTGACAATGATGAGAGCTTACTAAAACACTGTGGAAAGGAGTGCTTGTTGCTGGGGAAAACCATGGAGTTAAAACTGGAATATTTTGCTGTACACAAGAATTGGCACCTGACTATAAAGAAAGACAGATAAGGAACAGATAAGAATGAAAGGAAGGCACAGGAACAAGTGAAAGCACAGTAACAGGGGGTGGCTGAGCAACACAGCAGCAAAGCTGACAAACAGCAAACGATTATGAAAATTAGTGGATCATGGCAAGAGGATATCCTGTTCTTACAAACAAGGGAAAGTCATGAAAGACAACAATAAAAGTAAAAAACTCCAAGTAAGGCCTTATTTACTGTCAGTGCCTGTGATTAGCTATGAAAATGTTATTTTTTACCTTTTAAGGCAAGCTCATTCAGTGTATTATATCTTCTTAACAGTGTACAGTTTTCCCTATTTATATGTGCTTTTAAGTCAAAGATTGTTACGACTGATTACAGACAGAACAACCCCTAGTGCGTTTACTAAATTAATCCTGTATTGTAGTAAGATATAAGTGAAAGTTTAGAGAAGTGGAACAATCTCAAATCAGTGATGATGATCTGATACCTTGATTACTAGCTACTGGCACAGTTGAGTGCATGATATAGCTGATACAGCTGAACGTTCTGTCTCTTGAAAGCCACACATTTTAAGATGTTAGTCATCTAAACATTCATATTATTCATATGGTGAAGAGTTTCTGTCTTCTGATTCCTAATTTGGTTTCTAAAATCCTAAGTGTAATGGAGTAAAATTTGCAGTTGTCTTAACTGTTCACTTGAAACAGTTCTTCAGACAGTTCAGAACATTACGCACTATTTATAATACATAAATACATTATATACTTTCTTCCATTTTGATTTTCATTCATGCTTTCTCAAGAATTTTAATTGCTTTCTTTTATCTTTTTCTTGCTGCCTTGACACATCTCTTTTTCTTCCCACAAGACCTATTGATAGGGTAGACATGAAAGACACAACTCACATATGGTTCAACAATCAGTAACCATCTTTTGTATGCTGCTCAAAAAGAAAGTGAGATAGCATCTTTATTTCATCACAACCTTTCAAAATGCCTGAAATCTTTGTATCTTGCATGGCAATGAGAGAATATTCTAAAACTAACTAAATAAACCCAACACTTATTTCTCCAGAGCTATAAAAATGCATAGGAGAAGCACAGAAAGTTATGAACTATCATCAGTCTGACCTATAAGCAATTCTGCTGGGTTTTTTTAAGTGTTCATGTTGATATATTATACTAAATGTGCTTGTACTTTTTAATTCAGTTGCAAAAAATATCCGAGACAGCCAAGACAAAGTAACCTTACTGGTGCACCGCACACTTTGAATGCTGTGCTGTTTTTTAGCCATCCTTAATGCTTTAAAGACATTCTCAATTATTACATAAGCAAACGGAATTCTCCAGAAATAAGTACACTGCAGTTTTCTGTCTTCACAACCAGACACCTTGAAGGATACAGTTAAGCATTTATTACTAAGCTGACACATTAATAAAAATGCCAAGATCTGTAATATAATAAGGATTAAGTGAAATTGTTCTAAAAATCTTATTACATGCATATTTTAATCATAAGACTATTTTTAAGCTTCATTCCATTCAATATTTAAAACACAGATCAGATATAAATTCAGACCAAACTCAAAATAACTCATTCACCACTGGCAACATTACCTTTTAATAATATCACGAAATGGGGGAGATAGGGTAAGTTCCTGTATTATATAGTACAAAAATCCTATGAGATTTCTAATACTTTACAATATTTTAAACAAAAAAAAATAGAATTGAGTCATACTTCGTATAAAACAGTTCAGTTTTAAATCAGTATTACTTTAAAAAAACCCTCAATGTCAAATATTTACAATGTGAAATTACAATGAAAAGTTCAAAAACATACCTGTTGCCTGTTACTGGGCATGTATGGAAGCATTGTTGATACATGAAACATTAACTCATAATCTTTATAGGTAGTATAGAGGGAATGAGTTCCTGTTGAATCAGCTGAAAATTAATTTAATTGCAAAAGGTCAGTAAAATAGAACATTCATACTACTGTTTAGGACACCACTCTGCATGCTACAATTTAAATCTATTAATGCAATTTAAAACTTTTTTTTCAATAGAACACAAACAGTTTGCATCAGCTGAAGCTCTACTCTTTAGTTTCATATTATGACATAGAAGGGTCCTGCAAGAAATTGCCCAGAGTTTGCTGTCTATGAGGCCTAAATGATCTAATTTTGAATATATTGGCATTTCATGAAAAAAAAGAACAAACACTTAGCTACTTGAGTATAGTTTTATGTATTTTTTCATTATTTAAAATGTTAATAAGGACAACTGACTAATCCCATACTTCACCCAAAAATAATCTGACAATACTACTTCAAATCTGACATTAAAACACATACTGCAGATCAGACATTTTTAAAACACAAAATATGTACATGATGCACTGTAGCACAATGTCAATTATTTTATCAGGAATTTTCAGATTCTTAAAAAATTATTAAAATACATTTCATATAAGATATGACTTAATATTTTTATTTCTTCTATTTATGAAGTTTATTAATAGACTTAGCATTTCAGAATGTCTACAGCAAAAGAGAGGAGGTTTACTCTGCAGTCATAAATTAATCCTTTTAATTCACCTTTAACACGTATGCATTATTTAAGCAAATACAATTAACTTTAATGCAGGAGGTTGGGAACACCCTATTGAGTCAAGAAAACTGTCAATCTTTCTTCTCTTTTTCCATGTTCATCCATTTTTTTTTAATATAATTGTATATTCTCTATACCAGTAAGCATTCTCCAGCACTGTCTTCCACACACTGGTTAAGGTTTTGGGGTTTTGTTTTCAGTAGTAACTGAATTCCAAAAAGAAACTGATTGTCCATGTTAGTTCTCTGGTTAAAAGTATATAAACATACATTTAGGTGTAAAATTCAACAGTAACCATACGTTATCTGCAGCACTAAATTTGAAAATATTTATGTGTGTATATAATTTTGAACGCATTTCTATTACAACTGGCTTCATCAGTTATGTTTGTACAATAATAAATTTTATTAATATTGATGTAATATAAATTACAGTTACATAAGAAATAGGGAGCATAATTTCCACTGAAGTTTCTTACTTAAATGTTGCTTAAAAAGCAAACATTATTGCACTCCTCTATTTTAAAACCTTTGTTGAAAATATAATTCCATTATAACCTTTCCATGACATTTTAGACAGTTTTGAAGAGACAGAAGGATGAAATAAATTATATCGTGAAATACTAATATCTGCCTAAACTACACTGATCTCAGCAACCCTATTCCCTGACTCCTCTTGCAATTACATATTAAATAAAGTCAAATTATCTTGAACAGATACTGCACAAAACAGCCCCTTTAAATACTTACTACGGAAAGGCAGATTCCTTACCTTTAAACCAATGCTTTTCTAACACAACATCCTACTTAGTTGAATACTTTCCATTTAGCACCTTGACTTTGGAAATGCGCTAGCAAGTTTTAGCAAGTTTTTCTTCTGAAATTTAGTCCCTTACACTAAGCAAGCTGAAATCTTCTAACTCAACAGATGCTTTACTGAACACCTACTAAGGCCTACTATGATTAAATTTACATAGCGGTTGCTACTACAAACATTACTCTGCTAAGAATTTTGGTGGGGAAAAAAAAATACATCTGCGCTGACATTTTTGCACCTCATTTCTTTCTGAACATTAGGGTTTTTTCACAAAGTTTGAGAAAAATTGGCTAAACTTTTTTTTTCAGTTATGAAACGTTTGGGTTTTTTTTCCATAAAAGCACCTTTTACCAACAAAAGTGAAACAGCACTATTCCTCTATAGGTATAAAATTGCAAAGTTTCCTCAATTTCTTTCACCTTCATTTCTCTCTTTACAGGTATAAGGAAATTAAATGCCAACATAATCCAGTCTTATCCATGATATAATCCATAATTAAAGTCTGAACATTACAGATGAGAATATTAATGTTCCATTAATAATATTTTCATTTCTAATTTCTGGTAGATTGATATGTCTTAAAACCTGTACTAAACAAATTATATACTGTTGAATTGGTAAAGTTTCCTCTGATTTTTTATTTCTTGATCTTGGGATTTAGAGTTGCATGCCATTAAAAATGCACTAAAGAAAGGCAGAAAAGAGTTTGTAGTTAATATATTCCACATGTTCTTCACATTTGCACTGGGTCTGGCTTGGATGGAGTTAATTTTCTTCATCGCAGCCCTTATGGCGCCATGTTTTCTATATGTGATCACAACAGTGTTGATAATACACCAATGTTTCAGCTATTGCTGAACAGTGCTCGCACAGCGTTGGGGCTTTCTGTTTCTCATGCTGCCTCCCACCTCGGGGAGTATGGTAGGGGTGGGCAAGAGTTTGGAAGGGGATGCAGCCAGGACAGCTGACTCAAACTGACCAAAGACATATTCCACACCATATAGCATCATGCTCCGCAGTGAAACCGGAGCAGGGGGAGCTTTTCCATGGTAGCCGCTACTCAGAGACTGGCTGGGCACCAGCCTGCTGACAGTAAGTGGCAAGTGATTGCCCTTTCATCCCTTGTTTTGGCCAGGCAGGGGAGGGCTTGTTGGTTGGGTTGGTTGGTTGTTGATTATTGTGATGGTGGGTTGGTTTTTCAGAGTTGTGCAGGTGTTGGGGTGTGTGTATGTGTTTGGTTTTTTCCTTTCTTTCCTTCACTTATTGAACTGTCTTAATCTCAACTCACAGGTTTTTCTTGCTTTTGCTCTTCTGATTTTCTCCTCTGTCTTGTGGAGGGGTGAGTGAGCAAGGAATTGTGTTGGGGCTTACCTGCCAGACAGGTCAACTCACCACAACATTCTACATTCTATATTCCATAAGAAATAGTTACTTTAGTAACTATTGCCAATTAGTTACTTATCAAAATATTAAATAAACAGACCAATTGTTTTAAAAAAAATAACATTTTAAAGAAAAAACCCACAGCTAGTCAACATTTGAGAACAGAAAAACTTAATGGGAACCCTACAAAAACTGATCAAGAAATATTACTGAAACATTATGCCTACCAAAAACATGACTAGTAGAGATGAAATTATCACAGTATTCTGAACTTGCAGGCAGTCAGATCAATGTATTATCCAATTATAAATAGGACATGCAGTAATACTTGTTCTGTGTGATCATGCATTTCCCCCCCTTCCCTGGACCACTCAACAATCTCAGGAATCCCCATTAGGCCTTGGCCTCTGTGTAACGAGTCGGGTGGTTAAGTGCCCCTTGACCGCACCAGCAACTCTTGCATGGCTGAGGTGGAGCACGGCACTGACTGTACCAGGAACTCCTACTGCCTGGCAAAGGTGGGGAATGACAGCAGGGATAATCAGTCATCCCCTGACAGCCTTGGAACACTCCTGACATGAATTGTAGCCCCAGTTGAACAGGACCATTACCACTGGAATTCTGAAAAATTACCAACTCAGTTTACAGCCAGGATGGAATTTTACAGATGACTAAAGCCAATCATCTCCAACCCTGTAAGAGTGGTCCTAAGCGAGACCCTCTGAGCCCTCCTGTGCCGCAGCGGGCTGCAGCCTGCATCTCCCTCTGAGTAGGATGCTGCTCATAGCTCGCCAGCTCCCCAGTATGCAAAGTTAGGAGGACAGTCACTGAAAGCTGATGACAGGAGCTGGGCTGATACCCCTGCTCCTCAAGGCTCAACGCTTCGCCTGTTGAGAAATGCCAAGGCACTCAACGTGAGTATTTCACTGAACTCAAGGGGAACTTTTAACAGGTATACCTTGGTACATTTATATATGTCCTGGTTTTGGCTGGGATAGAGTTAACTTACTTCTCAGTAGCTGGTATAATGTTGTGTTTTGGATTTAGTATGAGAATAATGTTGATAACACACTGATGTTTTTAGTTCGTATAAACATTACTTAGCAACAAGACAAGGATTTTTCAGTTTCTCAGGCCCTGCCAGCAAGAAGGCAGGAGGGGTGCCAGCAAGAAGGCAGGAGGGGTGCAAGAAGTTGGGAGGGAACACAGCCAGGACAGCTGACCTGAACTAGCCAAAGGGATATTCTGTACCATAGAACATCACACTGAGTATATAAACTGGGGGAAGTTGGCCAGGGACTGTGTATTGCTGCTTGGGGACTGGCTGGGCATCAGTCAGTGGGTGGTGAGCAATTGTATTGTGCATCACTTGGGTTTTTTTCTTTTCTTTTGGGCTTTATTCCTCTCTCTCCCCCCCTCCATTTTCATTACAATTGTTATTATTATTGTTTATATTATTCTATTTTATTTCAATTATTAAATTGTTCTTACCTCAACCCATGAGTTTTAGCTTTTTTCTGAATCTCCTCCCCATACCTCAGGGGTGGGGCAGGGAGTCAGCAAGCAGCTGCTGGTACTTAGTTGTCAGCTGGGGTTAAACCACGACAATACACATACATCTTTATACATTCACCTCTTTGTGTCTGTGTGCATGTGCATGTGAATTGATTTAGATACCCTATCTATAATTAAGTTACTGTTGTGATTGCAGTAAATCCTATTGATTCACTTTGCAAATGTCAAATTAGTCAATGATTAATTGCTGCTAAAATCTTGTGATCCACCTTAAAGTATCCACCTTAAACTGTGAATAAACAAACCTTAAACATCCTTTAGACACAAACCATTGCAGAAGTCTGAGACTAAAATGGGACCTAGCCACACCTAAGCTCTATCAGGAGTTTAGAAAGCAAGGGGGTCTTCTCTGAACCTTGTGACTCAACACGAGGGTCTCCCTTACCCTTATGCATCTTCAGTCTCTGTGTAAATTATTCTAGCTCAATTCTAACCTGACCTTCCTTTGTATGTTTCATCTATGTAGTAAGTAATAGAGTGAACCTTGCCATCAAGCTTTGTGAAGTCACGCTCCCACAAATACATATTAAAACTATATTTCGTGAATACCTTTGATTCTTTAAGCAATCTAAACCACCCATTCATTACATTGTGCCATTATATCAAAAACACCAAGTATAACACAAAAAAGGTGATAATTAAGTCAGTATTTTACATTTAATATAAAACTGAAGACTGTATCCTTGTGAACTCTCCTAATTCCATTCTGTGTGTTCCAAACTATGAGAACATATGACAGGCCAATATCGTTAATGGCACACAACATTAGTAAAACATTAAAACATCTTCAACTTGATCAAGTTGCTCAGAGCCCTGTCCAACCTGACCTTGAATGTTTCCAGGGATGGGGACATCTACCATCTCTCTGGGCAACCTGTTCTAGTGTTTCACCACCTTCATCCTTGTATCTAGTCTTTACATCCATAAAAACAGTATGTTACAAAAAAGTAGACAAATACCTAGATATCCTTAGATCACAGCTCATAGTGATCAGTTGTCAAAATTCTGTTAAAACTATGTTAAAATAAGAAAGAGTTAAGAAAAATTTAAGGGCAGTGAAAAGCAGTGATAATAAAAAAAGTGTGTTAACATATCATTGACTTTTTAACAGCAATACTTTTCCTATTTTTGCTGCAAAACCCAACAATTTGTACATTTGAATTATTATACTATTGCACTTAGGGAAACTGAAAGACCTGAGGAAATGGTAGTAATGACACAGTGGACAGGCAGATGAATGTTTATAAGCTGCTGAATGACAACATGCTTACTGTGCATGTGTGAGAACCTAGAAAACTAAGAAAACTTGATTGCTCCTCAACTATAAACATCAATATGTATGTTGATTAAAAAGAAGCACAAAAGTTTACTTGTAATAAGGAAAACGGTCCCTTGTAATGACTCCATATTTTGAAATACATATCTTTTCTTTTGCCTTTTTAAGGGTAAGATGTTAAAGCATAGCTGGGAAATTCTGAAATATTTTAAAAATATCACTTACATAGTATGATTTCAACTGAGTGCAAACAAATAAGTTGCTTTGATTTTCAGTTCTACTACCACCACAGAAAAAGTAAATAACATTTCAGACAAGGTGTGATACATGCTCTTATCATATGCTTCATCTTCCTCATTTACCATATAACCTTACTAACCAAAACCCAAATCAGGAACGTGAAAAGACAAAACAGGCTTTGCTGAAGATCCTCTGGATAATTATAGTTTCTACCACAGGTT
Source organism: Ibycter americanus (assembly GCA_035590275.1). Lineage (NCBI taxonomy): Eukaryota > Metazoa > Chordata > Aves > Falconiformes > Falconidae > Ibycter > Ibycter americanus. The sequence continues at coordinate 81,905,745 of JAVJGI010000062.1, forward strand.
GGAAACATAACTTACTTTTATTATCTAGCTGAGCTCTGTATTTACTAAATCCTTTTAGCCGTACTCTCTGGCCCAGCAGATCAAGGAACTCCTCAAAAGCTGGTCCTGCCATCTCATTGTTATACATTTCTTCCTCTGTGCTTTGGCCTGCTTTGCAGTAAAGGATACCAATCTTATGTTGAAAGCTCAGCTGAAAAAAAAACAAAAAAGAAAAGGAAGAATTACAGAAGCAAAGTCAAGTCAATATTAGAACAAATATTAACAATTAAAAGATTAACACTGTTATAATCCCTCCAGAAGTTATATGAAAGTGAAAAAGTAAGTATTCTGATTTTGGAAATTAAGTCACTGCAGAAAGGAGGAAAAAAAAAAAAAAAGAAAAAACACACCCAACAACTATCTTGAAAGAAAACTGGATTGTCACTACCTAAACACAGATAAAAGCATTACATGAACACTTCCAACTTAGTTATTTAGAAAAGCACACTCTACTTCATGTTACAGTATGAGAACTTTAATTGGCAATTTTTGTATAACTCTCTTCTTTCTCAGATTCAAAACAAGGTGAGCTTATTTTCCCTTATTTCTACTCTTTAAAGTTCAGTGTGGTTCAGTTCAAACAGGCCCTCAGAACAGTAATTTCTGTTATATGTAATCTTTTGCCCTCCCCATAAAATCATGCAGTATTAAAAATTATTTCCCATTTTCAAAAGCATACTTCAAGCTAGAAATCAGATTGCAGTTAGTTTTGTTGAAGTCTCAATTCTAGAACATTAAAAGAGATAAATTACTTCTATTAAAAAAAGTATAAAAACTATTAAAAAAGTGAAGTACAAAAAGAAATCATTACTTCTTGAGCAAAGTATTGTCTTGTTTTCTTAGGTTTTATGCATACTTAAGATGACAAACAGGAAATTTCCATGTGAATGGATGAGTTTTATTATTCTTAACTGACACCTTTTAGAGCTCCCCAAGCTAACAGAGACCGTCCCTCACACCAGATCCCCTTAAGACATTTATCTATATTCATGACTCAAATCAACTCTCCAGCTATAGACTTCTCTTAATCAAACTTCAGGATTCGTGTCTAAAAGGTGTGCTGTGCAAAGACTGTATATATTCCTATTAGAGCAGAGGTGACAAGAACAGTCTGCTTCACCTTAGTCATATGTATGTAACACACTGACTGCTGTGTTCAGTACATTGTAAAACTCAAATCCATAAACATGCTAGTGCACCGATGTTTTACCACAGCACTTTTGAGGGAAAGTTGTAAGATAGGAATACTAAAAGCTCAAGTCAAAACATACATACATGAACGAGGAAAGTGTTTCAAAAATATCATTCCAGACTTCAAATAATCCTTAACCTTCCCTCTTCAATAAATGCTGCATTTCTCCATTGCAAGTGGAGAGTTCTATACAAGGCAGTTGCCAACAGTCAATTAAAAAAAAAGAAAAAGAAAAAAAAAAAAGAAATCCACTCCCCAAATCTTCATCACCCCTGGAGAAATAAAAGCTTTCACTGTGCTTTTACTAAGTCGTCTGTGTTTTCATCACACTATTGCTTTTTCAAGGCAATTTAACTTGACAGCATTCTTGATTTAACTATTTACCTTCATACACAACCAACCCCCAAAAAAATAATGCCCAAGATGTCCAAGTTCATGAAGATTTCTGAAGGCCATAGGTAGAATCATTGACATGAAGAATCTCATGCCCAAAAGGTAAATGTATTAAAAATGAAGTAACAGGGAAATGCTAGACTATTAAAGCCTACAGCAAAACACTTCAGAACACAAACTGGGCCTGGAGTTCTTTTCTTATTATGAAGCTAAGCCTATCAGTGGGACAATTCTCATTTTAACTAATACAAACAGGCCTAACTCCGTGATTTCAGCAGATCTATACTCATGGCAATGCACACTACAGAATGTGGTCTACTGGTGTAGAAAACCTGCGGCACAGCAGGAATAAGAGCAATGTATGACAGCAGCCCTCCTGCCCCCCTGGTAAGCCCCAATCCCTCCTCTCCCTTTGATATAACTGCTTTATGCAGGGGAGAGCCCTTGTGGGACATACTGCAGCAGGAGGCCACTGACCAGGGAGCAGTTAGGAACAAACAGGCTTAGGAAGGACAGGAATGAGGAATGGTGCTGCACAAGGGTTTCAGCTGGGCAGCACAGAACACAGAAGAATTAGGAACTGTGCCAATGTTTGATGTGGAACGGGAGGGATGACCATCTGAAATAAAAGGAGATTCTGGGTTACGGATGCACTGTAGGAGCTGCTGAACTTGAGCAGGGCAGGGTTGAGACACCAGCTGCTCGTCATTCCCATTTGACTGGCATTAGGTACTATCCATCCAAAGTGCTTCCTCGTCTGATCCCCGTTTTGAAGCCTGGAAAAAGTCAGGTGTTTAGCAAAAAGTTCCAGATTGCACGCTGGTGACTACTTTACTCAGTGGAAAGCTAGCATGAACATTTCACAAAGGAATCTGGAAGAGAACTGTTCATATAAACATTAGATTTCAGGAAGCAGTACTATTTCTTGACACTTCCCAGCAGACTTAGAATGATGGTGAGCACAGTGCCATCTCTATCCCAGCTCTGCGTCAAACAGTTTAGCTTAAACCACAGGGAGTTTCATTTAATTTCCTTGACTTCACACTAGAACGGAGGAGTGAAGTTAAATGCTAACTGAGCCACCAACAATAGGGGCAACAACTAACAGTAAAGAAGCACCTGGGCAAAACGTTCAGTCGAGAAATATGCAGTCACACGCCCTTCATTCTTTCTGAGAACACCAGTCATTTCTGAATTTATTTGTGAATATCAATATAATTCCAAACAGGAGTGAAGTACACCTCTGTCTTCCAGAACAACCTACCATCTCTTGGTTTAAACATTGTCCTAGGAGACACTGAAGACAAGGATCTAAAACTCCTGAGCCCGAGGAAGGAATTAATATTCGGTTTCACTTCATGGTCAAATACTGTAAACACTAGGCAATTATGTACAAATTTGATTCTACTAGCACCACTATTCCTAAACAAGGCAGCAGCTGCAAGCCCATGTGCAGTAATCTGAACCTCCTACCTGTGTGCTAGAAGCACTCGTGACTATGAAATTAGAAGATTTAAGCAAAAGAACTCTCACACCAAGATTGTGGGGACTGTGCAGAAGCAGGAATTGAGGTACTTCTAGAACATCGATGCCTAAGAAAGAAGTAACTAAGTGAGCTTTAGCAGGCTCTTCTTACGTGGCACGTTTAACAGGCATGAAAAACTACCAGAATATTTAAAACTGATAAAGTCTGCCAGTTTTTAAATGGTACCGCATGCTTATTCAAGTCTTTCAAAGTAAGTATTTGCAGACATGGTTCTGATTTCATGATTTCTAAAATAAGACATCTTACATTTAATGTAACACTGAGAACAATTTAATAATGTGACATCAGAAAACAGTTTCTAAACCCAGTTAGCAGCTTGGGTATATGATAGGTATTAAAGGTGCGTAGCAGTCCTTCCTGACTCAAAATGACCATGTTCTAGTCAGAACCACTCACTGAATCTTGGCATCTTGTTGTCTTCCTGCACAGATTTGATTCTATATCATGCCACAACTCGTTGACTTTCCTTATGTGCAGATTTTAGAGTTTTTTCTGGCAAGGAACCTCAAGAGATGAGACACTCAATAGCCACTAAGTATCACTACAATCAAAGCTCCTAATTACTTCGGGGTTTTTGTAAACGTCAGCCTTTGGCCTAGAGAGAAATGAACATTCCCAGAGGGATGTGAGGGGAACAAAAAAGCATATATACAAGAAGAAATGGGGAGAGGGAAGTAGGGGGTAATTAGAGAGCGGTAAAAATAAATAAAATAAAATCTTGTCCAGGTTAAAGAGAAATAGTTGACTTCTCTTGTAAATTTGCAGCCGCACCTAATGTTGATCATCATATGCCAGAATAAATTAGGAAAATGCAGATTCTTTATTTATATATTCAAATTAGGTCAACCATCCCATTTGCATCTACTTTCTACTGTCATTTTAGAGACAAGTTTTAGCCACACATTTCCTCCAGAAGCCATACTAGCTTTTGCTGAAAACTGTGAAACGGGTAGAAAATGAAATCAAAACACCGAAACAGTCTTCAGTCTGCTGAGGAACTATAAAAATATTTAATGCACCATTACGCAAAATGAATATTATTCTGGTGACAGTATTAATCCTCTAGATCATGATTCATATTTTTAAATTCACAACACTTCAGCCAGTCATCACCCTCAGTTGCCAAGTATAACTCTTTTTATATTTGCTTGATTAATAAACTGAAAGCATCAAGTTCCTAAGAGGATTAAAAGCATAAATGGATCTCATGCCAGTTCTATGCACAGCTTTCTGTCTATATTCAAGTAATTATCTCATAACAAGCAACACATGAGATACATTAATACTACATTTTATCTGGTGACAGCGCATTTCACAACAGGACTGAATTTTCAGAACTGATCACCCAAAACAAAGAGAAGTGCTATGTACTGCTGTTTCCCAAAAATAGGTGTTGATGATTAAGGAATTGCTTTGGTCAGTTCAATGAACAATCTCCATTTCCAATTTTTGGGAAATATTTATAGTGAGTTTGGGAAATATTAAGGTCAGGTCAAATAAACTGGTACTCTGTATTGCCTAGAACATACTGCCTCTTCTGAGCAGTGAATATTATTTATTAGATTAACTTAAACTCACTCTGGAGTTCAGACAGGAAAGACAGAGACCAACAGTATATCAGAACACTTAAGATTCAGAACTGCGTGCTTCTGATTTTCCTTTATTGTTTTACCAGAAGAACTGACAAACTCAGGAGAAAATAAGGACATTTGGCAAAATGAATTTTCAATTAAAAGTCCTCCACAAAGACTACAGTGAACAAAAGTGGTAAATTATACATACAAAACTAGTTTAACAATCCACCCAAAAAAGCAATTCTCTTCCTCTGTCTACATTTGCGTGGTTTTGAGCAATTGTTACAGCCACAAAAGATGACACAAGAATTGTGGTAGACACTACCAATGCTAGATGCAATCACTACATTTGAAACTGAATTAGCATTAAAAATTTAATTACACCACCTTCATAATCAACTGAATTCATCAGCTGATACAAGTTCAAAAGATTAGATACTAACTTCTGCCTAGAAAGTGCAACATTCACTTTAAATGAACATTTTTTAAAAATATGGTTTTAAAAATTTGTTTGAAAGCCATTACAAGCCTGTCCTTCACAAAATATTCAGAAGCTACAAATTTAATCACTAGCTTTGAATGAAGCAGATTCACTTTACTGAACCAAATAAGCCTCAGCCTTTTCTCCCCAAATTTAAGCCATATGAATATTTCATTGCCATGTAGTTAACTCATTAGTCTCAATCACAATTCCAGTTATTTGACCCCAGAAGCATTCTATTCTAGTAAGACTACCGCAAGTTAATCAGAAAATGTTGCTGTAAAAAACAATCAAAAATTTTAGATGTAGAGACTTAATACGTTACGTTACATCCTTTTGCGTGCTTACCTATACACAATAGTAATAAGATGTTAGATGTATTTTTATTTCCATTCAGCATTTGGAAAAATTAAAGGGCAAATGCAGATTGTGAAAATCACTTCTTACTGATGTTAAAGGTTTAGTTATAATCTTTCTCTTACTCACTCATCTAAAGAGAATCTCCATAGACAGTTTTTTCCCTAAGCTGCAATGTATTTTAAGAATAATTTTCTTAGAAAAGCAAACCTCATTTTGTCAATGAAAATACACAAGTATCTCTAAAACTAAGAAAGTGAATGGTTTGCATTACAGATCCACGTTTATTAACATTGCCTGCAAAATAGTTCAGATTTCTATTTTTTTAATGAATAGCCTTTAAAAGAAAAGTTATGTGCTCCATACCCCTTGTTCATCCAGTTTAAGCAGCTGTTCAGGTACTTTGGGTGAGTTGGAAGCCTGTCTCAGGCACTGAATGCTCAGCTCTGGTATTACATACTCCAGTACCTCTTTGAGAGGCAGACCTCTTGCTGTGCCATGCCGAGCAGTGGATGGTATAGCATCTTCTAAAATTGCTCCTCTAAGTGTAGTAAGCTGCAGTAAAGGTAAAACACAAAAAACATTTCAAGTTCTAACAATGCAATGACTTTTGAAGATATAAACTTCAGGTTTCAGCAAAAGCATGGGAGAAAGAATGGGGAGGAAAAGATCCTTATTTTTAAATTTTTTAACCAGAAAAACTTTACTACGTAACTTTTAAAAATGACACACGTTCTTATTGTCTCAGTGACAAATACATTTTTTGTTCAGAGAAATTCACTGATTGTTTTATTAATTTATTCTAATTCCTAAGATTTTTACTTTTTTTTTTTTTGGGGGGGGTGGGGGGAAGTATTGAAAACACTACAAAAACTAAAATTTGATAATTTTAATGCCATACTATCCTAGCAGACACAGTAGTTGAATGCATGGCGGACAAGTGAGGTAAGCCACAACTAATGGCACCTTTATTTAAGCCATCCACCTATTTTTTAAACCATGCTGCTTTGTCTTCATTGGATTTGACAAAAAGAGAGTAATTTCTTAGAAGTGAGTCAGCTGAATCACCTCTCCACACATATATACAGAGATGCCCCATTTTTGGCAACAAAAGAAAAACCTGGCCTAAAAAACCCGTTATATATATGTTTCTATATCTGTTTGTAAAAACATGTGAGCCCAGAGATATCAGGAGGTCTAGCTAACACTTCTCTGTGCCCTAATCACAATAAAAAGCAATAGCCTTAAGGATTATGAAAACTCACAGTTACTTGCTACAATAATAACATTATGTATTTTCATACAAATCAAAGCTAGTTCCTGTGATAAAGAAATTAGTGTGCAAGAGATACTAATCCACTTGAAGTAGAAGTTGAGTTGTGTCCTCCTACAACAATCACAAGCAAACTAGTCTTCCAAATCAATTATTTTTATCAACATTTGATTATTCCTTCCTGTATGTAGAAGTATATAAAAACACCTCACAGAAAAAAGCTAAGAAAGCATTTTGAAACAAAACACAAAACTACAACTAAGTCATAGTACTAGCTTTCATATTTTTCCCCTTCCTTTTTCCCTACATTTCTTAATTTTTTATTCCTATCATTAGAAACTTCACATCAAGCAGCTTGATCCAGACTTATCTTGAGCTTTGTTCTTAAGATCTGTCCCCGTGCTTGGCTCTCACAGTTCCTTCCAGCCAACTCACCTCCTTTCAGGTGCCCGCTCGAGAAGAGAAAAATTCTATGCAGTACAGAAGACAAAAACGTTGTTCCAGGAGTAACTACATTTACTAACGGTACAAGATACCTCCCTTTCCCAGTAACAGATTTACTGTCAAAGTTAGCAGTGTATCCACAGACAAGCAACTAGTATCCTAAGCTCTTTAGTTATTTTTTTCATTCCTTTGCAGAATTACCAAAAGAACATTACCTCACTTGTCCTGAAAACTATACGATAGTTGAACTGAGATCCTTCTTTCTCCTTGGCATCTTCCACCTTCTCCCTCCGGATGCTAACTGCTACAGGTCCGAGATTTTCATCTATTCCAAAGTAGTTCTGATGCTCTTTTGCACAAGAGTGAAGGAAGAGAGAAGAGAATAATGAAGTGTGAGTCTCCTAGAAAATGTTTATCAAATTTCATTAAAAATTTCTGCAGCTAGACAAAAAATACTATTTTTAATTGAGCTATGAGATCTGTAAATACATTCCCTTGTGGTCTTCTGAACTGCATAATAAGTACATAAATCACAAAATGCTAATTTTGATGAGCAGAATGGTCACTCATATCACATAACTCAAATTACTGCAACTGCTGCTACTACAAAAATCACAATTTTTTGCATTTTTTGTTACTATGAAATTAATCATTTTGCTTGATGCTGCAAGAAACTACTCTGGCGAAACTCTATCTACATAAAGTCTTCAACAAAAGCTAACAGTCTTCAAAAAAAATAAGGTGCTATGTAGCTTTCTTCATTTCATTCAATTTATTCTTATTCTTATTTAAAGCTTTATATTCAAAGTAGCAACTCATTTTTAACAAGTGAAAACTGAGGTTAGTAACCCTTCAGTCTGATGAATAGTTAAATTCATTCGTGAGCCAACTGGCCCAGTCTGGGAGAGTAAAGCACTACAGACAGAAGAGAAAGATCAAGTTAGAGACCATTTAAGCAGACTAGACACACTCAAGTCCATAGGACCAAACAGGATACACGTTGAGGGACCTAGCCAATGTCGCTGTAAAGCCACCCTTTATCACCTTTGACAGGTCACAGTAAGTAGTTAAACCCACCTTTAAAAAGGGCAAGAAAGAGAGTCTGGGAAGCTATAGACTAGTCACCATAAACCTTAGTTCCCAGGGAGATTAAGGGACAGATTCTCATGGAAGACATTTCCAGGCACATGAAGGACAAAAACATGCTTGGAAACAGCCTGCATAGATTTACCAAATGCAAATCATGCATGACCAACCCAGTTACTTTCTACAATGAGATGACTGGCTTTATGGATGAGGAAAGAGCAATGAATGTCACCTACTTGTACTTTAGCAATGCTTTTTACAGAGTCTCCCACAGTGTCCGTGTAGCTAAATTGAAAAGACATGGTTTGGACATGCAAATTACAAGATGGACACAAACTAGCTGGACAGCTGGCCTCAAAGGACTGCGATCAGTAATACAAACTCCAATCAGTGGCCAGGTACTAAAATATTTATCAGAAGTTGACAGTGGGGCTGTTTTGTTTAATATTTTTTTAAATTATCTAAATGATAGAATGGAACACATCCTCAACAAGTTTGCGTACGTAACCAAATTCAAGGAGAGCATTTATGTATTGGTGGTCAGGGCTGTAGCTGAGTGCAATAAATGAAGGGCAATAACTGGCAGGATTTTAACAAATGAGTAATATGTCCATTGGGCAGATAGTGAGATGCACAAACCTTGCAGTATTTTACAAAAGCGGGCAAAGGTGGTTAACTCATCCGCACAGGTCAAGTCCTTTAGCCGTAGGGCGTCTGTGCTGCACTGCCCACTATCCCCTTCCCCGGGAGGCAGCTGCTGCTGGGATGGGACAGCTGAGCTGCACGTGAAGCAGCTCCTAAACCGCCCAAGTTTTCAACCTGACGTGTTAAAACAAACTCTCCTCTTGACAATCTGAGAAAATGGACTGACAAGAACCTTGTGAAGACCAACACAGCCCTGTATCTGGACCGGAGCAAGCTCATTCAACAGCACAGGCTGGGGATCAACTGCCTCAGGAGCAGCTCTGTGGAAACAGACTGGGGACCCTGGTGAGCAACAGGCTGCAGCCAGCAGAACCCCCTGCAGAGATAAAGGCTAACCACACTCCGGGCTGCACTAGCAAGAGCATGCCAGCAGGTCAGGAGAAGACATTATGCCTCTCTATTTGACACCTTTGAGGCCACGTAAGGAGTAGTGTCCAGTTTTGGACAGAGAGGGACAAGGTCAGCAGACAACTACCAAGACAATCGGGGGCTGGAGCATATAGCAGATGAGGAAAGGCTGAAGGAGCTGGGCTTGTGCAGCCTGGAGAAGAGCAGGTTGTAGGGGGGAAATAACTATAGGCTCCCACTAGCTAATGGGGTTTATAGAGAAAGGAGAGTCACACTCTTCTCCAAGGTACAGAAAGAAAGGACAAGAAGCAACCATCACAAGATGCAGTCCCTCATTGAGAGGAATCAAACACAGGAACAGGCTGACAGAAGAATTTGGGAAATCTCCATCGTCAGAGATGGTCAAAAGCTAAAGGTGAATGGGTTCTGAGCAACCTATTCAGAACCTACCTTTAAAGGCAGCTTTAAACAGGGAAGTAGACTGGATGACCTCCAGAAATGTCCTCCAATCCAATCTATGCTGTAATTCCGTATTTTAAATAGCAATGAAGTAATACACTACTTTCTCCTTTTAAGATTGTCTGGATTAAATAACACTTTGCTAGCATTTTTGAGCTAGTTTGATACATTTTTTTTAATAATGTATTTATAGAAATGTGTAAAGAAGTTTTTGCAAAATGTCTTTCACTGAGAAGTCATCCATATTCCCAGAATGGGTACAAAAAATTAAAAAGTTATATCTACATAAATGACAGCCTTATTTGTCAAATCATATCAAGTTTAAATTAAGTTTCCAGTAGCCTTTCAAAAACCTATCTATAAAGTATGTTGGTGGTTACAGTCCATTTCCCAGTGGAGAGAAAATGAGTAGCAGCATATTACAACTAGCACCGTTTTTTTTGGAAGGAACACCTGGGATCAAAGGGGCACAGACATTAAATTATTCGCTCATGCTCTCCAACTACATTCCTTCCCCAACCTAAGCATTCTACCTGCATGGATAAATTATATCTCATGGATTTCCCAGTGTTAAATTAAAACTTTGAGCCTTGATGGGCAACTTTATCAAAAGGAACAGGATTTTACAGGGGAGGGAGAGAGAGGAAGAGGGTGGAAGATGAGAGGTGGGGCAGTGGGGGGACGGGACAGGACAGATTCAGAGGCCAAACACTTTCAACAACATAAAAACTGCCCACAGCTGCATATTCAGGCTTTGACAAAAGGTAAACTTCTCAGTTAGGGTTTCTATAGCCTTCCATTTTGATGTAAATCTGGAAAAGGGTATTACACAGTTACTAGATTTCTTGGCTGCAGTATCACCGAGCAGAAAAATGCGAGCTTGGCAGATATCTGCTTATTTCTTGTACAATAGGAAAGCCACAAAACCGAAGATGTTATTTATGTACCTTCATAGATAAAACAGTTTCAAGAATGGGAACTGAAGCTGAAGTAAATTAAAGAATAGCATGGGTACTGCTATTCTGGGATTTGGGGAAAACATTTTCAAATCAAGGCGCGCTTTTTTTAAGATTTCATAAAGTCCAAACTCATTAAGCTCATTTAAATGTATTTATGCTGATTTTAAAGTATCAACTGGAGAGAAAAGAAGAAAATAAGTGTCATTTTCTAGCTGTTTAGAAGAGAGATGGTAAAATATTCCTTATTTTTTACTTTCTCATTTTGAGGAATAATTGTCAACTTTTCTTCTAATACAGAAGTGTTATTTATACAAAACTGAGTTAATACCAAAAGCTTGCTAAACCTGGACATTTATTCCAGGACATTTTTTCAGTGTTGCATCAGCAGATAGATACAACGTACTAAGAAACGGTTACAAGCATCCCTCAAATAACAAGCATGGTAGTCAAGTCTCAAGGTATTATGAGGATAATTGCACAAGGGGAAAAGGACACATAAATAATAATAAAAGCATATTTCAGTTATATTTTTTAAAGATCGACATAGCTTTTTTTCCCTTCTCATCCCCTTTTATCCCACAAAAATATAGTTCACTAAATGACATCATTAATAAATCAAAACCATGAGATAAAATAAAATATTCTAGCTTTTACAAATCTTAACTGAAAACTGAGAAGATATTTTCCATAAACATTAACATATTTTACATCAGTCGTGTGGGATTTGATTTTAACAATAGTTACAAAGCTTATAAATATGCAGTATAAAACTACAGCTCATTTCAGAAGACACTGAATTCCAAATCTCTCATTTCTTGAAAGGGAATGGAATAATTAGTGCTACACATGCCAGAGTGTTTCTTCCATGCATCTTAAAACAGAAATAAAACTTGTACGCTGACAAGTGCCAATTATAAAACTGTGAACTAAATCAAATATTCAGAAAGTTATTTCTTTTTCATAGATATCTTGCAAAGACAAAGAAAATCAATGCATTACATATGTCTCTATATACAAGTGACTACTGTTTGCTAAATTTTTATTTCATCCTTCCACAATTATTTTGCTAAATTCAACTGTGCTATTAAATCTACAATTCAATGAACAACCAGCTAGGAGAGCTCACTGTCATGAAAGCATGAAGTAAGACTCACTATGCATATAAATGTCACTGTTTCTTATATGGGAGATCAGCACAGCAGCAAGACATTTTGGTGCCCAACGCAAAATGTCTGGTTTATTTCCTCTATCCACAATAAACTTTGCTTAAGTGAGAACCGTGTTCAGCTGGAAGTAATATGGAGATTCCTTACATGCCTGATCCCTTGAGATAACAGGTATTGAAAATCAAGTGTTTAGTTCCATCACCGTGTTTGCCCTGACTTGCTATCGGTCTCATAAGAGCCAGCCAGTACAGATTTCTCTCATGTAGCTTCTGTTACAGCTCTATAGAAAGGTAATGTGGAACAGGGCATGGCTTATATCATTGTAAAGGTGAGAGGGTAACAATTTATTACTGGATGTTAAATGCATCACATCATATTTACTTTTGAAGAACTTTACCTACAGAACAAATAGTGACAAGGACAATAACAATTCAAGTTTCCTAGTATTATACTATGGCGGATAAAATTCTCAGATACTATTTCTTAACTTTTTTAATACTATAGCAATATAAACATACTTTACTTTTAGGCAAGAGATCACATATACGTAATACCAGAACAGAAGTTAATTAAAACTAATTACACTCACATCAGCTTTCCAGAAAGGTTATTAGGTTTGTTTATAGTATATTTCTATTTTTGAGTACTCTGTATTTTCTTTTTTTAATCTCTCTGAAAAGATTTTTCTTCACAAAAAACATTCAGCACTTCAGAACCTGTAACTCATCCATGATAAACGCATTTCACAAACAAGTCCTCTTTCATTTGACTTAATCTTTGTCTTTTTTTTACCTTTCCTATCCTGCCACCACCTTTGTCCATTGACAATCTTCCTTTCATTTCCATCTATGCCAATCCTTTCTTCTCTCTGCCCCTCAAAAAATATGCCACCCTTCTGTGACAATTTCCCTTCATTCTCTTCCATTCTGACTCCCTCAACACTACTTTATCCTTCACAATCTGCCCAGCTTAAGAGCCATTGTGAACCTCTGAATTTACCCCCTGCTCCTTGCTTAGCTCTGGGTCTTTTTCTTCCTCTTTCATGACAGATCCAGATTATTTTCTTCCTTGCCTTTTAAATATAGTGTTTTTACAGCCAATATGTTCTAGGTGTCTACTGTATTGTGAAAACAAGCACTGTATTGCATTCTTTTTTGAGTCCCTCGTAAAGGTGACAGGAGGAAGGAGTACAGTACAGTGCTTGTTTCCTGCTGTTCGAAACAACAGAAAGCATGATTTCAGGAAGACTCAGGCAGTAACAAACAGTCTTTTAAGGACAGAAGCAGGGTGTTTTTTTTCTTTTCTTTTAATAACAGCAAAAAGATTGAGTTGTAATTCATAATACAGAAAGGACAGAGAAGGTATTTTGGGGTTCTCCCCACAAAAGCAGAAATTTCACACAGGTTGCAGAATGCAGCACTGAATACAGACAGCTAAAGTACACCACAAAGTGGAAACGGTTTATCTGATAACGATTCAAGCCAATTACTCTGCTGAGTACTCTGGCACTTTGCGGTGTGAACATATCCTAAAAAATAGGGTAAAAGTCCAGGAGAAAGGCATAAAACACCCTCCTTTATGCTGAAAAACTAAGTACCATCAGAAGCTCTCTGTTTAAGGAGTATGTATATATGTACATGCAGTATGAAAGGCTCCAAGAGATACTTGAAGACAGCAGAATTTAGAGGCGGCACTCAGAAGCCTCAAAGACAAAACCTCTTTTGGAGGCACACTTTAGGAAATAATGATTTCTACTCCGGGCATCAGTATTTCCAATGCATTTACTGGATATAAATGTCTTCTTTTCCTCCCGCCCACCCAGAAAGTTTGGTTCAGAGAAGTTAGTTTACATGCTAATTTAAATGGCTCCCCACTGAACGAACTTACACAAGTATTTCATAACCTTATACATAACCCACTGGGTGTTGAATATCCCTCTGGGAGACTAAAAATAACAGCCTTAATTTTAGTAAAGAGTTTCAGGATCCCCTGTAATACACTAGGTCTCTCTATAAAAAAGAAGGAAAAAAAAATCTTTACTAAGCAACTTAAATCTAATCCATTAATATCTCAGAACAGCTGCATTAGAAAAATTTACCTTTTCCATAGAAGAACTTGCGGTAGTAATATGCTCCGAGATCAATGTGTTCTATGATGTAACGCTTCACCTTCTCTCTGTGAATAGACTGGTTTTCTCTTGGTACTTCTAGTACTGAAACACCAGCGTTTGTGCAATGGGAACTCAGAGAGGACTCAAAAGAACAACTTTCACCTGAAGAAAAAGATGCTGAATTTGCCCTGGAAAGTGCAATCCGCCTATCTCCTTCACCACCAGTTTCGTTCCTGAAGTAAGGGCAACTCAATACTAAATCATTGCTTTTCCCATCACCCTCATCAGCATCTAAATTCTCTTTTGAATTGAGGTCCTCTTTGCTTCCCAAAGGAGATTCACAGTTTCCTGTTTGGCCTGCTGGCATCTGAGTTTGTGATGCAGCTGAAGCCCCAGTGGTTATATTTTTTCTTTTTCCTACATTTACTCTGGTAGCCATTGCTTCATTTATGTTAAACAAAACGCTCTGAACATCATAATGTGCAAAACATTTCTGACAGTTCCAAGAACGAACGTTTCTGTCAAGTCTATCATCCAGATCAGATGAAAACTTAAAAGTTTCATGTTCACTTTTAACTGTTCGCAATTTTCTAAATAGAGATGTTTCTACTGCTTCTGATTTTAGTCTCCTCTTAAAAGATTTCTCCCTGTCTCGACCAATAAGTAGGGCACTATCCATATAATCCAAGCCAGAAATCCTGACAAATTCTCCCCTGGAAATCTGCGCAGCAGCATGTAGACTTGGAGAAACTGTAGGATCACAGTGGAAAAACTCAGAAAATCCAAACGGAGCAAGGGTTTTATGTTCAAAATTTTCCACTCGGTATCCTCTTAACATTGCAAAAAAATTTTCTCCAGACAAGCCTTGTCTATCAATTGAAGAGGTACTGCCATATTCTCTATGAAGAGCTGCTCCAGTATTGGGATTAACAGCATTTTGGTCTAACACGTCTTCAGCATCAATATCACTTATTGTCACATCACTGTTGCTTCTTTGCCTTATGGGATGAAGTCCCCTTTGAGGGGAATGAACAAAAAGATCTCCAATCGAATATTTTCCCTCTGTAAATTCCAATTCTAGCTCTTCTTGCTGTCCATCACTTTGGTCATTTTGTCCATTTGGAAGTACTGAGCCAACACCTTCATAACTGGTTGGAGGTCTGTTTTCCCAAGCAGCTTTACTCAGCTCTTTAGAGCAATCTTTTTTAGGAGGCCATTCAGATACCCTTGCTCGAACACCCATTTTAGGCACAGCTGGTGTACCATTTGTTTGATTATTTTCAGTTTTGCTAGGTGCACTTGAAGAAACAGGAGGACCCATGCTACCATTCAAAGCTTTAAGTTTTCTAGCAAAATAATCATCAGATTGCATGCTTCTCGAAGACTCCCTGAACTTTGAGGAAGTTCTGCTAATTTTGTGCTTATCTTCTTGCAAAGACCTTTGATCACTCATGTCCAGTCAGTGGGATGGAAATCACTATTATTGCATAAATGTACTGTTACTTTTGTTATTACATTGTCTTTTATGGGCCAATAAACTGCAATATAAAAATACAGTTACAGTCTTCCCAGACGTGCAAGCAAAAACCTCAGTGTACCATTTTTGTACAACTTCTGTCGGGAGAGCAATCTTAAAAGATTTCCTTCAGTTCAGATGCATCCAGTTCAGTATTAATCCAGACAAATTTCTTTTATCTGTTCATAAAAAAAAAAAAAAGTGTATTAAAATGTTTATAGTCAATAACAGTAATCTTCCAATGTTGCTTGTATATACACAACACCCTATGAAACTGGAACTAATGAGACTTGCTTTCTATGGTTTTCTATCCTTTGCCTCCTTAAAACCCAGCAAGTGCGATAATCCCAGTTTCCCATACGATGCCCACAGGATACGAGCAATTTGAACCTGCCTATCTCTCATGGGCTAACCAGTACACTCACACTGAATAGCAGAACAGATTCTGCAAGCAGAATAGCCATACACAATGCGCTTTGCATCTCCTCTAGTGCTGACAGCAACTTAGGTGCCTAGTCTCTGTCTAATCACCAGGGTCTTTTACATAACGTGAAAGAACATTGCTACCTCTAAGACACCATTTTCAAGTTGCTTAAAACTGGCTAATACACACAGGAGTTACTGGGGCAAGACCGGTAGAAAATATAAGTAAAATATATGAAATAGATAGGAGCTTAGACAAAGGAAAGTGTTTTGCCCCATTTAAAAGAATAAAGGTATTTTCTTCACTATGATTAATTCAATGAATAAATGTATTTCACTTTTTCCCCCCCTCTCTCTCCCCAAAGGGAGATTTACTTACATTCCTTTATTTGAAGTGCAAACTATTATTCAGCTGTGTAAAACAGTTATAGTTGTTTCTGTTATATTCCTCTGGTTCGAAACCTAGACTGTTAACTCAGTTACGGTGCTAAACACATCTGTTGCCTTCCACAAATAAGATAGTAGCCCTATAGATAAGTGTTAATTTGATTACAAAATTGGAATTGTTAAGATATAATAATATTCTTCAATGACTTTAATGGTCTTAAGAATGACCATGACTCATGCTGTGAAGATTCATTTGCAGGCAGAGCCCATCCTTTAACGCACTGCATAAAAGCAGGCTACAATGAGAGACAAGACAGCATATGTACATCTTTTTTCAGCTTTTGTTTCTTGAACAAAAATGCCAACATAATGATCTTTAAGAAGCTGTAAATAAGCACAATATGCATTTACCGGAGTTTAAAAAAAAAAAGTCAGGTCAAATTAGCTCAGAATATGAATTCTCCTCTGATTTCAGTGAAGATATGAGGTGGCAAGAACTCAAAAGGTACGTGTTTTTTCCCCCCTACATTTAATGCCGTAAAAATTCTCACCAAAAACTCAAAACACAAAACTGTGAGGCAAGAGGGCAAAGAAATAATATAAATTAAAACTTGACAGATTATTTTTTCTGCTTGTCAGAAATCAAAACCAAATTTGTTTGATACAGCAAACTTTAGGACTCTTCTATTGTAATGGATTAATAAACAGAAGTTAAGAGTTAAAGAGTAGCATCATGATTGACATGGTTTATAAGTAACTGTTACTATGAATGGGTAACAATAACAATACATCATTGCTGCTTACTTTCACTACATACAAATTTCTCAAAACTACTGCTTAATGGCAATGATGTCAATTAAAACAAAGGTTTTGGTTCCTTACAGGAGTCCAAAAGATTGTTTAAACAACTGATGTGTTCAGAGAAACAGTATTTCAAAAGTGGCATGTAGGATTTTTAAACATTGACTTATGAAAATAAAGCACAAAAAGGAAAATATCAGTCATAGAATCATAGAATGGTTTGGGTTAGAAGGGACCTTAAAGATCATTTAGTTCCAACCCCCCTGCCACAGGCAGGGACAACTTCCACTAGACCAGGTTGCTCAAAGCCCCGTCCAACCTGGCCTTGAACACTTCCAGGGATGGGGCATTCACAGCTTCTCTGGGCAAACTGCTCCAGTGTCTCACCACCCTCACAGTGAAGAATTTCTTCCCAATAGCTAATCTAAATCTACCTTCTTTTACTTTAAAACCATTGGCTCTTGTCCTATCTATACAGGCCCTACAAAGAATTCTGTCCCCATCTTTCTTAGAAGCCCCCTTTAGGCACTGCAAGGTTGCTATAAGGTTTCCCCTGAGCCTTCTCGTCTCTTGGGCAAACAACCCCAACTCTCTCAGCCTGTCCTCATATGGGAGGTGCTCCAGCCCCCTGATCATCTCCATGGCCCTCCTCTGGACTCATTCTCACAGGTCCATGTCCTTCTTATGTTGGTGGCCCCAGAGCTGAACACAGTGCTCCAGGTGGGGTCTTACAAGAGTGGAGTAGCTGGAGAGAATCACCACCCTGACCTGCCAGCCATGCTTCTGATGCAGCCCAGAACACAACCGGCTTTCTGAGCTGTGAGTGCACACTGCCAGGTCATATTCAGTTTTTCATCCACCAACGCTCTCAAGTCCTTCTCCATGGGGCTGCTCCCAGATATGTCAATATGCTTAATATTCTGGGGGCATGAGCAATATTACAAAGGTGAGATACAAGAAAACTTCTGTGGGATACACATTAACATGGAACAGCTGACAGCTTTTTTATCATCTTTTAAGAGTGTTCTTTATACAATTGTAGAAGTGAGAGAAATCTTTGCCAAATAAAAACACTGAAGGAAAACTAAACTATTCCAGAATCATGTTTTCTGTTTCTGCAATAATATAAAATGGTGAGAACACAGAAAGGTCAGGTTCACATATGGGGAAAGATATTTGACTTCTTATTGAAGATTAATTCAATTTTTATTGAAATTATGGTGAATTACATCTTCTAGCCTTCTTGCCTTTTCCTACATAAAAGCCATTCATAGAAGTCATTAGTATATGCATATTTTTTTTAAATAAAAAGTAATCTCTTACAAAATGGGAAAATACATGTAAGGTCAGAAAAGTCTACCCTGCAAAAATTCCATTCTTCCCTTGCATTAACCCTTTTTCTGTCATAAGCATTTGTGCAAAAGCAGTGAATCGGATCAGGAACATAATCCAGGTCGAAATTAAATTGGAGATGAGGTGGTGAGAGGCAGAAGGAAAGAGAAACAAAGGGACACTACCACCCAATTTATTTTCAATCCAAATCCACAACATGATTTACTGTTTGGTCTCACAAACAGCTGTATTTGTGGAAGGCAGGAGAGATCCTGAAAGCCACAGGAAAGTAAGGCTTTTTGTTGTTGTGGTGGTGGTGGTGGCAGCTTAAATACTTGATCAGGTATGGCCTGAGTATCATATCATAAAACAAAAGGTACATTGCAAAAGGTAGTATTTAAAAAGAGAATTATTTTTCTTTACAGTGTAAAGCTGGTGTGACAGAAGACCAAAGAAATGCCTGTTTTGGAACTGCAGATTGACTTTTTATTGGAAATGCTAATATTTGAAGATGTGATACAGTATATTTAAGGTATACTAGTAAACATTTTTTAAAATCTGAAGTTGGCCTATTCCTGTAAATTCCTGTAACTCAGTACAACAGCATGTTTTGGTTGACAGCTGACCTATGCTGATGGATAGCACTATATTCTCCTGTATTTGTTGTTCTTTAAGGTTTTTCTCTCTATATAGTAAGAATTTAGCAAGTCACAAACATTCCCCTATAGATGTTGACACTATTTATTATAAACCAACTTTGTTTGCTGAATTTAATACAGTATTCCACAAACATTGTGTCAATATGACCGAGCACTCACCCCTTCAGACCTGTACAGTCCTTTTGGTCAAGTTCTTCACTTCTCTCTTTTCATCTCACCCTAGCATTTAAGAATGGAATCACTGACAGATATGGTCAGAAAAGAAAAGCTGGATTCCTACCCTGCCGTTGTGCTCCTACCAACCCTTCCCACTAAGACTGCTGG
Organism: Ibycter americanus; assembly: GCA_035590275.1. NCBI lineage: Eukaryota > Metazoa > Chordata > Aves > Falconiformes > Falconidae > Ibycter > Ibycter americanus. The sequence continues at coordinate 81,925,319 of JAVJGI010000062.1, forward strand.
ATGTTATGCAAATAACTTAAGTTCCTTCCACACAGCTACAAAGACTTCCTTCTGAGCTCAATACAGCAGCTGGTTTGTTAGCTACAGTTACAGTTCTTTAACATGGAATGATTCCAAGATTCCTGGGGACCTGGATACATGCCGACAAATGTTCCTGTGCCAGCAGCAGAGCAATGAATAAGAACTGTACTATTGGACTATCCTGTCAAAAGGAGGCTGTTTGGTAACGCTGCCTCATGTCAGCCTTGATAGATGGAAATGAATTATTTAAGAAGTCTTTCTGTGATCATTTTGTTGATCAAGACTTTGGAAATCTGCCCCTATTATTATGTAATGTTATCATCCTAAAAAGAATGCATAATTTGGATGAAAGCATTAATCTCTACTATTTATCAAGATGACAATTCTATAAACCACGACTCTCAAGCTCTACTAATCTTAAAAAATGGGAAGTGCAATTTGATAAAATAGGAGTATAGGCAGAAATAGTATGCCAAAAGCTGAAGATCAGACATTTCATTTGCATTCAACTGATTCTACACAGCGTTTTCTGTGTGCTCAGAGTCAGGTTAGTTTCCACTCTTCAAAGAACCACATAGTAGGATAGGTAGTAGCATTACGTATTTTGCCAGTATAGCAGAGTAGCAGTTACACAATGGCTACTTTATGGAAATCCAAAGCTTGCAAGAAGATTCTGCCTTCAGGCCCATACTTTTAAGTGCAATGAAAAAGAACAGTACAAAAGAGAAATGAGCATGGTTGATAAGCTGCATGTATTTTCACATTCTGGACCAGATAACCCACTTAACAAATCTGTCATAAGGTATCATTTCCTAAAACTAAGGTTGCCACTAGAAAAAAAGGAAACAATTTTAAAAAAAGAAGAAATTAATCCAAAAAATTTTCTTAATGCAAGTTCAAACTTGTTTCAGTTTGCTTATTTTTAAAAACAGACTACATGAGTGAATGTTTTTACATTTATATATTTTCAGTGTATCTATTAACAGCATTTATTTCTTAAAGATTCCTAAATCAGAACAATCCAATTTTCAAAAGCCAAGTGAAGGTTATGCCTGGTTTTCAAGCCATGCTACTTATCTGTGTGTCCAAGCCAGAACATTCTGGTCACACTGAACTGTGATATCATATTAAATGACAGTTGATTATGATGTCAACACGGGAGAATTATTACTGCAGATAGGAGTATGGAAGACGAAAATGAGTTCTATGTGCAGTTGTTTTCATGCAAATGTCTTTAGAAAACCATGATATTTAAGCATAATTGTCTTTAAATGGAATATTTCTTTCAAAGTTTTCCATGAGGCACAGTGAATATTAAAGGATAACGCTAACTATAATTGAGCCAGTTATTCAGATTGCAGCTGTGGAAAATGGATTGGAAATAATACAATGAACAAATTATGAGCACAGCTCATGGAAAAAATGGTTCAGATTATTATACATCAAATTTACAATTAAAGCTATAACTACTACAGTATAAATGGTTACTTCTCGTATGCATATTTCAGATACTTGATTAATATGTAGACATAGACAAGAGGTAGAAGAAGGATGGGAAACCCGTTATTTGACTAATGGAAATACATAAGAGTTGCTGTGTAGTGAGTATTTGTTGCGCACTTCCTTAGTTGGGCTGTATTTCTTCACATTTACAGTCTTTGCTTGTGAGAGAAATGCAAAAGTAGAAACTGAAAAGAACCCTTTGTCGAAATGACGTAGTGACATAAATGTATGTACAGAATAATCCACCAACAATCATAGCTTTGCTGATTTGGGGGTTGTGGGGAAGGAGTTATGAGTGACAACAGCCTACATGATTCTCACTGCTGGTGTAAGGCCATCACAGTTCTTATCAAAACAGTGGAACTGCACTAGTCTGGGACTCGTGCAAGACTTGGGGTAAAAAAAAAATAATTTAAAAATACTGTTTGTTCTTCAAATATGGTTCCCTTCTCCAACAAAGAAAATGGCAGATACATGTAAATATTGAGACAGAGATGCAATGTGCAATGTTGGAGCAATGGATCTTTAGACTAGAACCTTGAATTCCACAGGTGTTAAGTGCTACTCAATGAAAGGTTTTTTATTTTTAACAAAGAGAGACTACACTTCTTCATTCACAGGCTGAGAAAAATCTCATAATCATCTACAGGAATAATTGTATAATATCTAACAGTTAAACACAGACCCCTCAAGAACATTAGACTTGTGTTTGTCAAGATCACCCACCTGTCATCTTGGCTTTTCCAGGGAAAATAATTTAATAAGTCATGCCTTCCAACTACTACAAATACTAAACTCACTACTATTAGTTGTTTGTGGTTGGGTTTTTTTAAAATATAATACAGCCATTTATTAAAAAGAACTTAAAAAGCAGTTACAAAAAATATACATTCTTTGGCATAACTCATTGTACCAACGAATACCTATCACAAAGTCCTAGCAGCTTCTCTTTAGCATACCTTCTATTACTTTCCCTGAACATTCGCTCCTACACATGGTATCTCAATTCATGCTTTGTTTCATTAAAAAACACTGTTTAAGTTTTTCATAAAGCAACTTAGGTTATCTCTCCGTGAATATCAGTGTTTTATATAGAGCTATTACTGACTATAGCATTACTGTCACTGATTTTATAATTTGTTAGAAATATACCTTCTGTTACTGAAAAATATGTTTAGATAAGTTTGTGACTGATTTAGCACTTTATTTTCTTAGAATATTAATACCCATATTCTAGTGTTCCATTAACACAAGTTTTGACGCCGAGATACATTAAGGCTAATTCATTTTCCAGAACAAACTGGATATCTTCCTATTCATACAGGTCTATTATAAACAGTTCAATTATGCAGCCTATGCAGAGTTTAACTACAAAACTGGAATTAAAGTTATATCTTCTTCAGGTTGAGCCATGTAAAGTAGCAGAGTGAAATCACAATTATTTTGAAATCAATAGCAAAACCACCACTGACACACAGACTGAGAATCTTTCATCTGGACTCTTCCAATTCAGTTCAGTCATTTTAAACTGAAATCATGGAACCCAACAAAATACAGTAAAGCCTACAATAAAATGTAATTAATGAGATAAAAAGGAAGCACTTTAACATGAAATTCTTAGACCAATTTTTCCAGGGAAGGATTGAAAAAACATCTGCAAGCACTAACCACTTATCACATGACAGAGAAGAGGCAGGGGAGGGGACAGGCACCAAACTCCTCATAGATTATTATTAACCAATACTATTTTTTAGCAGTCTTTACTAATTGGGAATAGAAGCTATATATGTGTCAGTCAAGTTCTTGTATCAGTGAAAATTTTAAACAAACAGAATCAAAACTGTCTTTGTTTCCTTTCATTCTTCCATTCATGAATCTAGATGTCAAAGGGCAGGGTAACAAAAACAAACCCTACTTATTGAGCATTAAGTAATCTGTTTTCTACAGGGAGACTAAAATGACATCCAGAACACAATTTACACACACGCACATTATCTCTTCAGGACAGAATGAAGTATGGCAGACTAGATGACTCCAAGACATTTCCCTACTTCAAAGTATTTAGATGTACTTATCTCTGTGCCTCCAACATTTCATAGTAATTGTGATTTCCTTGTAAATATATTTATCCTTAAAATACTGATAATACAGAACTTTAATTCCAGTTTCATCTTGGAGAATGAGAAGTCTTCAACACATAATGATACAGGTATGTCATAAACAAGATTCATACAAGGAAGTATGATAAAATCAGCAGATAAACACAAGTAGATTTTCTATAATACTTTATATATCCAGTGTAGTTCAAAAGCTTAGAAAATAGGGAGTAAAAGCCTGTTTGCATGACATGGACTTTTCCTCAGGTAGTAGAACCTATTACAGTAAAACAGTTCAGATTAGACAGAGCATGAATTATTGTGGAAGAGTAAAGATTATTCACTTTCAGTTATAATCCTGAAACATTGCACTGAAGAAAGTTCCACCCAAAACCAACAAAAAAGTAATTTTCAGCGGTCTTCTCAAGAAATTTGGACAACCTCTGAATCCTCAGTAGAAACTACTGCCTACAGGCTCAGAAATTGTCACGTCCACTGATTCTTCAATTGTCCCTCCCTGCTTGAATGCATGTATTCATATTTAAATTGCATAATCCCCAAGGCAGGGACTATTTCTTTGTCCTGTTGCAACAGGATCCTCATAGGATGACCCTACTGTATGGGATGCTAAATACTATGATAATCCAGTTGGTAAACAGCAAGTGTATCAAGTCACTTTCAGAGGCAAAGCTTAGAAAGATAGAGACAGGACTTGTGCACCACATTCACATCATTCAAACACATGGAAAAGGACTATGATGTACTGACTCTAAGCAATAATTTGCATAATCCAAAAGGAAAGTCTTGAATAACTTGTCACATGAAAATGAGCTTTTGACAACCAATTGTATGCATTGGGATAACGTTCAAAAGAGAAATTCAGCATATGTAAACCAACTAGCAGAAAATTATACAGAAAAGAGAATATTCATATTGTATTTTGAGAAAGGAGCATACTAAGTGTGTTTAATTTCAAAACAAACTTTTTACCTTCAAGTTGTTAATATACATTAACAAATGCTAAGAATGCTGGGGTTCTTTTATGTAGTTCTTATAAAATACTGGCAGAAACAAAAAGGAACTCAGTGATTTAGAAGAAATAATGGAAATGTGTTACATTATGCTAAAACAATGAAGACAACATATTCTACCTTGTCCCAGAATTAGTCACATCAGAAATTATCTTTTTTGTTATAATTCTTGCTCAGTGCACAAAATGGTTATTGATATTCCAAAGGAAAAGCACTCTGCCCAAGAACAGGCATAGAGAAAACCAGGGGGGAGGGCGAAAAACCAACCAACCCACAGAATATTAAGAAATGTCCTGTCTGTTTCATTAAAAAAAAAAAAAAAAAAAGCAACACTGTAAGAATTTTTGCCTTCACAATATATAACAAATTGCTACAGATGGAATGATGTGATAGAAAAATTAGAAGTAGTTAAGTAACATCATTATCTATACTTACCAATCTAAAAAATTTAAAACTTCAGTAACAGAGAGTGACTTCTAACAGAAAAATATGTTTAGATAAATTTCTGATAAATTTATTGAAAACATGTTAGCATTGTATTTTCTGGAGAAACTATATCAAAACTTTTTGAGATATGTATGTAAACCTGTTTTCACATACTGCATACATTTGCTTTCAATTATTCTGAAAAAAAAATCAGAATATTGTAGTTGGTGTCTCCTGGGGTATCCAAACAAATGGTTTTTAATTTAATTTATTGATAGGAAAGGAGAGATGTGCTAACATTTTGACAGTTATTTCACATTCAGAGGTAGAAATCTGGAAGCAGGTTCAGAGGCTGCACTGAAGTTGAATAAGGAGTCAAGTACTGGAAGAGGAGAAATTGTTCAGTAAGAGAGAACAAGATTGCAAGCTTTGACTTTTCAGAGTCAATATGCCACGAAAACGCATAAGAAGCAATTCCACTTTTTGTATGCCTCCTACTATGAGGCCCAAATTAAAGCTTTTTCATCCACTCAGTGAGAAGATAAAAGAATAAATCTATTAAACAGCTGAGGCTGTCTATTCCACAAAGCAGGTTTCAGATTCTGACACAGTACTCAAGAGAGCTTTTGAAATATACAAAGCCATTTTTATCCAGAACAAGAACGTTTTTATATGTTTCTATTATAAATGTTTCATAGCAAAATGCTGCTTCAGGCCGGAGCAGAGATCAAGCCTGCCATGTTCACATTGGAGAGGTCAGACTATTTCCATTGCCCTAAGGACACACTTGGATTCCATGGTATGAGCTCACAAATCCATACACTGGACATCATCTCCAAATTCCTCCAAACAGCACTAGAAAAATATTACTGCAACTTCCACCAGACATACTCTCTCCAACGCGACATGAGACATACTGCATACGACTTTTAACTGCATCTGATCTTTTGCAGTAGAAAGAGCCTCCTTAAAGCAAAAGACACACCCAGTACATCCATCGGTGAAAGAGGCAGCCAAAGAGAGTGCATGGATTTTAATCATGGGGGCACAACACCTTGAGTTTGAGAAACAAATTCCCTATTCCATTCCAAAACCCTTCTGTTTTGACAAATGACCATCAATAAGACTGTTAGTGCCAATGGAAACAGACATTCCAAAGTGGATTAAATGGTGTAAACTGTAAGGGCTGTAAGTTACAACTGAGAAAAGGCTGGACTTTTGTTCTGCTTATGTTCATGTGAAATGGGTATGTTATACTACAGGTCTGCACATACTTCCTCACCGCAGACATTGCTGGCTCAAAATAATCAGATTTTTGCATTTAAGATATACGTACAAGAATATATTTTACAGATAATTTCTCAAAGGTCCATCAACTGTATAAAACTGGGTACCACAGAACATTGGGATATGACATTAATACTCAGTGCCTACAGAATTACACTATTTTCTTACACATACTATTTTATCCCTTTTCCTGTTGCACGTAAGATATTTGAGAGAAAACTGCAATGATTAAATAAGACTTGAGAAACTGTGCTAAACGTGGTTTTGTTTAGATTTCTCCTCATATTTCCCCCGAAATATCAAAGACTCTTTCATGTCCTTTGTGAGTTTTCCTGTAATAATGCTGTCTGATGACACTTAAGTTGCTTTGCCACAGGAATCAAATTTCTGTATCTATTAGAAAGGCTCACAGAAAGGTAATTGTTGCAGCTTCTTTTGGGAAAAAATGTTATTCCAGAAAAATGCTATTTTGGTGACACTCTAGAGAATTCCTACCGACAGGACTTAAAACTGTAGGCCTGTGACGGCAGAGGGTCACCCTCCAGCTCCTACCCTGTCATGTGACTAGGCAAATCACAAATGCAGTACACAGCCCCCCTACATATACGCAGCATCATCCAGTGACACCTCGATCATTCTACAGTTTTCCAATGCAATGCACAAAAGGAACGTGCTGATCCCCTTCCCTTCTTCTGCTAGACCTGTTGCATTCACCTGACATTTCCAAACATCACCTGGCGCTGAAAAATACAGTTTGGGCAAAAAGCATCTCTGAGACAGCCAGCCTAGAGGCCAGTTGTTCTACAGCTTCACACAGCTATTACATAGTTCTTACCAAGTGAGTACTTACATTAATGAACACAGCGCTTCTCAACATTTTTCAAAATTTGGCTCCTGTTAAAAGTGCTGTCTTTGTGCCATCCTGACCAGTCACATCCCTCCAGGATGGATGAAAATAGTCTGTAATTACTAAGTGCAATGGTAGAAATGCACTTACACACTCTAGAAACTGAACTGCTGCAGCTAACGCCACTTTTTCTACCACACTGCAACCTCCGGGCAAAGAGGGAATCACAAAGTGGATAAATTCAGTTTTACAAGCAAGTGAGTTCATTTCTGGGAGGGGTGGGGAAAGAGCTTACATTCACTTCCTTGTTAAAGCTAAGGAGAATTTGAATAATCTCACCCATCATGACAGTTCACAACAATGAAAAAAAAACCTAAAAGAACGTGTTCTCACACTAATTAATAAAGAAACATAAAGAAACATTGAACATTGCATATGACAACAGACAAAGTGTTCAAAAACTCAAAACATTCTGATGTGGAAGAGATCTAAACTATTCAGTAGGAAGAGAGTACAGCGGCACGTGTTATGGAAAACCAGAAATAGTAACTTTGCTTCTGTTTCTTAAGTTTTCAAGAAAGTAAAACAGGAAGTGTCGTGCCATGTCACTTGGCAGCAGAACGGCTCTGATGTCACCGGTTTCAACTATTCTTAGGAGTAATGAAGGAAATGGTTGACTAAAGTAAAATAAGTTTTAAAGAAAAAGGAAACATTTAGTCTTCATCTTCATTGTTTCTTTATGGAAACTGTTTTAGTTTGACCTTGACTCTTTATTAAGTGGCATGAACTGTGAGGTGGCATACACTGGTAATACTACTAGCCAGTTTTCTCACTTTTTCAAACTGACTGGGGTTCTGCAGTTTCAGATGTCAGCAAGTAACTTCTCGTGTACTTCTGTATCACTTTAGAGCTCTGAAATATTATTTCGTGTCATTGTACATCAAGATCTTTTAAAGAAGTTATTTTCTGAGAAGAGAGATTTCACTTCTGTCCTTTCTCTCTGAATCAAAAGAGTACAAATTCCATGGAGAAAGAAAATATGTTTAAATCTGTGATGACCATAACACACTTAATTCATATAGTCTTACTACTTAAAAACGATTTTGCTTTTAATTTTACAACACAAATTTGGAATACATCCAGGATCTTGTTAGTTACCAAATAACTTGGTAACTTCTGTCCACACGACATTTCCAAGCACATTCAGTTAAGACTGGGCTCCCTTGCACCAAACAATACAGTTTGGGCAAACAAGTGCCTCTCTGAGACAGCCAACCTACAGGCTGGTTGTTCCACAACTTTGTAGAGTCACAGTTCTTTTTTGATGAATAAAACCTTTTCACATAACTTTAGACATAAACAGAAGGACAGCAGCTGGAGTGAGAGAGTTACTAGCAGAATATTGTTCTTCGTTTTTCAGCAGTCCACTCAAATTCAGCACAACGTGATAGCAATAAAAGTCATTGCCATCTGTTCAGTGATCATTTGATATCTTATCTAGAATCAAATCGGTGTCAAGCTAGAAGACTTGTTATCAGTAAGACTTAAAAAGGTCATAATGAAAAATAACAGGTTAAAGTTTTATGTAAACTTTATGGCACACTTCCTTCCACTTCCTCCTCAAAAAAACCCAAAACAAAAGAAAAAACCCAACAATAAGATAGCTTCATCATTGCTCTAAAGTTTTGGCTTTAGTTTGTTAAGTTAAAGCAAAGTTTTCAGAGAACTTTCTGGAATTGTCCTGCTGAGAAAATACGCAATATATTTTCATTTTAAGCAGGAAGAAAATAACTGTCTTCAAAATTACAGTGTGGAAACACATCTTTCAAAAATTCTGAGCCAGATCAGCAAAACTTCATTTTCCTAAATTGAAAAGAACATTTCTCATCGTGCATATGCATTTTCCAGACAGTCATCATCATGACTGGGGTTAAGGAATGCAGATTCAATCCTGTGTTCCTTCATGTTAGAGAAACATTAAATAAAATGTCTATGAGCCTTTCCTGATTCTTAGCATGACAACAGTGGAGTAAACTAGCCTGCCTTTAAAAAGCTACAACCCTAAAAATAAGTTTTAATAATTCAGGAATCTCACTACTTTGCGCCACCCACCCCCACTCCCCACCCCACGCTACTCTTATTTCTTTCTTTGGATTCTGAAAAAAAATCAGTATAGAGTGACATGATAGCTACAAGCTATCATAAGCATGCCATCATCTTTCTAACTTTACTGCTTTACAATAAAAGGCCAAAAGGCAAAAATTTTAGAAAAAGAAGTCTTGCTTTCAGATGCCTTTATGAAATATTCAGTAATTTACCTTTAAATAGCTCTCTGAACACACTAATAAGAAATAACTCTATGAGGAAGTATGAAAATATAACTGTGGTCCACTATTGGTAAGCATGGGGAAGGTTAATTATAAAATCACAGTCTGGAATGGTTTGCTTTTATGGGGCCAGTTTTGCTTTAACTGTTGCTTTTAAAATTCTGATTACGTAACACCCCATCCAATAATTCAAACGCTGAATTTTAGATTTGATTTATCAAGTTCTGTTCCTTATGTAAATGAAAACGTTCAAATAGGAGGGTATAATTAACCGATCCAAAGTGTTCACACACAGGCATAGTAATACAGTGTAGGCATTGCAAAAAATCTGCCTCTGAATTTCATCGTTGGCCTTGATTTAGCACAAAGTTTCTGGTCAGCCAACAAACTGTATTTCATTCATGCAGACTGCACATTTCTGGAACTGTGTTTTCAACTGGTGTCAGTGCATATCTCCCTCCTGTTTGCAGCATATTTGCATTATAGAAACTACTGATTTATTTCAAAATCCAAATTTAGAAATGAACAATCACATTTGCTAAGTTTCTGACTCAGAAAGCTCATACTAGATTATAAGAGAAACTACACATTTGACATGTAACTTCAGTAAATGGAATACCTTCTCCTTCCCAATGCATACTCACCTACTTTATCCATAAAATCTGCAGGTTATTTTCCCCCCAAATTCAGGACATTATCAAATAGATCTTATTTTCTTTATAATCTAGAGAAATGTTTTCCCCTAAACTGAACTCTGACTGTGTATTTGTCAACAAATTATAAATTACTTACAAAAGCCCTCAGCTATTCGTGTCAACATTATGTATGACCCTTTAAGAAAAGTATCCTTATCTAGGGCACTCCATAATATGAGTGATTTTAAAGGATTTTCTACAGAAACTGCTCAGCTAGCTTTTCTGCATTTTTAAACAAAAAGATGTACATGAGAAAAGAACAAAACAAAACAACAACCAACAAAGGCAATTAAAGATGCACTAAAATATCCATATAATAAGTTAATGTGAATTTCTACTGGCTTGACTAAAGTACGACCAGTAGTCTCTTTGTCATGCAAAAGGCAATAAAATCAAAATAGTCAGGGATTTACAAACAATCAATTGTAACACATTACTTTCAATTCTTAAAAAAATAACAAAAACCCCAACCACAACGATATCCAGAATTTTAATAAATACTTATGTTTCTATGCAAGTGTAGAGTTCAGCTGTTTAAACTTCTTCCAGCTGAACTGTATGGGAGCAAATTCTTGTGTATGTCCAAGGCTGCATTCCTCAATATGGACACTGACAGTACAGTGTGTGTGTAAAGTAAGCAAAAATATTTTTGCATACAAATGCATCCATACTCTCGTTAGTTTGTATGTCCATGTTTACAATGATTTTGCAAAAAAAGGTCTATGTAAATTTTAGTACCATCTTTAAAGTTAAATATAATCACAAATTCCCTAATATTCTGTTCTTTAACTACTCTAAACACTTTTACAGGCTTAAATTGAATTAAGAAGAGATTTTATAGACTTCAGAATATTTTTTTCCTCCTAGATACCACAGCCTTAAAAACACCTCTTCTTCCTAGAGGATAAATAGTTTTCTAAAAATGCAGACTAACTTTCTGGTCAACAGTTTTGATTTTACATGAAGCAAGACTTTTTTCCCTCCCTTAGCTAGAGAACTATATTCACATAAAAAGCTTAGGCAGAATCTGGGCCAAAACAGAAGGGTGCAGACTTGCTAAGTAATCATCTAAAGCCATATTGAGAAAAATTAAAAGGCTACTTGCACTTCAGAAGGCTTGATTATGAGGCCTGCATTGGCACTGACACAAATTTAAATTAGTAAATTGTACCAGACTGCTCTAAGAATGGGGGTGTGGGGGACACTTGCTAAAACCATGTTTTAAGGAACCATGCCGTTCCGCTTAAAAGAAGAAAAATAAAACTGAAACTGTGCAACCTTATTAGTCTGATTCAGCAATCCACTCATATATTCTATCCAAAATGCCAAGGCTTGAGGGAAGAAAGAGTACCAAAGGCTCACGAATTGCTGTCTCAGCATACAGCAGTCTTTCATCACATCATTAACCAGGTTGACCACGTTTCACTTGGAAGATTTCATTACGCAAATTTATATTTACAAAACAAATAGCATATATATGGTCTTCCTTCCATTGAAAGGTTTTTTTAACTTTCTCTAAAAGTGATGGTGTGCATTTGCATGCCATGTTTGTTGCATACACCAGGAATTCTTTGCTTCTCATGATGTAACTCCCATCTGTATTTATTCCAGTGTTTTCCTTCTAATGCAGGAGTCTCAGTCTCCCATATTTATCTTGCATGTTGATGATGCTGTGTGCTCCTTCACTTCACTTCCTCTTTTCTCTATTTCCATACACCATATTCACCAAGTCATATCCAATTAATGCAATATTTTCCTTCTCAATCCATATTTATATCAAGTAAGGAGCACAAGCCAGATAGTTTAAGTGTGTTAGGACCATAACACACTTCAGTCTGGAATGAGAACATTCACAAGTAACAGTTATCCAGGCATAGCTATTCAGAAAGTAAAACAGGCCAATAAGGTAAATTAAGATGTCAGGCAAAGTTGGTTATCATCAACCATTACCATACTATTTATTTAATTTGCAGGCAATTACAGAGATGGCAAAAGCTAGCAGCTTTGCTAATCACCAGCCAAAAGCTCCCACACATCCACACTATCTTCTTTCTGTTTTCAACCCAAATCAATTGGTGTCTGCTCACTGATACCTAAAACCACCCTGGAAAACTCAGAATTAATTCGAACCCTTGTTCAAAATCATCTGTTATCAAGAAGTGATCTATCTGGTCCTGGCAAGTTCAGTCTCCTATGACATCTTGAAATCAAAAGAAACATCCTACATCATTGTCTTCCCCCAAGCCCATTTCTTCCTCTTTTGTAAATATCCTTTTCCTTGTCCTTTCCAAGGTCTACTATCCTGACAGAAGTCCAGCCTTCCAACATACCAGTGAAGTTCAGCTGATTTTAAAAGCATGTCTTTTTGTTTTAGCCTTATTATCTACAAATACTCACTTCAGGTTCTATTTCATTCTGCAGTTTTACTACTAATTTCCTCACTGAATGCTTTGTCCTCTTTGATGTCACTACTGTTCCTCTGCCACCACTTCCTTTATCTCAATATTTTTTTCCTTCTTAATATCTTTCTAAAGCATCATTCATCAGTCCTTTCTATTCTACCAGGATACATCTTTGCAGTATCCAAGGCAGTCAGTCAGATGAGACACTGTACAGCATTACTAGCATCAGTTACCTTACTTTCCTTTCCTCTTCTTTCCAGGAGAGTAAGGAAACTATAGGACTTTTTAAGATGTCCGCTATGCTCTACAATTATTTAAATGTTTTTTCTTTTCCTTTGAATAAGAAGGGTCTGTACCTAGTCACCAGTTAATACCATGCATTAGACTTAGGTGCTAATCCATCCATCTAACCCCTGTCAAAACCAAGGCAAAATAAACACCTACTTCAACAGGTCCTTAAAGTCAGCAAATTATCTACTTCAAACAATAGCCTAGAGAGGATTCCAAGGAACAAAGCCCCTCAGAGAGCACTGTCAGCAAGGCTCCTTCAATTACAAAAACTGACAAGCCCAGTGAGAAAATGAGTAAACTCAAATAAGAACTTCAAGATCACAAATTACAAACTTTTAGTATAAAGCAAAACAAGCCACTAATATAGAAAACAGCATACATAGCAGCCCTGTAGTACTATATCATACATTTTTAAAAACTAGAATTATTTTTTTTTAAAAAAATCTATTTCACTTTTCAGCTATTATTTTTAGAGGAAATATGCTAGAAATATTTAGCCTATGCTTAAAATAATAATAACAATTATAATAATAAAACCAGCAATAATAATAATAATACTAAAATACTTCAGAAACTTATTAAAGCTACTTGAAAGTGTTAAATTAATCTTTGAGTTTAAACACTGAGATTACTATGTAAAAAGCTCAAAAATGCATACTGAAGCCACAAAATAATCTGAACAATGGAACATGTATGAAGAAAAAAATATTATAACACTTGTATCAAGAAAATAACTGAAATAACTGTTCTTGATCAAAGTATTTCATGAATGCAAGAACTCATCTTGAAGATGAAATGGGAATGCTACATTGTTTTGCCACATCTTCCTGGAAAACTGCATTTCATAGAAGGAGTAATGTGTTAACTGGAATTATTTTTTTCTAGCACACTTCAAAAATACCTTTGAATAATAAAGACTAGAGTTAGTGTTCCAGTCAAAACAATTCTTCCACTAACTAAATGAAAGTGGGGAGCTCTTTATGCTTACTAATAAAAATCTTCATAAAAGAAATAAAGGTCTATCAACTCATGACTCAATCAGTTGTTCTGTTCTAATAATCAATGTGGAAATCCTAAAATACTTGAAACTAAGCCAAGTATTATTCCTTCCCAACAAGTGCCAGTTAGATGGAACTAACAGAATTAGTCATAGCAAGAGGTAGCAGGCCAATTTGGTATTCTTTGCAGAAAATTAAAAGCAATTCTACAGTCACATTTCTTAAGTAAAACACTTGAGCCTTCCCCATTTGCCTAGTTTGACTTTCCCCCCCTCTCCTCCCACAATTTCAGATGTAAGTCTCTCCTATTTGAATGGACTCAGTTTAGCACCAACTGCACATAAGAGGTGACTTTGTTGAATGCAGGAACCACTCAACGGAGAATTTAGAAAGGAACAGTTCTTTACTCCATGTTTTCTCCAGGAACATAATTTCCTCACAAGTCTATACAAGCAGCCAACATTATGGCTGCCGTAAGACTATGCACTTTGTCAGACATACCTATCAACTCACCTGGAGTAAAGCAATGAGTCCATCTAATTCCCTCCCAACTACTTAAGAAACTAGAATAAGTTAGTTAACTTTTTTAAAAAAACATCAGCAGTTTAATATTGTCTTAAACCATTATCAGAACTGACTTTCTAGTTAGACAAAATTATAAGCTGCAAAAAAATAAACAGGTCACCTTAATGCAACAGTTCTTTTCATATTTGGTGCTCAAACAAAGCATAACTTGAATATTTGTTGAATGTCTTAACTTTTAATAAATTTTAATAAACCTAATTTTCAAAGCAGGCATCACCAACAACATTTGTAACTAAGAGAAATGCACGTTATTAAACACACAAAAATTGAATGCAATTTACTGATATAGAATTAATTGTTCCTACACACACAATGACTCTACATTAGAATGAGACAGAATTCAATACACCATGCAAACTGCTTTTCACATAAAAAAAAAGTTGAGTAAAACTACTATAGTAGCATATTGTGCTTAAGCTAAACAAAACAAGCATTATTTCCATTGAACTCTATAGAACCCCAGTGACAGTGTGAAGTGACTGGGGAAGAGTGCACATTACCATAAAAATTCAAGTCTACTGGAGAAAAGCAGCTTTGTGGAAAACTGTAGAACTGAAATACAAATACAGAAAAAATCATCCAGAGCAGCTACACAGCACAACGCACTAAACATCGTCCTATCCTGAAATACTCTGAGAAGGAACTGAACTTGAGTTTGGGTTTTGTTGGTAGTGTTTGTGTTGGGTTTTTCTGTTTGTGGGGTTCTTGTTTGTTTTGGAGGTTGGGGTTGGGGTTCTTTGGGGTGTTTGGTTTTTGTTTTTAGAAAATAGTTATTTCATTAATTAAAAAAATAAGTACAGTCGGTCCAATATACAGCTTGGTTTTCTAAGCCACGTTTATAACTACGTATTCCTGCTGTGGTGCAATAGCACTCAGATTCCAGTAAGAACTTCTCTGTTTAATGCAGGGAAGTAAATCAAATCTTACTGCAACTAGTCTACAAAACAGAACCTCAGCAATCAACACCCCAGTGAAATACCAGAACTGCCCAGCAACCAGCTACTCTGAAGTGGTGAGCCATACAGAGGAAAGTTCGTTGATCTCCACTTCATCCTCACCAAATACAGAAACATTTAGAAACCAAAATAGTCACATAACAGAAAAAAATAAATTTCTTCCCAATTCCAGCTATCATCAACATCTAATAACCGTAGACAAGACAACGGAATTGGATCCTGACTCTGGGCAACGGGCATGTAGGCAGTACTTTTCTGGAAATCGCTGCTTCCAGAGAAGGAATGAATACTACTCGATAGACCATATATGTGGTCAACTGAAAAGATTTTTCTAAACATGAATTAGTATCAAAACCTGATGTCTTCTGATTCAATTAATAAGCAGATTTCATTACAATTGCATAAAGAAGGTAGCATGTATGCTACAGAATAAATTAAGTGTGAATGATACACGGCAAAGATTCTTCCATAGAATACATACAGACACTTCTATTCTGCCTTTGTAAGGGCACATTTTGTAAGGGAACACAAGAACTAAAAGTGCTTAAACAAAACCAACCACCTAGCCCCAACACAGACAGCCTTCCTAGGAGGTATGGGATACCAGTAAGGCCTCCTTCCATGCTACAGAACAAGGTCATTTTACAACATTCTGTAATTTTAACATAAATAAACATCTGTTTACCCTGTGCTTAGCTCTACTTCTAAGTAGAGAAGACAAGAGAACACAAATAAAAACCTATTTTAGTAAAATCGCTGAGCAGCGTGCCCAACATAGCTGGGCAGATGTCGGACTGAATACTTAAGGGAAAGGTACCACGTAACAAGGACAGAGCATCAAGGTGGTTAACACTTGAATCAAAATAATGGAGGTTGCTCTCTGCATGCAAATCGGCGTAGTTATCAGGGGTTGAAAGGAGACAGTAAGTATATTCCAGTCAAAGTTGGCACTTAAGAAGTCAGTAAAAGCAATTAAAAAAAAATAATAATCTGACAGCTAGAAATCATAAGTTATATGTTAACAGTCCAGGCGTGGAGTTAGGAGAAGGAGATAAAAAGAGGAAGAAAGTAAACTAAAAGAGAACTGCTAGAGAAAAAAATTTTTAATAGGACTAGACAATTAAATTAAGCACTACCAATTAATTCTGACCAAAATTACAATTTCCTTACCAGTGTTTCTCTCAACCTCTAAGTCTATACAACGTCCAAAACAAATCAGTTTTGCAGTCCTTCCAAGACTGGATTGCTTGATCCCTCAGGTTAGGAAGTATATAAACACATATGCCTAAAATACATAGCAGATATAAATGTATGCACAGTAGGGCCAGGAGGCCTGCATGTGCCAGCTGAGCTCAGTTCTCTTCTCTTAGCTACTATGTGGATCATGTGCACATAACCTTGCGGCTTAACTGAAGCAAAAGGAAAGATGCTGTTGGACAATTACTCCATTATTTTAAGGAAGGGATAAAAGACAGGGAAGAGTACTGCATTAGTGGGTGAAACAAAGAGAAGGCAAGTATATGAGAAAACTTCAGAAAAGGGAGCATGTGGGTAAGGAGGGATAGAATGCCCTCTATCACCAGTCCTTCATCACCCATCCATTGAGCTTATGGCCAACACTGGGGGGCTTAGTATGAGGGACCGATACTTTTCTGGCAAAAGAAATAGAAAGAAATTCAGTTCAGTTAAGATTTATTCATATTTCACTCAGCATCAAAGTAACAGATTAAAAAAAAAAAAAAAAATCTAATTTTAAATCAACCAGATGAGTGAAGCATTAATACTGCATCATCCACTTCAGCTGGATATTCACAGAGAGACAACATATTATGGAGGTTTTACCAAGACGGAACTCTCATTTTATTCCAGTACTCCAAGATACCATTATTTCTGACAGTGCTCTGCACAAAAGTCTATACCTCATGTGACCCTGAACAAAACACCTTATGTCCATCCAGAATAGTTGCTGGTTATTTTTATACAAGATCCTTCTAAGATAGTTACCTTTATTCATTCACATTTTCAAACTAACACTTAAGTTTTAATCTCATTGAACTAAAAGGAAGATTTTAAATTTTCTGGATGATGACTTCAAATGTTTAAAACTAACAAACTGTATCTCTGCAAAAAGTTATTAGATATACCCTACATCACAGCAGTACCAAAATTCTCTCTAAGTTTTCAAATTTTTCTTCAGAAATACAGTCCCAGGTATAACTTCACTAGGCCCTACATGTTCCATAGACCTGAAGCTGTTCCACAGACAACTGTCATGTTGTTGCTCTGTCATGAATGTATCTGGTTTCAAACTGTGCTTTAGTTCACTTTTTTCAAACCAGGAAACCTGAAGCTTCCAACAATAATTACTTCAGTATACAGTTCTGGAAGCCACGCACACCGCACCTCACAGTAAGCCGCACACACCTAACACAATGGAGAATTCTATCTAGTTTCCTGTGTAAGCTTAGTAACAAAAAAATACAAGGGCAACAGGAATACAAGCATGGGGGTTCAAGACAAAATCATCTTATTTCATAAGACACACTTGTCAACTACAACATAATTTCAGTATGCGGTCTGTCAATTTTTGTATTTTCAGTTACTTTTTTTCAAAAGACACTCTGCTAACCCTCCAAAAAAAGAAAAGAAAAAAAGAAAAATTTAAAAATAGCCTTCATTTTAGCTTTTTAGCTATATCACTTCGCTACCTTGATACAAAACGTCAATCCCAACAACTCATTATAGAGGTAGTAATCCTATGACAGAACAAGTTTCTTCTCTACCTCATCCAGTAACACCACGCTTCAGTAACTTAAAATGTATCATGGTTGCATACACTAACTGGTTCAAGAAAAACAAAGTATTTCAAACACTTACTACTATTGCGCAGTTTAAGAATGCTGTTTCAAAGTCAAACTATACTAAACGCAAGGTAAGAGAGATCCAAGATTACCTTGCTAAATCTAAAAGTACCACAAATGCTGGCTGCCCTGGAGATCCAAGTTAGCTGAAATGCATACAGCTGTCCTATAATCCACACTCTTCCTCTTCCTCTGACAAAGCTACCAACTGCTAAGTGTAATTGAATAATTAGCATATGTAATGCAAAAGGGCTAGACTATGACATCAGTTTATCTGCTCCTTAGAAAATAGTTTTGAACTGAACCTGCAGCTCTCTCTGATCTTCAAAATGCTAAAAAGTGCTTACCAAAGAGAACAAAACAGGAAAACACACAGAAATCTTTTTACAGGTGTATTCTAAAGTTTAGAAGTGAGCAGGAAGACATTTCTAAATGTTTTCTTAAAAAAATAAATAGATAAATCCTACTTGAGGGAAAGATGAAAACAATCAGAGTCAAAAAAATCAAAGTCACATTCTTTGTGTCTGGCTTCTAAACATGATACATCACTAAGTAAGAGGAATTAAGTAAATATCTGTGAATGGTGCTTTGGAGCCAACTGAAAAATAAAAAAAGGCAAAGTAGAAACAGATAGTCTATCTAATGTGCCAGTCACCCAAACATAATTAGCTGTTATCATCATTAACAATAATGAAGGTCACATTCCTATGATCTCCAAAAGACAAACGACAAAAGGAAGGATGTCACATACAGGAACAGCTGAACTCTTCCTTTCTTCTAAGCAGACAGTCAGTATATATGCTTAACAAAAAGCACATGAAATGGAAGCATGTGTTCCTGCTCCTCTTAGAAATAACCACTTCAAAAAATGTTTACCAATTTAGTTTATATTTTTGAGAAAACTTTGTTGCTGCAGTGGACTTTGATGCTCAGCATTTGCTGGCATGTAGCCCTGTCCTTCCTGAAGCTGTCCAGAAAAGTTAATGTCACTGGTCTAAAAGATGACAGAGAAATCTCAAGAAATTTCAAGAAGAAAATGTTCCTGTTTATTCTTTTTTAAAGTATGATTCCTTTGCATTCATATCATGTTCTCCAATCTGCAATAAGATGGAACAGAAAAACTGTATACAAATGGACACTAGATGAAGTGGAGGATCTGGGAAAATTCTGTATTTCTTTTTCCTCCACCCACCCTGCCTCTCCCCCCGAGGCTGCCGCGCATGACAGAGTACACGCTCCATTCATAAGGAGGAATTTGACAAGGCAACAAATCAGGTTACTAGGCTAAATGACAAAAGTGAGGTGGCAAGACAAAGAGAAAACTGCAAAAAGTCTAACAGGTAAGAACTACAAAGTTTTGTTCATAGCAAATCAATAACTTTTTAGAGGATGAACAAAGATAAACAGAATACTTGTGAGATTTCTGTTTTTGAAACTAGAGGCTTCCTTGCCTCCTGCCCCTTCCTCTCCCCACCCATCTTTGCAAATAGACACGGCTCAGAGTGTGCTGGGTTAATAACCAGATCAGGTCAGCCTGCAAGAACTTATTTTAAGCTGTCTGCATTTTTTAGATAGGAATGGATGTGACAGGCTACCCAAGACAAGACCAAATATAACAAGAGGTCATCTGTATCATATTATCGATATTTTAAGACTAAAATTTACTGAAAACAAAAACGTAGACATTCCATAGACAGGGTAAAAATATTACAGCGTAGGCAGTTTCACAAAATCCAAAGCACTAATAGTCCTTTCAGACAATCCATTCTGACACTGGAAAATGCTTCCAAAACCTCATTAACTCTTCCCCCCACCCCATAATTAACTGAGCCTGAAAAAAAATCTGATGTCTATCACCCTGCTACCTAAGCTCACTAACGAAGGAATAAATGACCTGAGCATTTTCCATACAACTTGATTAAGAAAGAGCTGCAAGCAACCTTGACTTAATCTTTTTAATTCATGGAATTTATCAATATGTTCTAGCTTTTTCCTGCTTGGAAAATACACAACAGTTTCAAGCCTTTTCCTATAAATTTCCTCAGATTCACACAGAATCACTGAATAGTTGAGGTCAGAAGGGAACGCTGGAGATTATCTAGCCCCATACCCCGACTCAAGCTGGGTCAGACAGATTGGCTGCTCACGGCCACGTCTGGTCAGGTTTCAAATATCTTCAAGGATGGAGAATCCACAACATCTCCTGGAAGCCTGTTCCAGTGCCTGACCACCCTCATAGTAGAAGTCTTTTCTTATGTTCAGGTGGAATTTCATGTATTTTAATTCATGCCCATTGCCTAATGTCCTGTCACAGGGTACCACTGAGAAGAGCCTGGTTCCACCCTCTTTACACTCTCCCTTCAAATATTTATGCATTGATGAGATTGCTCTGAGCCTTCTCTAGGCCAAACAGTCCCAGCTCACTCAACCCTTCCCATATGAGAGATGCTCCAGACCCTTAACTTTCTTTGTGACCTGCACTCTATGCTCTCCATTATGTTCGTATCTCTCTTGTACTGAGAAACCCAGAACTGGACACAGTACTCCAGGTGCAGCCTCAGCAGCACTGAGGGGTAGGACTACCTCTGTCAACCTGCTGGCAACACTCTTCCTCACACAGCCTAGAACACCGTTATCCTTCTTTGCCCCAAGGACAAATTGCTGGCTCATGTTCAACTTGCTGTCCACTCAAATCTCCAGGTCCTTTTCTGCAGTGCTGCTTTCCAGGTGGTTGACCTCCAGCACGTACTGGTTCATGGGGTTATTCCTCCCCAGATGCAGGACTTAGTGTTCTCCTTTGTTGAACTAGGGATGTTCTTCTCTGCCCATTTCTCCAGCCTGTCAAGGTCCCTCTGGATGGCAGCCCAACCATCTGAGAGATCACATACTCCTCCCAGTATCATCACCAAACTTGCTGAGGGCACACACCGTCCCATCATCTGGATCACTAACGAAGACATTAAACAGTATTGAACCCAGTATCAGCCCCTAGGGTACAGCAGTAACTGTCTGCCTGCTGGACTCTGCACTGCTGATCACAACCCTCTGAGCCTGCCTGGCAGTTCACCCAGTTTTCAATCTACCTCACTGTCCATTTATCAAGGCCATCTCCCCTCATCCACCAAGCCAGCCAGATAGAAGTTTATCAGGTGGGTTAAGCAGTTTTTTCCCTTTTTAATATCCATGTATCTGGAAATACCTTCCAGGATTACTTGCTCTGTCACCTTCACAGGGACAGGCAAGGCTGATCTGCCTGTACTTCCCCAGAGCCTTCTTGGACATTTGCTTTTCTCCAGTCCTCAGTAACCTCTTCAAATTGCCATGACCTTTTGAAGAAAATTAAGACTGCCCTCACACTGGCATCAGTCAGCTCCCTCAGCATTCATGGGTGCATCCTATCAAGTCCCATGGACTTTATGCTCAGTTTAAGTATTCTTTAATTTAAACCTTGTCCACTGAGGGTAAATCCTCCTTGCTCCACACTTTCTGGGATTCTTGAAGGCTGGAGTTAACAGTAAAGACTAAGGTGAAAAATGTATTGAGTACTTCAGCCCTTTTCTGTGTCCTTTGTCACCAGATCCCCTATCCCATTCATCAGTGGGCTCACATTTTCCCTAGCATTCCTTCTACTGCATATGTACTTACAGCAGGTTTTTCGTTGCCCTTCACATCCTTCACCAGCTTTAATTCCAGAGGGCTTTGGCTCTCCCTGAACCACCTTCAAATTCTTGTATTTTTTTTGATTTCTCATCTTTCCCATTCTATTACACGTCTTATTTCTCCAATTTGCTCCAAGAATTCTCTCCTTCACAAATGCATAGCTCTCTTTTTCAAACTTCCCACTCATCCTGCATGGTTCTGGTACTAACCAAAACCAAGCTCATTGGGTATGTTTTTGACCCATTCTTCAGCCTATCGCCAAAAGTATTTGCATTAATTCTTAAATAGTTCAAATATTTCATAAGAGATCTTTTTCTGCATAAGCCAGAAACAAAGGACTTCAATTAATTTATTGTAATCCTTCACTTTGTATAAAAGAACAATACACAATTCAATTTACTGAAATAAATTAGATTATATGAATTAAGAGATCAAGATGGTGTGCATCCTTTCCCCCCTCCCTCCCAACAACTTTCTTTCAATTCTTTTTATTTGGTTATTAGGGCATTTGCTGTTTCTACTTCTATATCTTTTTAGTTAGCACCAGTGGTGCATCAGCTTCTTCCTCAAAAAGAAAATACATACTGCGTTTGCTGAGGGCTAGGGAAAAAAGGTTTTACACCAGGTTCTCCCAATGTCTTTGAAAATAGCCATCTCCCTTCTAAGACTCACTGCTCTCCAGCTCTTGATCCTAGCCCTCCTTTCCTTATACCCAACCTCCCAACACTCCCTCTTTTTTTCCCCATGCCCCCTCCAAAACAGCTAGCACAAAATACAAATTAGTAAGCTCTTCCATTTTATTAACTTGCATGTTAATCCACTTTGACTTCTATTTTTGGTGAACCTTGCTGATAATGCATGCCTTCACAAGTGGTCAACTAGGGCTTCTTACCGTTATCTCTATTATTTAGAGTGATGTAGCATTTGAACAGGTGAGAGAGTCCTACTGCTTTCCAAGTTTCAGTGAGTTGAATGGACAGATCCAACCGACCTAATAAATCTTCCCAGAACCACAGAGTTTGTGAAGCACAGAGAAGAGAAACCTAACAGCACAGGTGGGTTTTTTTGGCTTGCTGCCCTTAGGAACCAAAATAGCCCTCTGCCTGAACTGGTAAGTTCTACCAGATTTACAACAGAGGAGAACCAGACTAGGAAGACCAACTCTGCAGACTGATATGATTTTACAAAAAACAAATAAACAGCGCATAGTATTAATAGTATTTTGGAGTATGTGACCTAATAACTTTTTAACAAATTATTGGATCACTTACCCATGACCCTTCCACCTGGGTGACAGAAGAAAGATTATGACTATGTACCACTCCAAAACTGAAGTATATAGCACACCATGCCTTGAAAAATCAAGCAGCTTGGTATTTTATTTATACCTGACCAAGTATATTTTAATTCTTCTCACAGAGGAAACAAAGGATAACAATTTGGAGATTGGAAAGAGATATTTGAGACATCAGACATCATACAGAATTACTAAATATATCACGTTGCTATTGACAAAAATGGTATGTGCTTATCTGCATTTCTAGCTAGTTATTTTTCACTTACTAGTTGACCTGCTGGAAAGTAGCTCTGAGGAGAAGGATCTGGGAGTTCTGGTGGAAAGCAAGTTGCCCATGAGCCAGCAGTGTGCCCATGTGGTCAAGGCCAATGGGATCCTGAGGTGCATTAGGAGGAACATGGCCAGCAGGCTGAGGGAGGTGATCCTCCCACTCTACTCAGCACTGGTGAGGTCGCATCTGCAGTGCTGTGGCCAACTCTGGACTCCCCAGTTCATGACAAACAAGGAATTGCTGGAGAGGTTCCAGCAGAGGGCTATGAAGGTGATCAGGGGACTGGAGCATCTCCCTTATGAGGAAAGGCTGAGAGAGCTGGGCCTGTTTAGCCTGGAGAAGAGAAGGCTGAGGGGGGTTCTTAGAAATACATGTATCTTCAGGGGCATGTGTCAAGGGGACAGGGCCAGGCTCTTTTCAGTGGTGCCCAGCAACAGGACAAGGGGCAATGGGCACAAGCCGAAACACAAGAAGTTCCTTCTCAATATGAGGAAGAACTTCTTTACCTTGAGGGTGACAGAGCACTGGCACAGGCTGCCCAGAGA